>PVKU01001980.1:0-255898 GCA_004027475.1 Anoura caudifer
ACATTTGTTCATTTGTCTTTAATTCCTTAATTATTGGGATGCAAGGCTTACTATCACAAACACAGATTTGGGGGAGTATGAGAAGGAAAGATTAGAGTCCAAAACAGCTGCTTAAAGAATGGGTGCCTAAAACCTGCAGCTCAGAATTTTAAGAAAATGTTATAATGTTTTAAAGAAGACCTCTATTAAGAATATCTTGCGATGTTGCACTAAACTCATTATCTTTGGATACATTTTATAAATTAAATGTCATCAGGATATACTAGAAGGGTAGGAAAGTTTATCTAGGATAGAAAAATTATACTCTGATCTATACAATGAAGCATGCTATCATCTTAACTGCCAAAAGAATGGAAAAGAAATATATGCAAAGATAAATGTCCTAAAAACCTGCCTTTCTCTTTCCAACATTTACTCAGTGCCCAGGCACTATATTAGGTGCTACAGATTTAAAAATAAATAAGACAGGAATCCTCAAAGTCTACGAAGAAAAACCAGTGAGCTAACAGGCAAAGTAAGAACATGTCATATGTGCTAATCAATACTGCTGAGGACTTAACAGATAGGGCTTAACAATTTTTCTGATTAGGGCAAACAAGGAAGGCTTCAAAATTAAGATGACATTCTAGCTGAGTCATGCAGAAAGATCAAAAACCCAACTAGGCAAAGAAAAACATCCCAGGTAAAGAAACAGAAAAAATGAAGGCACAGGAGTGTAGAAGGACTATGATGCCTAGGTGACCACATGAAATTTATTGTAGCAAAAATAAGATGCAAAGGGTTAAGTTAAGGCTAAGAGGCAGAATAAATTTAGATTGTGAAGAAACATGTGTATCAAACAGATAACTTGGATTTTAGCCTGTGGGAGGCTGCAAAAGTTGTCAGGCAACAGAGCAATGTAATCACAGTTATTCTGTGAAAGTTCTTCCAAGCAACAGTGTAAAACAGACTGAATCAGTCCAGAGAATAGGCTCCCTTAATAATCCAAGCAAGCAATGAGAGCCTAGTTTACAACACCCATGTTTTCAGATGTTCAGTGGTGTGGATGACTGAAAAAAAGTTACCAAAAAAAAAAAAAAAAGAGAGGGAGAGAGATCAAATCTGAGAGATTTCTAAGAGAAAACCAAAAGGACTTGATTAACTCTCAATTTTCCAAAATGGGAGATAAGAAAGATATTATCTTTATCCAACAATGATTCACTAAAATGTATTTGGAAGAAAAGTTAAAGTGTTCACTTAAGTCTTAAGTTTGAGGCGCCAAGAGACATGCCTAGTTTATATTCAGTAATCCGTTGGAAATACGAAATCAAGTTTAAAAGAAGGGTCAGGCCCCGGGATATGTTTGAGAATCAGCAGCATTCCTGAAAACCAAGGGAGAAGATAATATCAAAAGTGGTAATCAACAACATCAAAAGTTCTAGAAAAGATGACTAAAATTAAACTACTAGATTCAATAAGGAAAAGCTCAATAATAACCTTATAATTGGAGCAATGTCATCGGAGTGATATGCAGAAAAAGAGAGTAACTGTGAAGTGGGATTAAAAAATGAGTTGAAAAACGAAAAGGGAATAACACTCTTAAATAGTTTTCAATGAGTTTACCCATGACAGAGGGAAGGCTCTGTTCTTTAGCAGCTCCTGTGTCAACAGTACATTGTTCCAATAATTGAGTTTCCAACTCCCTGGAAGTATTAAAAAAAAGGGTTACTGGAATTAAAATACTGCAACTGATATCCTTTTCTTATTTAATACATTTACTACATAATTATGTTGTTTTAAGTCAAGTGATAACCTTTTCTTATTTAATGTTTATTATACAACGCATTATGATGCTTTAAGTAAAAGTTTTATACTTTAAAGATTAATACACTAAAGATTAACAGAGAATGAAATAAATAACATTAAATGTCCATACTGTATGTCCCTTATTGAACACTGTCAAAAAATTAGCATCTGTTTTTGTGGCACAGGTAAAGAAAATATGCTAAATTCTAAGAAACTTACCTGTGCAGAGCTTTTCCTCCTAGGGGGAGTGCTCCCCAACAATTAAGTACTGGGATTCCTTCATATATCTATAGGGTAGTCAAGGATATTACTATTTTAAGAGATAAAATGTGGTTTCCTTTATATTTTCCTCTCCTTCTGCAGTATTGTTTTAGATTAGATTTTTACGTTATTTTTAAAAGTTACAGAAAAATGAGTCATTGTTTATATTCTTCTCCATAGAAAAAGGTTAAACATACAACACACAGGATTCATTAGTTTATGCTGGGGTATCCAATAAAGTAGCCACTGGCCAAATATTAACTATTTGGTACTTGAAATGTGGCTAGTCTAAATTCAGATGTGCAGTAAGAATAAACTCTATACAAAATCATCAAATTTAGACTTAATACAAAAAAAGCCCCTGTAAGATATCTCAGTATCAATTTTTATATTGATTCTCTTTCATTTATATTTTTAAAAAGGTAGGACCTGAACAGACACTTCTCCAAGGAGGACATACAAAGGGCCCAGAAACATATGAAAGGATGCTCAGCTTCACTAGCCATCGGAGAGATGCAAATTAAAACCACAATGAGATACCACTTCACACAGGTCAGAATGGCCATCATAAACAAATCACCAAACAAGTGCTGGCAAGGTTGTGGGGAAGAAAAGGAACCCTAGTGAACTGCTGGTGGGAATGCAGACTGGTGCAGCCACTATGGAAAACAGGATGGAATTTCCTCAAAAAACTAAAAATGGAACCACCTTTTGATCCAGCAACTCCACTGCTGGGATTATACCCTAAGAATCCTGAAACACCAATTCAAAAGAACCTACGCACACTATGTTCATAGCACTGTTATTGACAATAGCCAAGTGCCAGAAACAGCCTAAGTGCCCATCAGTAAATGAGTGGATCAAAAAAACATGGTGCATTTACACAACAGAATACTACACAGCAGAACGAAACAAGGAACTCCTACCCTTCGCAGCAGCATGGATGGAACTGGAAGGTATTATGCTAAGTAAAATAAGCCAGGCAGTAAAAGACAAATACAATATGATCTCATCTATTAAGTGGAACCTAATCAACAAAACAAATGAATGAACAAAAAAGAACCAGAAACATGGAAATAAAGAACTGACAGGAGCCAGAGGAGTAGGGGAGGGGAGGTAACAGGGGTGGGGTGAGATGAATGGAGACAACTGTAACTGAACAACAATAAAAAAAAAAAAAAGACAAAAGTTCAATCACAGCAACCAAGGTACATTCTTAGGAAGACAGATTTGGAGTGCAATTCATATGAAAAAAAAACCCCAAAAACTACAATTGTCTTTATCTCATTCTTAAAAAAGATAGCTCAGAAAATTTTAAATTATGTATGTCTTACATTGTATTTCTATTAGACAGCAAAGAGGATAATACTGTACCATGGGTTTGCTACCTTACTTTGTATGATGCTTTTGCCGATGTCACAGTATTTATAAAAAAGGAAAGGCAGGCATACTGGTGAAAGCATTGGCTTTGGCAACAATCATGGGTGTGTATCTTGGCTTTATGCTTATACAACCTTAAGCTAACTACGTATCCAAACTTTCAATCTTCTCATTTATAAAATGAAAATAATACTTAAGTTACAGCGTTGTTATGACACTTACAAACAAAACACTTCATATTTAAAAAGTTACTGCCTAATTTAGTTCCTTAGAAGTTAATGATTCTTAATTTCCTTCCTGTAAGTATTCCTTCTAATAAATAAATGTAGATCTCAAAATTGCAAGTTGTGCATTTGTGTATTTCAACCTCCTTTTCAATGTAGCTATGTCCATTTTGTGATATTTCTGAGCAACATATACTCTGCTTAAATGCTTCTAATGACAGGAATTTACCAGTTTATAGTTAATAATCCTATTGTGTCATAACAACCCTGTAACTTAAGCATTATTTTCATTTTATAAATGAGAAGATTGAAAGTTTGGATACGTAGTTAACTTAACGTTATATAAGCATAAATCCTAGCTTGAATTACTAGAGATGCTGTGGGTGATATAAAAACTATAGCACTTATTGAGCAAGTTAGTATGTACCAGCTCCTTTGCTAATACTTTACATACACCACCTCACTCAAGTCACACAATACCCTCTCTGCTGGAATTACTGTAATTCCCATTTTATGGATAAGGAAACTGAGGCCTAAAGAGATTAAGCTATCTGAGCAGCATCATACAACTAGTAGGAAGCATAGCTGAGATTTACACTTATGTGTATATTTTATCCCAAAACCCAAACTCATAAACCCTATACCATACTGCCACCTTGATGGCCTCTGGAGAGAAGAGAGAAAAAAAACACATATTCAACATTCCACAGTGAGCCCTTCAGCTATGTGAGGACACTGTTAACTTCTAATTTTTTTTATTTAACTTTCTCATTTCATGTTTCTCCAATTACTCTCTGTATGATCTTTTCTTAGAACTTGACTATCCTAGTCAACTTCTTTGACATGTCCAATTAGCTAATGTTCCTCTTAACAACTGAACATAATATTCATGAGGTCTGATCCTGGAGTATATACTGGGACCAAGTCATAATAATAATTTCTACAAAAAGTAAATTTAAGCCTCACAATCCTGAGAATTTTTCCCACATTTTAATTCATATTTGTACATGGTAACCCAAAATGGTTTGGTGCAATAAAACCTATTTGTAATAAGCCCAATTATTTTAAAGTAGAGTAAAAACTGCAAAGTTAGCTGGTTCACAAAAAAAAGATACAGGTAACACCAGGCTTTCCCTGTATCCACAATCCAGGACCATGGCAGAGTTTATCCCAAGGGTCAGAAGTGCCATTAGATGGCTTGGAGCAAGCAAGACAGATGGAACCTAGAAAACACAAAAAAGCACAATGAGCCAGCAGTTGAAGGGGTTTGCCTTACATTTCAAATATATCTGAAAAACTCCCAGGAATGTTAATTTATATTATGATACCTATTCGACAATTTTATGTCACTAAATTAAGAACTAGTTTGTTGATTTATTTGTATTTATTTGAATTAGGTAATCAAAATGTACTGTAGTAAATAAAAACACTCTAAATTCTCTAAGTTGTTTTGTTCCAAAATAAAGCAATAAAAAAAATACTGCTCTCTCTCTCAGAGGAAAAATTGAAGGAGATAAAAGAAGAGGTCTAGAAACATAAAATCAAAAGAAAATGCTACATTTAAAAAATAAAAAGATGCCTTTGCCATCAAATGAAAATACACAAAAAGAATTCTTGTCTTTTTTTCACATAGTGTAATATATTTTAAAAACATTGTAATACAGCAGTTAGAATTAAATTGAAGAACTACAAAAATCCTTAGTTCTCTGTAACATTTTTCAGTGAGAATTTGCCAGATCTGGTGACACTCCAAATATCAGATAAAGATTCAATCAAAACATGAAAGTCCATTAGGACCAAATGGCAAACAAAATAATGGCTATATTTCCCCCATCTAAGTAGATACAGCAGGTGCTCTAGTCATAGACAAGGATACACAAGCACAACTAAAAATCTAAGTATAAACACAGAGAGTTGTGTACTTCATTCAGGTAGGAGCTTAAGTGACTTCTTGTCTTGTCTGTGTTCTCTCTACTACAAACCAAATTCCTAAATCTGCACCATCAGTAAGCATAGGAAGCAGGTAACCTGCTTCTGTCTTAATAGACTACAAGTTAGAAATATTAATTGCCCTTATCTCCTACAGATGAGTTCTGATATATTTTGAGTTCAGTAGAATGTATAAAAAATATATTTATATGTGCTTAATTTCTGATATGCTATACACATTTTATACAATCTTCTAGTTTCTCTTGCTGGAAAATCCTCAACTCCTAAGGCAGAGATTAAAAAAAATTTAAATAGTAAGATTAGCCATATGATCTTTTCTTAGAATATGAAATTTAATCATCTTAAATCACAATTTTGGTCTTTAAAATAATCGACTCCTATAAAAGCTACAAGAAAAATTACTAATATCAAGACATAAGAGTCATTCCTGGCACTGCCTACCTCGTCTAAGGGAAACAATACTTAAATATTCCATTTAATAGGAATTTAAAACCTAAAATGAAAGAATTGAAGAATTTAGAGTACTCGGCATAACTGAACAATAGAAACTAGAAAGACCTGGAAGAAACACCTCATAATCTCCATGGTACATAATAAACCTTTTAATTCTGAAAGAAGAAAAAGTCCCCAAACAAAAAAAAAAGCCTATATTAAAATAAATAACAGAAACATCAGTAAGAACTCTTCGTTTATCTAAGCGGTGGATGAAATGGTAACTATGCATGAAATAACCACATAAAGAAAGAAAACAAATGGTCAATTTCAGGAGGCTTTGGTTTACTCTGTCATCTGATTCCTCAAATCACTATGTAGTATGTACAATGAAAAAGATAAATGAGGACCTTTAGCTTAAGCTTGGAGTACCTACCCAAAACAACAACATATAAAACAGGTACCTCGAAAGACTTGAAAAGAACGCGAGTGAGTGTCTCTCTGAAGTGGGAAGGACATAGTACGGACTCGATAACCACAACTCGGCGATCTCTGGGATTCACCAACAGATGCCTGAAAAGTGATAGTTTTGTTTTTAAAAGTAAATAAAAATTTTTATTTATTTTGATATACATTCCAATTTGTTAAGAATAGAGAAAGTACACTACATTAGCGCTTAACTTGCCCTATGACAAAAAGACATACTCATTTCACTACCCAGGAAAGATGGCAACATCCCTGACCTCTTACTACATCCCGTGCACTATGTCAGGAACTTCATTCACATCTATTAACTTATCCCAGAAAACAAAAACAGCCTACTATGAATAACTTGAGCCATTAACAAGACAGTTTTTTTATTTAGGTTACAAAACTAAGAAAAAGTATATGCACAAAACTCCAAATATAAGGTAAGTTTATAATTTGGAAAATATAAATACCTTACCCTTCTATTACTCAGAAATAACCACTGATAGCATTTTGTGTATTTTCATATTGTATATGTACCTGCATATATTTTAACAGAAATATTCATTACATAGTTGTTCTGCAACTTGCTTTTTCCAATTATCATTAATACATCCAAGACAACTCTCTGTACTGGTACATATAAAGAACTCTTTTTTAATATTATATATTTCACTGCAAGGGTGTACAATAATTTAATTATCCAACCCCCTTTATTAATGGGTACTTGATTTGTTTCCAGTATTTCCTTATGCTTGATCATTTTCTAGTATTCAAATATATTTGGAAAAGATTGAAAATAAGCAAATAAAAATGGTAATAGAAGTCAACCTTTTTTCCCCCCATCAGATGCAACACAACTAAATTTCACTATGACTGGCATTAGTAAAACCTAATCACAAAAGCTGGGGAAAAAAACAAACAGCATTGCATCCTACCTGAAATACAGTATGTGGATAAACTCCTTTAGGTAGGAATATAACTCTTCTGTATTGATATTATATTGAACAACTTTGATAGGCTATAAAAAATTAAAATGACATTGATTTATATTAATAATCTTAAATTGAAACATGCTTATTTTATGATTCTGATAATAAATCAAAAGCAATCTGTATTGAGAATAAATGCAAATATTAAATGTAGACTGATCACTTACATTAGAAATCCTTAAGAACCAGCATGTCCAAAATGATGGGCCTTTTTTTTGCTTGTGGGCTATGAAAGTGTGGGCCCATAAGTAATTAAAGAGCTATATTCATTTGCATTTGTCCTTCATCATATTTATTATTTTGGCAGGAACAATAAAAAATTAGCATGAATTAAAAAGCATCAAAGGCTACAGACTTGGCCCAGTCCCTGTTGGTCACCCCCAAAACACTGATGTTTTCCCCCTTGTAACATCAGCCCCACTTCAACATGTATAAAATGTCTTCTTTCCTGTTAGCTACAACCTCCACGGGGCAAGGACCGTTTCTGGCTTACTTATGATATATTCTCCCTTAACTGATACAGTACAAAGCACAAACTATATAGCTAATAAATATGTGTGATAAAAAGGAAAACACGCATCTTTAGCCCTAAAGCAGTATGTGCAAACACTACCAAACCATGAGTGCTAAATCAACACAAATACCTGACAAGGTTTCACTCAGAATTGTTAGAAAGCTTTAGGTACTCTGATCCATCATTGTCAGACCTTTTTTCATTTACTCTTTTAAAGGAAAGGCCATCAGCTCAGCTAGTTTCCTGATTTTATGAGGATTAAAAAAGTTTCTGAACCATATATAGCTGAACATAGAGTTATCTTCACAAATATTTGTCTTTTCAAGAGCTGAAAGCACTAAGAAAAGTGCCAAGGAGAATGTAAAAAAGTTCAAAGTCCAGTCAGGATTGTATCTAGTAATCTATCTGATAACAAAATAACATCAATTATTATATAACAACATGAAAAATGAATAGGCAGGAACTTCCATCACATTTGATACCACACCACAAATATGTGCTATATTTTTGGCTTGTCTAAGAATCTGCAGAAAATTTTGAAATCAATAGAAAAGACTTCTTACAAGCATAATTAAAATGATTCCTGATTCTATGTATTTCATGTTGACCTTAATGATGCATCCCTAATACCAAATATAAAATGATGTACTAGTCTCTTCTGCTATACATGCTTTTATAAAACCAAAATGCTCATATTCAGTTGTTAAATAAGGGAATACTGTCTGTATTAATGTGATTTTTATATTAGTTCATATTAGGCAAGAGGAACAAAAAATATGGTAATAGTTATTATCTTCATCAAGAAAAATCAAGTCATCAACCAGTGGCCACACAGGTACATATCCTTTCCAATTTATTTTTAAAAGTCTGCATGGTCCTCTGTACCAGGCCCCCTTTCCCTAAGGGCCCTCTCATGACTCTTTGTTGGCTGCACTTACTTTTGGTCCCATCTGAACAACAGCCCCACTGGCTGGCCCAGAGCTCACTTCCACCTGCACTGTCTTAGTACCCACTGACCAACACTTTCAATCTATTATTTTTGTATGTTTAATATCCCCAAGAAATGCTCCAGCCACATTCAGTTGCAAGCCAAAGCTGTTCCAATTTTCTTCTGAGAGATCAATTGTTTTTGTGAGTGCTTTGATTACAAAATTACATGGGTTTTCTATGGTCTATACAATCCTATTTTTTCCATTAAGTGAGTTTTTGTTTGTGATTTTTTTTAAAAGAATTTCTTTTAACATTTTATTATCTTTAGAGGGGAAAGGAAGGAGAGAGGCAGAGAGGGAGAGAAATATCAATGTATGGTTGCCTCTCATGCATCCCTTGCCAGGAACTGGCCTGCAACCCAGGCATGTGCCCTGATTGGGAATTGAACCGCGATCTTTTGGTTCACAGGCCCGCGCTCAAACCGCTGAGCTACACCAGCCAGGGCTGTTTGTGATTTTTTTTTTTTTTTTTAAGAGTATTTATTTTCAGAGAGAGGGAAAGGGAGGGAGAGAGGAAGAGAAACCAGATACATAGATTGGTTGCCTCTCACACACCCCCTATTGGGGACCTGGCCTGCAACCCAGGCAAGTGCCCAGAAAGGGAACTGAACCAGCAGCCTTTCAGTTGGAAGGCCAGTACTCAATCCACTGAGCCACACTGGCCAGGGCTATTTGTAATTTTAATAGGTGAATTTTATGGCACTGAAAATTATTCTATTATTCTACAATTCCTCACTTGCCAAATCAGCTTTGGCAAGAAACTGTCTTTTTAAAAACTGTTTGTCCCAGTTCTTTGGATCCTGGAATTAATGAAAAAGGACTGAAGACCTGACGTATTTCGAAAAGGGTAAAAATAAAGTTATTCTATAATTATGTTACATTACAAGGCTCAAAAAGCTATTTTCTAAGGTTAAAAACTATCTCTTGGTATCATATAATTCCATCTATATAAAATGTACAGAAAAGGCCAATCTTTAGAGACAGAAAGACTATGAGTGGAAGGTTGGCAGTGGGAATGGGGATAAACTGCAAACAGACATTAGAGATCCTACTGGGGTGGCAAAAAAGTTCTAAAACTGGATTGTGGTGATGGTTATGGAACTTAGTATATTTACTAAAAATCACTGAATTCTACACTTAAATAAGTGAATTCTATGGTATGCAAAATTAAACTAAATAGAGATTTAAATTTTTTTCTTGGAATACTGTCATAAGGTATCTAATATAGTTAGCACTGTTCTAATCAATCTTATATTCAGTCACATTTTAAGATACTGTACAGTATTTATTGCTCATTTGTTTTTAAAAATACCTTAGGCATGCCAGCTTTTTTAATCACACTAGGAATTATGCATCTTGGACTGGTTTCTCCAGCAAATCCACATCTGCAAATATAAAATAAAATTGAAACACTTAAAGTCTTTTATTTGTCATAGAAACAAGCTTTTCTGAATTTGTTTAAAAGCAGTGGACATACACGCATCTGGAAACATCTCTGATGCATTCAGAGAGACAAAAAGACCTAAAAAAAAGTTAATTCCATCTATTTATAACTACATTAAAGGTTAAAAAAAGTTTCAAATTAGCAACCCTGACATATGTTTTTTTTTAAATTTACTGATTTTAGAGAGAGAGGGAGAGATAGAGGGAGAGAGAAAGAGAAGTGTTGATTTGTTGTTCCACTTATGTGTTCACTGGCTGCTTCCTGTATGTGACCTGATGGGAGAGCCAACCTGCAACCTTGGCATACAGGGATGATGCTCTAACCAACTGAGCTACCCAGTCAGCGCTCTATCAGTTTGTAGGGCAGCATTTATTCTTGGTTTTAATTTTGCATAACACATCTCTATAGCCCTGGATCTGTACTATAACTTCACTCATATGAGGTACTTATAAGTCCATCATTCTAGTATTATTAGCTGCTATACTGACAGATTTCCTTTTGGTCTATTTTGAAAGCTATGAATATCTGACATAGTTATAATCACACCATTCACCCACCACAAGCTCATATAATAAGCTCCTGCCTATATTTAATAATTTTCATTATCATTTTTTAAAGTGCATAATATTTCATTTTAAAAAAACCATTCTTTTTTGAGTATTTAGGCATTTCCACTTGTTTCATGTTAGTAAAGCAAAACTTTAAAATGCTGCTTAAAAATCACCACCATTTTAGTCTGAAAATTATCTCTTCTTGTCGTGTTCAGTACTCCTCTATTTATTTCAGAATAGCTCTTCACATCTTCTACTCATCTCCATCTCCACCAATACTCCTTAAATTTCCAGGATGCAACTCACTGGTCAGCTTCAGTTCCTTTCTTTTACTTCATAAATTCATCTTATCATCCTCCTGTTGTCTTTGTCAATAGTCACCTTCCTGCATAGCAGCTTTCTGTTTCTCAGTTCCTCAACATATAGCCAAAGTAATTATCTTTTGATGTCAGCCTCAAGGTATTTATTACGCTAGAAATAAACCTTTAGAACAAATTTAAAAATATAAATAAGGGAAGATTTTACATTGAACAGTAAGAGAATGGACTGTTTAATACAAGGGCAGTTTAATCCAGTTCTGGTTACATCCGAGGTCCAAATCTTAGGCAGGCTTTTTTGAACACTTGTTCAACAAAGTTATTAAATACCTACTATATGTTAGGCATTATTTAGATTTTATATAAGGATTCTCAAATGTTTCCATTTCATATATATATACACAAAATGCAATTCTGGCTGTCACTCTCCTCTCTGAGATCAGTACAAGCTCTTAACGTGGAGTCCAAGGACCACTGTGATACTGGCCAATCCCTTAAACTATGTGCAAATATATTAAGGTTTGTGTACATGAGGCTTTCATTCAGTCGTCAAAGGATCTACGCCATCCAAAAGGTTGAGAACCACTACTCCCGTGTTTACAAGTTGCCTTTTAAAACATTAATTTTCCTAATCGAAGAGTTTTTTTAGGGGGTCGCAATCTCGAGAGTTTCGTCTATAGGGTATATCATCTCTTTGATGTGTTCAGTCTCCCCGATTTGATTTCCTACTCTTGAACATATTTGGATTTTCAGCACCAAGAGAAGCTTCACAAAATGTTTAACGATACTAGCTTTCTAAGCTGACAAGCCCAGGGTAAGCGGGGTCTAGGTCTGCGCAGCCATCCTCGCGTGGGTGACTCCAAAGGGTCTGTTCGGTTTCGGGAAATAATCGAGGGCGAATGTAATTTTCGCGAAGCTTCTCGGGCCTCTTTACCTCCCCACCGGATCCTAGGTATTCCCCTCACCCACGGTGGAAATAAGGACCATTCTTTGCGGAGGGGCGGGGTGGGGGGTGGTGGGTAGCGTGAAGACCTCGCAACTTGCTCCGTGAGCCAGAGCTGAGGAACCGGGCGAGACCTGGGTTTCAGCCACTCGCCCTTCCCCCCGACACCGCAGCCTGCGCCACGGCCACTCACTTGGTAAAGGCCTCTCCCAGATCTATCACGACCGCCGTTTTCTCCCCGCCGCTCCCTAGGCCCTCGTACAACGGCATGGTGATAAAGAAGCTCGTAAGTAGGAAGACGCCAAACCAGGTCCCTACAAACTTCGGGACTCAAGGGGCGCGGCTGGACGAGGCCACGGCGAGCGAGCTGCGGCGACGGCGGGGGCCTCGCGGGGCCGCGGCGCGCGGGCTCCTGGCTGTCCCAGGCTGTGCCTTATTCCGCGTCCGACCAAGATCCTCGCAGGCGACCCCGTCTGTGGGACTAGAGAGGAAGAAATGCACGTTCCGCCGCTGATCTGGGTGCGGGGGCCATGGGACACGAGGTGAACAGAATTGATCAGGCGCGCTGGCCACCCCGAGTGGGGCGGAGGCGCCTGGGTCCTTCCCTCTGGACAGCCCTCAAGTGGCGCTGGGGTTGAAGGCATCCTTTGAATGTACAGGCTCCACTCGTTAGACAAAAAGCTGAAACGTAGCTGAGGGAGACGGGGCAGAAACTGAAAAACTTCGATTCGTGCTGTCTTGGGACAAGTTTTGCTGTGTCTATGGTTTTACCTATAACTTAATTTTCTGAGAACATACGGAGAAATGGTGTTCTCACCTGTGCGAACCGAAACTCAGGGATTAAGTTTCGTTGCAAAGCTAGGATGGGAATCCAAGACCTTTTCGTTTTAAAGCCTGTACTACTGATGCTTTAGAGAATAATACGTATGGACATCTTGTTAGTCATTCCGCTGAAAGTTTTCATTTTAATCCAAAAGAAAGCAGTTGAAATAGTATCCACGAATCTTGATCTACGGAGAAACAGGGTAATTTAACGGAAGGAATATTGAAGCAAGGGTTCCTGTTTTCTTGAAAACTGAGGAGCTGTGTAACCCGAAACAAGTTAACTCTTCCTATTCCAGTATGCGCACTCCATGGGAATTCTATAGTGTAGGTTGTTTACAACTTTATCATTTCATAGCTTCCCCCCCCGCCCTGAAATTGCCATGGAAACGAGTTATTGGGAGGGGTTGCTTGCATTGTCTCTGAGACTATAGGAAAAGGAATGACCTGTTTTTCCCTAGTTATCTTTCTTACCTGCTGTAGATGTCTGAACCTCCCTACAAGGGTAGAATCTTAACACAATAAGGTTGTACAATGCACACGTGTGATCAATATAATGTTAGTAAAATTCACTCATCAATGATCTCATGATGCAAGTTTCCAGAGGTAAGAGGATGAAGTTGGAGTTATGATGGGGAAGGAAACTTCAGAAAGAGTTGAGAAAGGATGAAGCATTTTGCTTAATAAAGTCAGTGTTTGAACAGGATCCTTAACCAGGGTTCAAATTCTGTTTCTGCCACCTTCTGTCAAGTCTCTAGAACTTTCGATCATCCATTTTCTTATCCGTAAACTGTCTTGCTACTTCAGGTATTTGTGAGGATCAACTGAGATTATATTTATGAAATGATTATTATTACCCATCCTGTCTGCTCACCATCTGTACTTGTTTTCTAGGGATGTCGACAAAGTAACACAAACTGGGTGGCTTAAAACAAATTTGTTCTCTTACAGTTCTGGAGGCCAGAAGTTCTAGATTAAGAAGTTTCAGCAAGGCCGTGCTGTCTCTGGAGGCTCTAGGAGACAATCCTTCCATGCCTCTTTCTAACTGCTAGTGGTTGGCCACAGTCCTTGCTGTTCTGAGCTTGCAGTGTGTGTCATCTTAATCACCAGGCCTTCTTCCTGTATCTCTGTGCCTTCATATGATGTTCTCTTCCCTGTGTTTTCATGTTATTTTCCTTCTGTGCATCTTTATGTCCAGATTTCCCTATTATAAGAATATCAGTCAGTCCTGGCTGGTGTGGCTCAGGGGATTTAGCACTGGACTGTGAACCAAAAGGTTGCTGGTTTGATTCCCAATCAGGGCACATGCCTGGGTTGCGAGCCAGGTTCCCAATAGGGGGCATTCAAGAGGCAACCGCACATTGATGATTCTCTCTCTTTCTTTCTCCCTCCCTTTCCCTCTCTAAAAATAAATAAAATCTCAAAAAAAATCCACTTAAAAAAAAGAATATCAGTCATCAGGTTAGGGTCCTAATCCTAAGCTAGTATAATGTTATCTTAATTGCATTATATTTGCAAAGACTCCTAACTCCAAATAAGCTCACATTTTAAGGTTCCCAGTGGACAAGAATTTGGGGGGAATATTATTCAACCCAGGACACCATTTAAATGTTAGTATTCTCCATGGTTCTGCCCTTAGATCTCTTCTTACTGTATACCCTCTCCTTCGATAACCTTTTCCACTACCATACACATAGCTGAGCTAATATTTGAGTTCTAGTTGCAAGCTATGTTTGCTGTATATAATTTTATTTATTCCTCATCATAACTTTATGGGTTCGGTATTATTATCTCCACTTTACAAATGAGGATACTGAGGCCAAGAGAGGTTAAATAGGCCTTCTAGATGGTAAGTGGCACAGCAGGAATTTGACCCCACAGAATCTGACTTGAGCCAAAACTACATTTCATAATTATAAAGTAATTATGTCTTAATCCATATAATTTTACTTTATCATGGAATTTTCAATCTTAGTATATAAAGTGACATAAGAGGTTTTCAAGTCTAAACTCCAAACTAGAACAAGACTTTCCTCTTTACATGGGGTGAGAGTTGTCTCTCAAACATTTCCCGTGATGAACAGAGGGCTCATGGACTAGATGAGATCTACAATATACTAAAAATGCATTTGCAAACACAATTAGGTTTTTTTTTAAAGAAAAAATACTGTAAGAATAAGAATCATCTTAAAAAGTTCGACCTTCTGGCAGCTTGGCATAACGGACCTGAGCTTATGTCCTAGCTCTCTTAGCTGACTGACTTCAGGCAACTTAATGAAACTCCAGGCTTCAGTTTCTTCTTTTGTTAAATGAGGAAGATGCATGAACTCTAATAATCTAAACTAGGTTGAATTGGAGTCTGCATTCCTTTAGCTAACACCTCTTATTCTCCCTCACTCTCCCTACTTTTTTACCCCCCAAGCTGGGCATTTCTATTCTTTTAACTGTTTCTCATTTTCATAGTTTTCAGGACATTCATGAGCCCATTTACCTGCTTCTGGAATTTCTCTGTTTTGTTAATATGCCCCATAAATTACACAATACCCATGATACATTGAAGAGCTTATATTATGATAGGGCTCAACTCTCTTGCTTCAGCTACTATGCTTTATTAATATGTAGCGGTGGGTTTCTTTGTTTTATCTTCAGTCATATTATATTATTGATTCAGTTGTCTCTCACCTTGCAAATGAAAACCTAATGTGTACCTAAGTTTGGAGGTTTATATCTCTTTCTGTTAAACTTAATCTGGCTAGTTCTGGTCCATCTTTCCAGCCTTTTCATATCATTAAAAAAAAATCCAAGTCTTTCTGAATCAAGAGTCTGGCTAAACATATTAAATATAGTGCCACCTACTAGTTTGAGAGGCATGCTTTCAAAGTTTTCATTCTTTTGATAAATACATTTTGAGGGCCTATTGTATGCTAGGCCCAGAAACTACAAAAAAGGAAAAATGGTCTCTGTTTACAGACCATACTGGGGAGACAGACATATAAAGTAATAAGTACCATACTGGAAACATATGGAAAGTATTAAAGGGATCAGAGGAAGGGACCGATCAACTGCTGAGGGAACGGTCAGGGCAGCTTCAGGGAGGTGTCCATTCAACCATTCTTGAATTCAGGAAGGTGCTCTGCTAAACCCTGGAAGCACAAATATGAAGCACAATTACTAGCCTTGGGATCTTATAGTCACATTTATAGACAAGTAAACAAACTTAAAACTAGCGATAAAATGATGCTTGGATGAACATGGTGCACTAGAGGCAGAGACCAGGGTGCAACTTGACAGTTTTCCAGGGGAGATGGGAACGGGAACACATAACAAGGGACACATGAACTCTGTCTAAAAGATTGGTGTCCGTTTTCCAATGTAGAGCTACAGAGAGGGCATTCCAGTGTGAGACATGCAAGAAATAGGGTAAGACTAGAGGGTGGTGAGGTGCTGTCGTTTGGCAGGAAATGATGGGTTCAAATCACCCAACTCCTTAGTGGTATGCTGGGGAGTTTGGATTTTATCCTATAATTATTAGTCACTGCTCATGTCAAATTGGTGTTTAGTTTGATCAATTTGCGTTCAGCGCTTTTTAAGTGGGATTGGCTAGCATGAAATGGTGGGGACTGAGACAGGTAGCGAGAAGCCAATTTGCAGGCTATTGCAAGAGTCCATAAGAGGAATGGTGGCCATTAATTAGGGAATAATAATGTATGTGTGACATTATCTTTAAATGTTATCCAAATGGGAAAAGACGTAATTTTGTTTTTAAAAGCAAAATCTTAATAAGGCATTGATCACAGTTTAGAGCTGTTTTCTCAAGCAGTGTGTTAGGAAAATATCTATTCTGATTTAATCAACTAAGTTACATGGTCACAGGGGCTTTACAGTTCCAATTATATCAGTGCCTCCTAATTAACCCTTTCTAAAGTACAAGATTCAATCAGAATTGCAGCTTTCATAATATAGTTTTGTTTTTCAGCTTCTTTTTCAACTGCTTCTGCAGGTTTTGCTGCCAAAATGAAGATAATAACTAGCCCTTGAGCCCATGTTGGTAAACTGTTCGTCTTTACTCATCAAAGGCTTCCACAAAATCGAACAGTCACTTCCTGTCTTCAGCAATAACTCAACCTTTAACCTGGAGATCAATGTTGGGTCCGAGTGGCTGGGAAGGTAACCTAATCTTAGACTTCTTGAATGGACTCGCTATAAAAGCTTTCCAGTGTTTGGCTGATGAAGAGTTTTCATCAGTACCAATGACTTAAGTAGTTGCATTTATAACCAGAAATCTGAATGTCTCCTAGGTCCCTGTCATTGTCCTAGTCAGCTGCAAAGACGTGTAGTGTGTTTTGTGTAAACCATATCTTATCCATTGCTACTCTGCAATCAGGATTATGACACCAGCTGCTTAATTGGTCTCTCTGTTCTCTCCATAGCCCATTATCTTACTGCAGGCAGAGTGAGCACTTAAAAATGCAAATATGGTCGTGACACTCTGCTTAAAATCTTTCAATGATGCCCTGCAGGTTTCAGATGAAGCAGCAGTCATATCAACCCGTCAGTAGTTCCCCAAACGTAGTTTCCCAAACGTATCCTGCTGCCTCACACCTCCCTTATTGTGCTTAGAATGCCTTTTTAAGAATCTTTTCTCTTTGTCTTTCTAAACTCGGTTGAAGTATCACCTCCTCTTAAAAGCTTTCCCTGAACCCTGGTCCATTAGTCTATTTAAATCTTCTTTCTCTGGGCCTCCATGGCATCCTGTGCACTTTGCCTCACATTAAAACATTTTTGTCTGTTAGCTCACTGTTCTATTTCTAGTTCCTAACAGAGCACCTGGCATATAGTGGGTTCTAGATAAGTATTTTATAAGTGACTAACACTTTTTACTGTAATGTCTTATTTACAACACCTTCACCCTGAGAGCAGGGACTTTGTAGACCAGCACCTGGTACAGCACTGAGTATGGAGTGGGCATGCGCTGTTTTTTTTCTGAATGGATGACAGTGGCATGGAAAGGTGGCCAGCTGAGCTGCTGCTCCCAGCTCACCCCATAACCAGCTGGCAAGGGAAAATAGAAAACTGCTTTTGACTCAGTGTGTAGCTACCATCTGCATGACTGGCCACAATTGTGCCTTGAACTTGATCTCTCAAAGAATATTTCATGCCACGTTTCATGACTGCTCATGTCACATTGTAATACAACCTCAGATAATGAACCAGAACTCACAACCTACTGGAATTATGATGGCATGTCCTCTTTTGAGAAAGAAGCAATTCACTGAAGAATAGTACCATGAACTATGTTAAGGTTAGGACACATTTAGGCTGATTTATCATCACATTCTTCATTTCTGTAGAACTCCATAATGAAAATTTATTATTAACTGTGAGGTGTGGCAAGATCCTGAACCATCCATCACAGAATCAGTAATCCACCACATTTCAACTTATAAAGACGGAGAAACTTGACTAAAATATTTAACAAAGCTTTAATAAACCATACATTTAACATAAAAGTATTTGTTGAACTAGCATCCTATTTCATTAATATACTGTAAATGATTTTCATGCCGTGTCTACATATGGATGGATAAAAGTGTAAGTGTTCTGGTTTCCTCACATTCATACCTCAGGCCAAGGTCAGATTTGGACTGGAACTGAAGGACTTGGGTTTTATTTATTAGTTTTTTTGTATTATCATTAAGGTGAGAAAATGAGGCTATTTTTTGTCTTTTCCCATTAGTTTATTCTGTTATTTTTTTTAATCCTCACTCTAAGATGTGTTTTTAGTGATTTTGGAGAGAGAAGAAGGGACAGTAGAGAGATAGAGATAGAGAGACAGAAACATCGATATGAGAGAGAAACATTGATCGGTTGTCTCCTCCTGACTAGGGATCGAAACTGCAACCTAAGTTTGTGCCCTGACGGGGAATTGAACCTGCAACTTTTTGGTGTACAGGATGATGCTTCAACCAACTGAGCCACTCAGCCAGGGCTCTTCTGTTGATTTTAAACAGAATACTTTGATATTTTATTCTGAGAGGATAGAATCAATAAAAATGGTTGGATTGACATGATTTAAAAAAATAGATTAAAAATAAAATTATTTAAGGATATCTATCAATTCCAGTGTGATTACTCTAAGCTCTAAGATTATTTACACCAAAAGCAATGATGAAAGGAATATGATTCCTTAGATGTATATTCATGTGTAGTAACATTATGGTTTCATTCAAGCATCAGCAAATAATAATGCTAAAGAAAAATCATTCTTGGGGAACTTTTGATAAGTCACACATTTTCATTATAGAATTTTTTATTAACAATAGCTATGATTACTTGATTATCTGGTGCATGCAGGCACAGTCCTAAACTCATCATCTCATTTAATCCTAACAGAACCTTATTAGTCAACAAATGGGGAAAAAATCTTGTTCAGAGAGGTTAAGTAACTTGTATAAAGTCATACTGTTTGTATGTGACAAAGCCTGGAATTGCCCCACACTGCCTTTTGAGAAAAATGACAACTAAATTATAAATGTGGACATCAGGCATACTTAAAGAGAAAAAAAATCCAGACCCAAAGCATTTAAATGAATGTGACAAGATATATCTAAAATTAAACAGTGTGTTGAAGGGTGTGATTTGCTGATGTACAGAGGAACTATTTCCAGACAGTCAAGATTACGTCTCCAATCAGCGTTCTCAGTAAAGAAAAAGATATTCCATTTTCTGAAAAAAGGTAGTTAATTCATCATTTTGTAACCAAGAAGGGAAAGTAACCCTTTAAAGTACATATGGCATATGTTTCTGAGCTTATTTTTGCGTTCCCTTCAGTCCTTTAAGTCGCAGCCTGACGTGATCACTTGGCTTTGTGGAGAAATGTTACTGTGTGTATTCCATCAGTGTGAGCTTGGAGTCCCTCTTCTCCAGGTCCTTATCCAACAGAGGATGTTTTGCCACCTGCGCTTATTGCTTTGTGATAAATTCAAATAACAGAAGCAATCACTGGAAATTTTATATTAAGCAGTACTGTTAAAATATCTTAGATGTGATTGTGATATTGTGCTTTTGTTATTACAAAAGAATTATCTTGTAGAGTTGTACAATGAAATACTTGTGGATAAAATTGTATGATGTCTGAGATTCGTTTCAGAATAGTGTGGGGGACAGATTTCATTTGTGGATGGGGCAGGTCAACCATGCATTGATGGTTGTTGAGCCTGGGTGATAGCTGCGTGGAGGAGGGACAAGGCTGAGGTTACACTGGTTTGCATACTTTTGTGTATTAGAAGTAAAAGTGAAAAAGAAACCTAAAAAAAAATCCAAGGTTGAAACACTTCTTGGGATATATGCGCATTTTATGATAATTATTACCTTCAAGTACACCATTTAGACTGTGCGGACGGTTCTCAAAGTGTGTTTATTGCTTATAGTCCATGGGCATTGTGCCTATAGGACAATATTTATTTCAGGACATTTTTATTCTTATTTTGGCATAGGAATTTTTGATGTGAATTTTTTCATTGGGGTCACCCAAAATACCACCATTCTCCCCACTGTTTTCTGGGAGGTTTTATTGCAGTAGTTATCATAGTCACTGTCATTACTGTTGCTTTGTACTGGTAACAATTGGGAGTGTGTGAGGAGTATGTCTTCTGGAGGTGGCAGGCATATGTCCTGCGGAAGTTGTCTGTGGTTTGAAGATACTCGAAGGCACTGGCCTAATGATTGGGTTTAATAATAATGTCTTTATTCTTAGCCATCTGTAAAAATTGGCAAAGCCTATCTTCACACCCTTAGGGAAGGTGCTATGCCACATTGTCTAAAGTTGTCAGTAGGCATATCGAAAGAAGAGAGAACTGGCAGTCTGTGCTCTGTCATTAAAGGGCAAAGGTGGAAGCAAAAGCCACATTTAAATGTCCCTCAGCTGGTGAATAGATACACAAAAAGTGGTACGGCCATACTGTGGAATACTACTCAGTAATAAAAAAAGAGTGAGCCTAAAAGCCATTATGATGAGTGAAAGAAACCAGCCAAAAGACCACATATTGTACAATTTACTTGATATTAAGTAATCTAGGAAATCTACAGGGATTAAAAAAACAGTAATTGCCTCGGTGGGAGTAAGCCCATGTACAGCTAACCCCTGTCCCACTAGCAACAGGGGGTTTTTCCTGGTTCTTTTTCAACTCTGTTTATTGTAATTTTTATGTTTTAGAATTTTAATTTTTAAATATGAACTATATCATTTTTATGGCTTCTGGAATAACTGTCATATTTAGAAAATACTTTCATAACCAAAGACTATAAACATTTTTACCCATTTTTTCCTGTACATTTATGGTGTCATGTATTTATGTTTAAATTTCTGGTTCACCTGGAATATATTTTCAGCAGTAAAGACAGAGATCCGGCTTTTTATTAAAAATGGTTAGCTGGTTGTTCTGTATAGTTCACAATTTTTAAAAAATGTTCCTCCTGAAATTCTAACAAGCTCTAACTAAAGGAATAAACACATGAGCTTTTTTTCATGGTAGTTTGGAATTTGTTTCTGTTGCTTTACAATATTTCAGTGAAGACATTCTTCTGCCAATATTATTCTGGGTCAGAATACACCTTAACACAAATTAATTGTGGTTAAAATAAAGTGATATCATGGCAGAGCAAAATATAAAACGGCTGCATGCATCCTTGCAGCGTAGTCCAGCCTGCAGTTTGAACTACACTTCATGGACACCAGCACAAGACAATTCTTTGAGAACAAGTTTCTGTAATTTTTAATGTCACTTAGAAAACTTTCCTAAAGAGTCTATCATCTAACTGGTAGGTGGTTTCTTACTGCCCGTTCTTTAAACATTTTAAAAAAAGCTTTTTGGAGTATACCATTTTTAAAGGCAGGGAATATGTTTTATTCAACATCATAATGATACTAGAAATAATTTTTAAAGAAATAGAAGCATGTCAGCTATAGAATACATATTTTATTTTCATTTTTATTTATTTATTTTTAGAGAGGTGAAGGGAGGGAGAAGGAGAAGGAAAGAAACATTAATGTATGGCTGTGTCTCATGCACCCCCCACTGGGGATCTGGCCTGCAAGCCAGGCATATGCCCTAACTGGGAATTGAACCCATGACCCTTTGGTTTGCAGTCCTGTGCTCAGTCCACTGAACTACACCAGCCAGGGCAAGAATACATGTTTTAAAGGGCATATTTGCAATCATTAAAATTTGGAATTTAGATTTTTTAGAAAGTGAAGTACACTTCAACCTGTGACTAGAGATATTCTCTTACAGATTTTTCTTCTTTTATTAAAAAAGAAACCTAGATCATATCATAACCAAAGTTTATATACTGAGCATATTATATTTCAAAATATCTCAAGAGTCAAAAGATAATATTGTACTTGGATACAAAAGAACCCAGCCAGAAGAATGTTCTCATTTATTAAAAGGATCACAAGTAGGATAGAATAGTGAAATCAGCCCTCCCCTCTGCTAAGTTTTGGGAGTTAACAACACAGGGTATTAGCAGATAAGGCTCTGCTTCTGTACCTACATCCTTGAGCCGGAGGGACCACGACAGTAGTGCACAGAAGTGGGAGGAACGAGTTGGAAGAGAGTATGAAAGGTCTGAGCCTTGATCAGCTCTGAGCAGCTCTGAGCTGCAGCTCTGAGCGTGGCATTAGATATTCTCCACAGAATGATGCTCTAAGACTTTATCCGGTTCCTTTGCCCTCTCCAGAACTGGAAAGATGGAGCGCATCCGTTTTTAGGTGCTTCAACATCACTGCTGTTTTAAGCCACGTCTAACCCTAGGGAACACATGACTTGGTGATCTCTTCTGGGGCCAGTGGCAGGATATTGGGTTCTGGTTGGTGTCATTTTTTTTTTTTTTGGTTGGTGTCATTTTTATACCAATATTTCCCCTTTTATCCACACATACAGTAAATGGGACTTTTCTCTCTCTTTTTAATGCATAATTTTAATTAGTGCTTAATTCAGTTTGATCACGCAGGTGGATTTCGGAAACTACAACAAGCTATAATTATTTTTATTTATGTCAGCCCTTAGAAGTCATTCTGAGCAAAAACAACCATAGCTGCAGCAAACTGTAGGTAGTAATTAAGGTGAAGATGTGGGCTTTTTGCTTAAATTATTGAGAGTTTCTTTGATTTTCCTTACCAATTTAGCACTGGGCTGGGAGAACAATGTGGGAGAACTCAGTTTCTTTAAAAAAAAAAAAAAAGCTTCTCAGGGATATAAAAAGTCATTTTCATTACATACCAACAGTTGTCTACATGCTGACATATATTTGTTTATCTTCAGGTATAGATGTAAAATATTTTTTTTATTTAAAAATATCTTTTCTTACCACCTCCTCTCCAGTAGGAAGGTGTTCCTCTACCGTTAATTATCACCCCCAGTTTTTTATTTTTAATGTGTTTTGTGGTTTTATTTTTGATCACAGAACTACTGTATACTCTCAATAACATATTCAAACAATACAGAAAAGTATAAAATAAAATTTTAAATTCTTCTTTTCTCAATCCATTTTTGCCCCTTAGAAGTAGTCACTGATAAGTAGTGGGGCATTCTTTCAGACATCTTTCCATGTGTGTAAAAACATTTTAAACAAAAATTATTTTTTCAGAACCCAGTTTGCATTATAGAGAAGTGACAGTATTACTTTTTGGGTGGATAATTTTTATTTTGAATTAACTCCAGACTTGCAAGAAAGCTGTAATTTGTAAAAAAAAAAAAAAAAAAAACCAAAACAAACAAAAACAACTTTCTATGCTTTTCACTCAGATTCTTCAATTATTAGCATTTTTCCACTTTTATTTTATTTTTTTCTGCCTGTACACATACATTTTTTTTAGCCAATTGAATATAAATTGCACTTATGATGACTCCTCTCCCCTAAATACTTTAATGAGTATTTCATAAGGACATTCTTCCTCATAACCATAGTATAAGCATCAAAATCAGGAAATTAACATTGGTAAAATACTACCCACTCTACAGCCTTTATTCTATTTCTCCCATTGTCCCACCATTATTACTTTAAAAATGTATCATCTTTTTTTTAAAAGAATGTATGAACGGATGTGTGCCTTAATTTTTTTTATAATTGTTCAAATGAATGAGTTGGTTAACTAACCAGAGATGCTTAAGGTGCTTCTATCTTATCTCCTTGTTTTTTTTTTTCCCCACCTTCCTCCTGCCATAGACACACACACACCCCTCCATGGCCATACTTAGCATTTTCTGAATGTACCTTGCCTCATGCTTTTGTTCACATTCTTTTCCCAAAATGCCCTTCTTCCCCTTTTTTGATGCAAAATCCCACTCTGCCTTCAAAGCCTCCTATTTGACACCTTTCCCAACGCAGTCCCCTCATGGACTCTTAATTTTGCTTTGATTGTATGCTCTCAGCTTTCTGTACAAGGCTGCTTTATAGTATTTCCCATTATACTGCCACCATTTAAATTTCTGATAGTTATATTATTTTAAACTTATGTAAATCAGGTACCCTCTAGCACCCAGTCCAGAACATAATGCAGAAAGCATGGTCAATAAATGTTCATTTAATACTGAATGGTTGATAAGTCTTTTATTCTCAAGAGTGGGCACCAAAAAACAAACAAACAAACAAACAAACAAAAAACCGAATGAAATACTGATTGCCTTCTTATGAGTTGCATTCCTTTGTATTTGATCTAAGTGTGTCATATTGAAGCAAGGGAAGAAAAATGTTGTAGCTTAAGAACCCACCTGAACTGAAAATTGAAAAAACTGCTGAAAGAAAGACCTAAATAAGTGGAAAGACATTTCATATTCATGAATTGGAAGAATTAACATTGTTAAGATGGCAAGACTACCCAAAGCGATCTACATAGGTTTGACACAATCCTTATCAAAATTCCAACAGTGTCTTTTGAAGAAATGGAAAAGATGGTTTCAAATTCATTTGGAATTTCAAGGGACCTGAATGGCTAAGACAATTCTGAAGAAGAACAGAATTGGAGTATTTACAGTTCCTGATTTCAAAACTTATTGCAAAGCTACAGTAATCAAAACAGTGTGGTATTGGCACAAATATAGACCTGTGGGATAGAGTTGAGAGTCAGAACTAAACCCATACGTGTACGGCCAATTGATTTTTTAATTGTAGTAAAATACATATCACATAGAATTGATCATCTTAACCATTTTTAAGTGCACAATTCAGTGACATTACATACATTCATATTGTGCAATCATCACCACCATTGATCTTCAGAACTCTTCATGTTGCACATTTGAAACTCTGTACCCATTAAACAGTATTATGCCAATTGACTTTTGACAAAGGTGCCTGGTCTATCCAATAGGGAAAGAACAGTCTCTTCAGCAATTGGTTCTGGGACAATTGAATTTCTACATGGGAAAGAATGAAGTTGGACCACACTATCTCACAACATTTACAAAAATTAACTCAAAATGGATCAATAACCAAATATAAGAGCAAAACTCATAAAATTCTTAGAAGAAAATATAGAGGTAAAAATTCATGACCTTGAATTTTGCAATTAATTCTTAATATGGTAAAAAATTTGGTAAATTGTACTTCATTAAAATTAAAAACTTTTGAGCATCAAAGGACATCAATAAAATGAGTAGACAATTTACAGAATGTGAGAAAATAGTTGCAAATCATATGTCTGATAAGGGTTTAATATGCAGAATATATGCAGAACTATTAACTTAAAAAAATAACAAAAACTCAATTTAAAATTGGTCAAAGGACTTGAATAGACATTTCTCCAAATAAGGTATATAAATGGCTGGTAAGCAAATGAAAAGATGTCAACAGCATTGGTCATTAAAGAAATGCAAATCAAAATTACAGTGAGGTACCACTTTATACCTACTGGGGTAGCTATAACTTGAAAAATGAAAAATAACAAGTATTGTTGAGGATGTAAAAAAAAATGTAACCATTATACATTGCTTAAATGTAAAATGGTGCAGTCTCTGCAGAAAACATTTGGGCAGTTCCTCAAAAGTTAAACACAGAATTACCATATGACCCAGCAATTTCACTCCTGGGTATATACACAAAACAATTAAAAAGAATGACTCAAACAGATACTTATATACCAATGTTTATTGCAGCATTATTCACTATTATCAAAAGACAGACAATCCAAGTGTCTATCAAAAGATGAATGGTTAAATAAAATACACAAACACACACAATGGAATAATATTCAGCCTTAAAAAAGAACGAAGTTCTCATCCATGCTACACATGGATGAACATGGAAAGTATTATGCTAACTGAAAGAAATCAGACACAAAAGAACAAATACTGCATGATCCCACTTGCATGAAATATTTAGAGTAGACAAATATATAGAGGCAGAAAGTACCATACTTTGCCTTGTACAATGTGCACCCACATTTTGTGAGTGTTATACACAGGATTATTATACCCATTATTATACTCATGGTATGTAATCATTATTCCCATGTATAATGCACATCTTTATTTTTCCCTCAAAAATTTTGGCCAAAAGTGTGCATTATGCATGGCAATATAAGGTACTTTAGAAGTTACCAGGGGCTGGGGTTGGGAGCAATGGGAAATTATTGCTTAATGGTTATGGTTTCTGTTAGGAGTCATGAAAAAGAAAAAAAAACATAGTGGTGATGGTTTCACAACATAATTAATGCTATTTATTTTTACACTTAAAAGTAGTTAAAATGGCACATTTCATGTTGTATATATTTTACCACAGCAAAAATAGCCTGTTCGAACCTACCTCAGAATCTGAACCACATATGGTTATTAGAGGCTAGTTACTTTCCAGAAAGAGTGAGGGGAGAGACATAAATACATACATAAATTCAGAATCAAGGTGAGAACAATGTCCTTTTAAAGTTTAGAATCTAAACCTCTAGTTTTTAATTTTAGTCTGCATCAGACTCTCACCAATCCAGGTGATTTGTCTCTACCCATAAAGACACTAATTCATTAAGTCTGGGGTTGGCTGGAACATCGATATTTTTAACAAGCTCCCCCCAGGTGAGCATGAGACAAAAATGTGAGTGAGGAGAATTTAGCTCCTGCTATGGCCTGCAGAGCCCCTGACTGAAAGTCCCTGGAATCCTTGCCCTTTAAATGCCAAGGTTATGTTCCTGCTCTCTGTCTCTCTGACTCACTGTGAGAGCTCTTGACTTCCCTCAGCACCCCAAGCCTGGGGACCAATGGGGGGGCTCAGTCTTCTGACTCTGCACCAGGTCACAGTGACTCAGCACCAGGCTGCAGCTGTTCCTCCTCATCTGACCTTGTCTCCCAGCTCCCTTGCTCCCATTTTCTATCCCAGTTTTGATAATTGGGTTTTTGTTTTGTCACCAAACACCTGTCCTGCTCTCACCATTTTTCTCAGGGGAGGCTGTTCCTGAATCTTGGTCTCAGGACAAAGGCTTTCTGTCTTGGCTCAGTTTTGTTTGTTTTTGCTGAAAGCACTCATCTTGGACAACACTTTGTAAACCCCACTCTATTCCCCAGCCCCTCCTCACTTCCAATCCCTTCTCCAAGACGCAGATTCAATACTTCCGTTTTAAATTCCCTTGCTTTTCCACTTGATCTCCAGGTATTTGGTGCCTTCCTTAGGTCCCCACTTCTGACTCTGTTTACCTTTCCATGAATATTCTGTCCTGCAGGTCTATCCCAGCAAGAGACAGGACAGTAGTGAAGGCTTGTCTCCGAACACAGGGGCACCCAGTCCTTAATTCTCTAGCACCTGCCTTCTCTTGGACTCCCAGGTCCTGGGCTCTCCAGATGCCTGTCAGAATACCTACTGTTTCCCCCACTGCTTCCTGCTGCCTACGGAGGGGAAGGGAAAAGGAAATAACAGTTATGGGCCTCCTCAACATTTTGAATGCTGTTCTAGGTACTTTGCAGATGTCATATAATGTAATAAATTATTTTAACTTTTTTTTGATAAGAATATGGCAGAGAGATAAGGTAACTTGTCTAAGGTAAATGCAACTGGTAGATGGCAAGACTAAGTGTGAACCGAACTGGCTTAAAGCTTCTGCTCTGCGACTTCATCTCGCAGGTCTGGACTATCTCACGGGTGTAAGTGGGAGGGACATGACGGGCTTCGGGTCTCCACTGCTTCTTTTCTCTCTCAGTTCACTCTCCCATGGGAAGCAGCGTGGGAGGACGCCAGGCGCCTTCCTCCTTCGGTGAGCGCATGCCGTGTGTTTCAGTGCCGGCGCGCAGGAACTTTCCCCAGGCTCTTTACCTTCTTGTTTATCGCTGATTTACTCTGGATGATAAAGTTAGAAGTATGTGTTTTAGGTTGCATATTTAGAGCAACTAAACTGCTAACAACACTGAAGGACTTTTAAAGCTGGAGAGTATATTGTGATGGCCTGTAATCCGTAATATTGACCAGCAATATTTTCCGTCTCTTCAGCAAATTAGACCTGCTTTGATCTCATTGTCAACAGAAACCCGCTTGATATACATGTAGAGTGAGGAAGGAATCCCTATAGTTGAATTTCTCACTGGTCCTATTTATGGGGAACTACTGGCACATAGCACAGCTGACCTTTTTGAGTTTTTCTATGGACAAAGGAGCCTGTATAGATTTCTGATGGTCCTATTACCTCTTCATATTTGTCTGGTGCTATACAAATTTTTTTCTCCGGTTGCTTTATGGAGAGGGCAAATGAAGTTTCTATCCCGTAGAATTTAAAGGTCTACCCATATGTGTACTTATTGTAAGGAGGCAAATTTCAGTTCCAAATAGAATTTAATCAATTCTGTTATTAAAACTTAAAGTTATTTTAGACACCCAAGCACTAAACTTTGGAATGATTTTTTAATTCTTTGTTTTGTTGTTCAAGTCCAGTCAGTCACCATATTTAGCCGCCCCTCCCTTCCCTCCAACCACTACCTTAGTCGTGAAGACCAGATTCTTAAGCTTGGCATTCAAGGTGGCCACAACCCGGTCTCTCCTTATCTCTTTAGCCTTATTTCCCATGACTCCCCTGTATAAATAATGGTACCAGAATGTGTATGTTCCCACTCCAATGCTTAGCTCATTCCATCCCCCCAACCTGAATGCCCCACCCTCGTAACCCCAAGTCCTAATTTTCCTGTCATGCTAGCTCAAGCCCCACTTTCTCTGTGGAAAATTTCCCAGTCACTCTAGCACACACTTCTCTCTGCTTTCCCTCTTTCTTCTTTGTCACATACATCATGCACATACTCTACTTAGCACCATGATCCTGACACCTAGAATGTGTAGAGGAGAGCAGGCGCGAAGACGGGCTCTGGAGCCAGACTGCCTGAGTTGGTGTCCCAGCTCTGCCGCTTGCTTGCTGTGTGACTTTGACAACAAACTTAACCTCTCTGAGCCTCAGTGTCCTCATCTGTAATAAGAGTAATAATCGTACCTTACAGGATTATTATGCATAAAGTTATTATGCAGAGATTCCTTCTTCCTCACCTAATGTTTGCTTTTTGAAGGTAGGTATTAGCTACTTATGCCACTCATTTGAATGACCAAAAACTGAGCCAGGAGGGTTCCAGTTCTGGTACAAGGATATATTATGGAGGAATACCGCGACAAGCACCGTCTTGCAGATGTGAGTTGTGGGATAGCACAGATGGACAAAGTTCAGAAACAGAACAGACAATACTTGGCCCTGGAGTAGAAGTGGGAAGTGGTGGGGGATGGACAGATATCAGCAATCGTCTTGGAGGAAAGGGATTCTCAGAGCCTTATGGAGAAGAAGTGAAAGGATTTTGGCCAGTAGATTTGAGGCCCAGTTTATTTCTTTTGGAAAGGGAGGGCCTGCAGCCACCTGGAGGGCCCTGCGATTCTAGAGTGCTAGAGAAACTTGCTCAGGGCGCAGGAAGTGGCTGGCTGCTTGTGATTGGCTTGAGGTTCGAGGGAGCAAAGGAGAAGAGATTACAGTTTTCCTGGTCTTGGAAAGAAGACAAAATTTCCATCTGGTAATGCAGACCGTGAATTTGACTGGTGTGTTCCTTGGGCCAAATCACTCAGAATGCTGTGCTGTGCAGGGGAACCAGTGATAGAGTGCGTGCTGCCTGTGTGTGTGTGTGTGTGTGTGTGTGTGTGTGTGTGTGTGTGTGACTGGATTGAAGGAGGGGGCTTGCATATGACAGTATGTGTATGTGGGAGCATTCAGGCTGAAGAATGGTACAAGCTTGGCAGGGGATGATACAGGCTGTGGAAATGAGTCAAGCTGGAGAGATACACCCTGGGGAGAGTCAGGCTGGGCGATACAGAAGGAGGGGGTGCAGACTGAGGAGATGCAGGCTGGGTGGGGTTGTGTTACTTGTCTATTGCTACATAACAAATTATCACAAATTTAGTGGCTTAAACAACACCCACTGATCCATTCACAGTTCTGCAGTTCAGAAGTCCAGGCATGATGTGGCTGGGTTCTCCTTTCAGGATATCTCATGGCTAAAATCAAGGTGTCAGCTGCTCTGTGTTCCTTTTTGGAGCTCAGGGTCCCCCTGCAAGCTTGCATGGTTTTGGAAGAGCCCATTTTCTTTCTGGCTGTTGGCAGAGGCCACTCAGCAAATAGAGGTCGCCTGTAGTTCCCTGCCATGTAGTCCCCTCCATATGACCGCTCATGCTTCACATCTCTCAGACTTCTCTGGGTCCAATCTCTAAACCTAGATTTAAAGGGCCTCTGTCATTAGATGGGGTCTACCCAGATAATCCCTCTGTTTTAAAGTCACCTAATTTGGGACCTTAATTGCATTCGCAAAATCCCTTCACAGCAGCACCCAGATTAGAATTTGATTGAATAACTGGGAGATAGTGTGTATCTATTAGGGGCCAGGAATCTTTGGGGCTGTCTTAGAATTCTTCCTTTCCCAGGGGTATACAGGCTGGAGGGATATGGACTGGAAGATGTAGTCTGGTGGGCAGAGATGCAAGCGAGGGGGCATTTAGACCAGGGTGGGGGACACAAACTGAGAGTGATACAGGCTGGGGTGACTACTGGTTGGGAAAACATTGGTTGGTGGGGGAATATGTTGGGAGTTCGTATGTAGGTTGGGGAGTGGGACAAACTGAGGAGGAGTATAGGTGGGGGCTTGATGCAGGCTAGGGGAGGATGTAAACTGGAAGGTGACAAAAGTTGGAATGAGATGCAGGAGGCAGGCTTAGCAGGGTGCCAGTGTGGAGACTGGGTGCCAGAGATGTAGCTATTCTGGACCTGAGTGCTACGACACAGGTATGCCCCAGTGTGATGGGGGCCCGAAGAGGGTACTCAGCCCAGCCTAGGTAATCAGGGACAGTTTCCTGGAGGTGCTGTTCAAGGTGAGTCCTGGAGATGAGTAAGCATCCTTAGCCATTCCAAGAAGAAAGGTGAGACACATGTTCAAGTCAGATGAAAGAACATGGGCCCACCCAGGCACAGGGGTGTCCATGTAGATTGTGATACTTAGCTATCTGTAAAGCTAAATCTTTGATTAAGCCATTGACTTTGTTTCACTCCTTTGAAACAAGGTAATGCCACTGAAGGCAGGGTAGGTGAAGAAGTGCACCAGAGAACAAATCCAAAGGCATGGGGTTTGGCCTGGCATTAGGCAGTCTCCCACACTTTCAGCATCTCATTTAAAAAATAAGGATTGGAGCAGAAATACACCTTCATTGCTACAGTGTTTTGTGATCCTTAAATAAGATAAATATATTGAATGTCTGTAATAGGCCAGACGCTATTATAGTTTGAATCTGTTTTTCAGCTATGTAAGTGGTGTAGTCGGTTCTATCCTCCCAATAATCCTAGGATATCAGAACTATTGTTATCCTATTTTGAAACTAAATGCACACTCCTGATTCCTAAGCAAAACTTACACTTTAATTCTAGAATATTTGTTTGCTCTCTTATCCTAGAAGGCCAACCTGCAGATAGGCATATGGATTGCCTTCCAGGCAACCTACGCAGCAAGTTCTGTCTCCTTCTGCAAGGCACAGATTCAAAGGCATGACTAGAACCTACCATTAGAGGGAGCCACTTTTTAAAAAAGGTGCCACCTTAGAAGTCGAATCTAAAAACAGGCTTTTTTTTTTTTTTTTTTTGGTGGGGGGCAGGGCAGAGAGAAGGTCTTTTACAAACCCCCTTTATAAAAATCCCTGGATGCCATGAACACTGCACTAACCAATCAGAAGAGAACCGGTCTGTGGCAGGCATTCCCCACCAGTCTTTTACCTGGGGATGGCGGGGAGGTAGTGGAGGAGTTGAGGCTGGGAAGGGGAGAACATCGGGAGGGCTTGGGGTGACAGCTCGGAAAAATAACATTTCACCAACAAATACAGAAGTGCTTCACTATTTTAACAACCAGTGTGAGTGTACCACTTGTGTAAAGTAACACTCCACCTGGTATAGCCCCACTAAGCTTCCTAGAAGGAAGGTTATCTCTCAGGACTATACCTCCAATCCCAACCTGCACCTTCTTAAAGTTGCTTTTTTAAAAAAATTATTTTATTGATTATGCTATTACAATTATCCCAATTTTTCCCCTTCTGCTCACTTCCACCCAGCACTCCCCACTCCCTCAGGCAATCCCCACACCATTGACACGGCTATGGGTCATGCATATAAGTTCTTCAGCTACTCCATTTCCTATACCGTACTTCACATCCCCATGGCTATTCTGTAACTGCCTATTTGTACTTCTTAATCCCCTCACCTCTTCTTTATCCATTCCCCTACAACCTCTCCCACCTGGCAACCATCAAAATGCTCACTGTATCCATGAGAATGTCCCTGTTCTTGTTTGCTTAGTTTGTTTTTTAGATTCAGTTGTTGATAGATCTGTATTTTTTGCCATTATGTTGTTCATAGATTTGATCTTCCTTTTCTTAAATAAGTCCCTTTAACATTTCATATAATAAATGTTTGGTGATGATGAACTCTTTCAGTTTTTTCTTATATAGGAACTTCTTTATCTGCCCTTCAATTCTAAATTATATCTTTACTGGGTAGAACAACCTTGACTGTAGGTCCCTGGTTTTCATGATTTTGACTGTTTCTTGCCAATCCCTTCTTGCCTGCAAAGTTTCTTTTGAGAAATCAGCTAATAGTCTTTTGGAAACTCCCCAGTAGGTAACTAACTGTTTTTCTCTTGCTGCTTCTAAGATTCTGTCTTTATCTTTAACCTTTGGCATTTGAATTATAATGTGTCTTGGAGTGGGCCTCTTTGCATCCATCTTGTTTGGGACTCTCTGTGCTTCCTGGACTTGCATGTCTGTTTCCTTCACCAAATTAGGGAAGTTTTCTTTCATTATTTTTTCAGATAGATGTACAGTTTCTTGCTCTTCCTCTTCTCCTTCTGGCACCTCTATGATGCAAAGGCTGGATTGCTTGAAGTGGTTGTAGAGGCTGCTTACACTATCCTCATTTATTTTTATTCTTTTTTCTTCTTCTTGTTCGGATTGGTTGTTTTTTGCTTCCTTATGTTCCAAATTATTGATTTGATTCTCACTTCACTCACTCTACTGTTGTTTCCCTGTAAATTGTTCTTTATTTCGTTTAGTGTATCTTTTGTTTCTGACTGGATTTTTCTATGCTATTGAGGTCCTCACTAAGTTCCTTGAGCATCCTTATAACCAGTGTTTTGAACTCTGCATCTGATAAATTGCTTATCTCTATTTCATTTAGTTCTTTTTCTAGAGTTTTGATCTGTTTTTCATTTGAGCCATGTTTCCTTGTCCCCTCATTTTGGCAACCTCCCTGTGTTTGTTTCTATGCATTAGGTAGAGCTGCTATGACTCCCTGTCTTGGTAGTGTGGCCTAATATAGTAAATGTCCTGTAGGGTCCAGTGGCACAGCCTCCCCTATCACCCAAGCTGGGTACTTGAGGTTCGACTTTTGTTGGATCAAGTACACCCTCCTCTTGTCATTGAACCTTAATTGCCATTGGCAGGTCAATGGGAGGGAATTATCTAGGCTAGTCAGTTGCAAAGACTGGCTGTGACCACTAACTGCCAATCTCTGCCCTCTGTGGAGGATCAGGTATGCAGGAGTAGGGTAGTGGTACTCTGATGTGGTCTGTAGCTGTCCACTGGGTACACAGGCACTGGAGTTTCCTGTGTGGTGCAGGCCAAGGTCATTCCCTACCTGTGTTCTGCCCGGAGCCACCCTGCATGACCCTATCAAGCAGTCTGAGATGGCTGCTACTTGTGCTGGGCCTGCAGATTCCCAGGCAAAGCCAAGCTGTGCATCTAGGCTGGCTGCTGCTAGTGCCAGGCCTTGGGGCCACTTAGCAATAGGTCCCAGGGCTTGGGGCTTACTGAGGCCAACTATTGCTTGTTTGATAAGATTTAAGAAGTTGTGAGGCATGAGCCAAGACCAGTCATTCATATGGAAAAGTCACAGTTAATAGTTTGAGTGGGCCCATAAGTTGGGTGGGATGGAGTCTCAGGGGATCTCCAGGGTGGAGCAAACAGTGTTAGTGAGGTTGATGGAGTCTCAGATATGGTCCCTACCTGCCAGCTCTGTAGCTCTGTAGGGGGAGTGCTCAGAAAAGGGACAATGGCCTTTGTCCACCTTTCTATTTGGGCAAAAGCTATCTGTCCTTCAGCTCCTGCCTTGATGCCAGACACTTTGGTTCCTCCCTATCTGACACTGGTGCCTTTCAAGCTGCTAGCCTGGTGCTGGAGCTCAGAGGGAGTGCATCTGAGAAAGTCTATGTGTGGGTTCGTTAAGGGAAACTGTTTGGGACTCCAGAAGTTTCTTCCACTGACTCAATCCCCTTTGGTTTTGGGGGTCAGAAATTGTGAAGACTTATCTTCCTGGCACTAGAACCTTGGGCTGGGGTGCCAGGTGTGAGGTGGGACCCCTCACTCCCAAGATATCCCTGCCAGATTTTTATCCAACGCAAATGAATGTGGGACCAGCCTGTTCCGCATCTCTACCACTGCTATCAGTCTGGATGAATACGGTTTCTGCAATCGGTTGTTGCTGGACTTCCAATCAACTCGATTTCTTTTTTTTTAACTTGATTTCTGACAGCTCTGAGTGATGGTTGTTCTACATTTCAGTTGTAGTCTTGATGTGGTTGTGCAAGGAGGTAAGCCATGTTTACTGGTGCCATCATCTTTTCTCAAAGTTTCTATCCTATGGCTGCTCCTAAAGAAGGCTAAGAATGAGAAAGCAGGAATCTGTCCTCTATCTCTTAGCTCAAGTGCCTCGTCTCTTGTTTTCCTAGTTTCAGAAGTCCACCTCCTGGGCCTGGAGGCAGAAATGGAGAAGGAAGAAGAGGATGGAGGTAACCATCTTTGCTTTCGTTTCTTTCTCTGTGATGGGGCAAATGTTTCTATCTTCTAATATTTTTATTTCTTCCATATCTTTAACATCTGCTGAAGATCTTCTTCACATCTGCCATATTTCCTCTGCCTCAGGAGAGGGAGAAGGAGAGAGAGGAGAGGAGAGGAAGTCAAATGCTTATATTTGTGCCTTGGGCAAAAGAATGGGCCTATGAAACTGCTTATGATTGAATAATGCATTGCACCACGTGGGATTTGGTTATAGTCCTCGAGGCTGTTTTAAACACAGCAGCACACTGGAGTTCAAGACTCTAGAACCTAAAGGGATTAGGCCAAAGTGCTCAGGCTCTCATCTTTGAAACAAGGAGCAGTGTATATACCGGAGAAGACATTACATTTCAAAAACAGCAGCAGAGAACCTAGGAAGCAAGTAGAAGTATAAAAAAAGAAAACAAGAGAAATAGAATTTACTGAAGAAATGGTGTCCAACGGGGAAAATTTTTTATTTTTTGATGAGCCAAGCAGAATATGACCTGAGTGAAAAGTGCTCATCCGTGTAAGATGTCTGCCGAGAACAATGTCCTCAGCGAACGTTAGCCGGCGAGGGGACGTGCCTTTTACAAAGAGAAATGGAAGGAAAACAAAACACGTCACTATGCTTGAAAACCACTTATAAGAAGCTCCTAAAGGCAAAAGGAGAAAAGAAAGACTATCATGTGACCATCCCATCTATCTTCACTGGAAATCTTTTGGAGACAAATTTATTTCTTCTTTTGTGGTGATGCTGCATGCTTTAGACCAGTCCAAAAGTAAGTAATTTTCTCTGTATGAGACATATTTTCAATCATTCGGATTCTGAAGGAATTTTTTTCCCTTTGGCTATTTTTGTAAACAAGTTATGGAGGAATGGCTTTGAACAGATTCTGCAAAATGCATCTTTTATGTCTACTCTATGTTGTAGGTCTTAACAAAAATAAATAAAAGAAAACATATTGCTGTGGCTATTTCAAAGGGTTTGGACCTGCAAGGAATATAGAGTTCTGGATTCTACTTGAAACAGTTCCCCATCTTTTTTCTAAATCTTACATCCAAGGTGTCTTTTGTTCACGTCCAACTCCTCTTTAAGGGAATGTGAACTTTACTATTAAAAAAGTTGTAGACTTGTGGTTAGAAGAGGACTTGAAATGTCAATATCAACTGGCCCAGTTCTCTGGTTTCAGACAAGATATATACATTAATGGATTAATCCCTTCTCATAGAATGTAAAAAATAATTAAATCCTGAGTTTCAGAGAAACTTATATTGGAATATAGTTTCTTAATTTGTGTGAGATTAGTATACTTCATTCTGAAGCTGATCAAACTTTCTTTGTGTGTTAGTAGTATTCACTTTGTGCTCTGTAGTTGCAAAATGATGGGCATTACTGTGTTTATTTTGGTAATAAGCTTATGGCCATAATTAAATAGTCAACAAATACTTTTTGAACAGCTGCTATGGCAAGGCACTGCCGCAGGTGTTGTGGGAGATGTGAGACTATATAAAACACTGTTTTGATTCAGACAACTTACAATTTCTGTGAGGAAGGTGGTTACATAACACACGTCCTGACTATATTAAGACATGGACTTTCTACATAGGCTTTATTAGATATTCCCTCCCTGTAGTAGGACCACGAAAAAAGATGGGGAAAATTGGTACCATTTTTATATCACTGAAAAAGCATATAGGAAAATTTTATATTATGTATTATCAGTAATGCCTGTGTGTATATAACCTCTTCTCTTTGCTATATTTAAGATCTGTAAGAAAAGTTGCATTCCATTATATACCTTCACCTACACCAATACTTTCCACAACAAAAAACACTTGTTGATTGATTAACCATGGAGCTAAACTCAATGTCAAAATAAATGCATAGCCCACGTTACATGTTGGACAGCTCATTGCTTAATGACTGAATTACAAACTCAGTTCTGCTGTCAGGCCCAGACAGTTTGGCCGGGACAGTTAGTCATGGTGTATAGGAATGGGGAAGGAAAGTCCTTTTTTTTTTCCTTTTTGCAATTATGACCATGCCATATTTAAACCTTGATAAACCGATGTTCAAATCATCAGTATTATTCTGGTTATGAGCCCCAAGTACACGTTCATTGCACAGTATTGATACTCCATTGATAATATCCTGTTCTCTGCTTTTGCTGTCAATGTGCTACAGATTGAACACGTTCTTGTGTATTCTGCATGTGACATTAATGCCTAAATCCTATTTTTAAAAATATTTGTTGGAGGGTAGATAGTAAACAATAATGCAGTTAGCCAGAGTAAATATATTTGGTAGTTTTCCCACATTTATAACTATCCCCATCATTTCCTTGTTGAGTGAGCAAACGGTGGTGTTTCATCAGAAACCCCAAGCCAGCCAGAATGAAATTTATTCTTTCTTAGAAACACAGAACAAAAGAGATCATATAATGTCTCTCACTAATCTATTCCAGTCTCTCAGAACTCTCTCTAACAACAGTACTTCTTTGGGCCTGAGCTTTACTATAATTCTACCCTCAGTAGAGGCAGAGAAGAGTAAATATGAACACTGTTATGTTAATAATAAATATCTCATGCCCATTACTTAAGATAAGGAATCTATTAAATTCATCAACTTATTTAGCATTAGGCATACAAAAAAGAGACAAGGATGGAGAAAAGACTCTTGTCTGACATAGTAAAAGGCGATTTATATCCTTTCTGGAGTTATAGATGCCATTTTGAATATAGTTATTCATGATGACCAACTCATTTAGGATTAAAGGGTATATTCCAGAGAAGACATTAAATGTTTAATGTTGAAATCTCTTTAAAAAAATTTTTATAGGCAGTTTCACAAGGACATTATTCATGGCTGCAAAAGGAAAAAGAAAAAGACAAGATTTCTTTTTTTGTAAATGTTTTTGCCCTTGGCTTTATCTAAAAAGTTTCTTTTTACATAGATGTACTGTTTAGAAGTCTTGTTTCTGTACCTGCATTAGTAGCTCTTTCCTCTCTTATCTTCCTTTTTCAAGGCAACAGGCACAAAAACATTTGCTAGAACTGAGTAAGAAAGTTCAGGGCCTAAAGAAATCTAACACTTAATAAAGAAATATGTAAAATAACAGATTTAAAAAAGAATAAAGTGTAAACATAATATTCTGCTTCTACAACAATTGTATAGATTTCTTGAGGTAAAGCAAAGAAGCAAGAGAATTCTTCTGGGTGTGTGCATAAGAGTTGAATATTATAGGTAAATATAATGGACTTATGTGTTAAGAGTTAAAAAAAACTGCAGTATATAAAAACTTGCAGTTCCAGAGCTTTGTTTAAGGGAAACCACATTGTTATAGGATTCGTTCTACCTACCTATCATCCCAATAACCTGCATACTAAAGACAATTTAGCATGAAGTAAAAATCTAAGCTCATTAGTGCTGAATGAAGTAGGGCATGTCAAGTGTCCTGAGGGTTTTGGATGCACTGAATACATCTATCAGAATTAATACAATGGATTCTAACAATATTACCATTATTTACATCATCATCATCATAACCATCAAATATTTATTGAATGCCCAGAGTGGGTAGAGTATCCTTAACAATACTATTTTACACTGAAGTTGGCTCTTGGGAACTTCAACTTAAAAAATTAAAAGCAACCAGGAAGTCTCCAACAGAGAATGAGAGCAGGGAGCCATTGGGCAGAGAACATTGGGAAGTGCCGAAAAGCGCGTGTTCATAAAAGAAGGCCGGAAAGGAAAGACAGTCTTTTGTCGTGAAGAATATCCAACTTGCAGATGACCCTGCTCTACGCAGCAGCTCCTGTCCTTCTCCATCCATGCCTGGGCCTCTTCACTGAGTGCCTTGGGAGCCGACAAGAGCAACAAAATCCAAGGAAGAAGTTTGAGAGGGTTCAAACTTAAAGAGAGGGGGAAAAATCACTGAACGACAGGAAAGGTTTTGAGGAGACTCCAGGTAAACGTAGCCTTCCAAGAAGCTTTTTCCTCATGTGTCTCTTTCATTTCATTTCATTCTGTTGACTCACATGCTTGTCACTCATGTAATCTCAGATGAAAACAAAACAAATTCAAACAAAATACATCCCCAGGAAACAGTAGTGCAGAGTCTGGGGAAGTCCTGCCAGCCGGTTTTCAAGAGCTCTCATGTGAGCCCTTAAGTGGCACTTACCCTCGTAGCACAACCCCACTCCATGTGTTGCTTTCACTTTTGTAAGACCAGAAACCCAATTTTTGTGGCATCAGGAGTAGGTGTGTGACAAACAGACACACACAATTCAGCTCATATATCTCATTTCAGCAGTGCCTTAAGGGCATTATACATGGGAAATCAAGGTGTCAGATAGTTACTTGGTAACAGGGAATCAGAATAAAGAGAATTAGTTGATAGACTGTGAAGCATTTCTACCCAATTAGTGACAGCTTTTCCAAGGGCATCCTAATGCTCAAGTCTGTACTGCCAATACTCTCCCCTCTGGATGGCATTTGAATGGACATTGTCCACTCCTGGCTCTTGGGACTGCTTGTCCAGTTCTTTGCTATATGTGACTGATTTCTTTCTGATAATGAAGGTTCTTTACTAACCAGGACCAAGTAATCACCTAATACTGCAAAGGTAACCAGATAAACTGCAGAATGCCCAGTTAAATTTGAATTTCAGATAAACAATAAACATTTTTTAGCATAAGAATGTCCCAAACATTGAGTTGAGATTTTCTATTTTCGTTTACTAAATCTGGTGACCCCAAAATGAAACCTGCCTTCCCGAGCCTCTGTGCTTACTTGTCCTGATTGTAGTTTTGGGTGTTTCCAACCTCTCTGATGCACGCACACAGTTTCTTGCTTTACCCATAAAAGGCTAGTAACTTTCATTATGAGTGGGTTTACTGATATGATTTACTTTTAGAGTACAACTTTCCCTGATTTACAATCTGTGTGGTGCAGTGTGGCAAGGTGGGTCTCATTATCATTGCCATGTACTGACAGTAGCTGTTGAGACAAATGGCATTAATCAGAGTTGCTTAAAGCAATACGAACCATTTTGGGAAGGATAAAGGACTAGTATAAAGGAGCTCCAATGAGATCACTTTACTTTTACTGCATAGCTAAAATAATGTGGACCGAGGAAAAGGGATGCAGGAATTCTGTTATGGGAGAAGGTGATTTTGGGGAACGAAGACCTTTGTGTGTAAGGCAGGTGTGGGTAGTAGAGTTCTGCAGAGGGGCCCTGCAGTGCTGCAGGTCTCTAAGGAGAACACTGGGATGCTACGCTAGAAGGGGTCTTGTAATGAGAGGGAGAGAGATGTCAAAGACACTCGGAATATTTCGTGCGGGAGCTGGAATTCTTTCCTCCTGCTGTCATCTAGTCTGTTTGTTCCTCTGGTTCAACCTCACTGATTAGTTTTTTTCTTAGTACTGTTATTTGCCTTCATTTGTGTCAAATAGACCCAGTTTTGTGGTCTATTTTGTTAGGAATCTCACCATACTACCTAACATTGGTTTTTATGAGATGTGGTCTGAGTTTCAAATAACTGACTTACAGATAAAATGTTGAAACGCACCTTGTGTTTCCACACAAGGTCAGTCTGGGTGTGACTTACTCGCCTGGTGGGTATTCAATCCAGGTAGAAGGCCTGGTCACAGTACACTCACTGCCTGACATTGTATTAAATTGAATACGCATCAAAAACAGATCTTACAGATCCAATTCAGTTCAATCACATTCCATATAGCAACTATTTTTTGACTGCCTTTCTAGAAATACAAAGGTAATATCTTCTAAAGAGGGCTGGAATAGATAACAGCTGTGCACTGTGTTAGGAGTGGGGGTCAAAGGTGAAGGAGAACTTTCCCTGACTTCAAGGTGTTTACAAGCAACTATGAAACAGGACTGAGGCTGCTATTAAAAAGAAGGGAGTTACTAAGTACAAGAGACGATGTATGTGGAAAGTGCTTTGCAAATATGAAGTGCTGTGGGGCTTGTTCGGGAATGGCGACTAGGTTACTGACAACCCCTTTTACCTGCAATTAAAAGTGATAGGAAAGGACCTCAGTCCTGAGAGACTGAGAATGGAGGTCATGAATAATAACCTGTGGCCGCATTAGCCTAAGACCTTGGGCAAGTTACACAACCTTCAGCCTCATCTTTCTCCCCTGATAAATGGGGATTACCAAAATCTACCTATCAGAGTTATTGGGTAGATTAAGCAGGTAATGAGTGAAGCAACACCTAGCATTGCGCCTGGCAAGAGTAAAGGGTTCAATAAACCCTACGTCTTATTGGCACTTAAGACGTTCAACTTTTCTGGGTGATTGAGAAGGGAACACTGTGTAAGGCTACTTTACAGGGTCTTATTTCGGGGCGCGCTACGCTGTACATTCCACGAGTAACGCCCTTCAGCTTCCGACTTGCGCCCCTTTGCCCTAACCAAGGATCAGAGAAATTCGGGCTGTTCTAGCGAAAACGGAGCCTGGTTTCTTCTTTGTAGACACTGAAGGAAAGCTGTCGTAGAAGCCCAGGCTTCAAACAAGGACATCAGGGCAGAGGGTCTCCGGAAGGGTCTCAGGCGCAGCGTCCAGAGCAGGACCCACCCCCGCCGCTCGGTCCTCGAAGCTGGAGCACAGGCAGGGGAGTGGGAGACGAGGGGCGTGGGGCGACCGCATCGGGTGTCAGTGGCAGCGGAGCCGGGGCGGGCACATCATCCGTCCAATCCCCAGCCTTAACCTCGGCCTCATGAATAAGCAACAAAGCGAAGCGCCCTCCCCCTGGCATCCCAGACTGTGGAGCTGGCCGCCACCGCTGCAGGGGCCGCGGCGGGGATGCTGAGCGCGGGCGCTGCCGCTCTCTCTGCGCTGCTCTGCTGAAGGCGCACAGGTGAGGACCGGCCGGGCTCCTGCCACTCGGGCGGCCGCGGCTGCAGACCCGGGGCCCGGGCAGAGACGGAGCCGGAGGTGCGGGCGGTGCGGGGTCGACGCGGGAGCTGTGCAGTCCAGGAAGCGCGGCAGTCAGGGGCGCACCAGGCGTGCGCCCTGCGCCCCAGTCAGAACGCGGTGCCCGCCGCCGAGTGAACAGGGGCAGCCCGGGGCGCGCTGGACGCGGTGCGCAGGCCTCGGAGGACTCGCCGCACTCCTCGCTCCAGCCCAGCCTCCGGGCTCCGCACCAGCAAGTGGGCCTTTGTGCTGGTGGAGCTTGCAGGGCTAGCTGCTTTTGTGTGGGCTTTTCTTTCTTCTCACTCTCCCCTCCCAGCCTCACAGCGGTGATAGAGAAGTTCCCGAAGACCGCGATTTGCGCCTTTCAAAGCATCCATCGCAATGTTCCCTATGCCAAACAGCGCCCAGCAGCTGAGGAGCGAGTGGAGGCTGCGGTGGCCACCGAGAAATGTGTTGTTACTTTGCAGAAAACAAACAGCTGAGTGCCTGGCGCAGAGATGTCTCTGAACCTCCTTACTCAGACCCTGGCTGGTCCCCCAGGACGCGGCAGGAGGACGCTCCTTGGAAGGGTCACTTAATTGGAAAGAGGGCCTGCGGGGTTAGAAGCAGAGGTCAGGCTCTGCCTGAGACTCTAGATGGGTTGTTGCGAGGTGCTGCCTGGAGGTGCCCAGATGTCTCCTGTGCATCCTGGTCACTGACAGACCCTGACCTGTGTAGATTCTGAACACGTCGAGTTCTGGCTGGGGAGGAAGCAACCAAAGATTGTTAAAAGTAGTTCTTAAAGATGAGAAACCTGCCCTCCCAAGTTGATCCCAAGGGTCTCATAGGATCTTGAAATCTCATTTCAGGGCAGAGCTGTGGTGGAGGAGAGGAGAGAGGCTGCTTTGAAGTATCTGCCTTCATTGTTTGGAAGTTTTAGTTTGAAACTTAAGAGGGAGAGGAAGTGGTTCACAAAACCCTCCATAGAGCTCTGAGCGATTTCTTCTATAGGGAACAAAACGTGCGGCCAAAATTTGTATGCCTAGCCCTCCTTTTTGTGTATTCCCCCCACCTCACGTGATGCGGTTGGGCTCCAAGGAGTTTCATTTAACCCAACAGTGTACAGAGTCACAAACCACTCGTTCCCTTGCCCTCAGAACCCCTCTGTCCTTCTGAAAGAAACTCAAAACCGGGGTGAGGTTTCATAGGTTCAGAACATTGCTACTTACTTTTACACACAATAGAGATCTAAGGGTAGACTTACTTTCATGAATAAGGTCGAGTTGTTATATTTGTCATAATAATGAACTAAGCACTTATGCAGCAGACTTGATATTGATTGTGTTTATTCACAAAAGTCCCAAGTCTCAGGGAGTCTGATGTAACTGCAGCAACAGAGTTAATTAGGGAGATGTGGATTTATCTTTTTTTTCATAGGAAGCTTCTTACCATTGTATTCTGGCATTTCATGCTAAACTTTCTGATATCATACTGTGGTATTGCAGATATGATTTGGAGCTAAATATAAGTATAGAATCAAAAGGAGGAAGGTGAACTTACCTGTTTCCACTCTTCAACTAAAGATGTACTTCACTGTTGATTTGCAGATGTTTGCCTGAAAAGTGTATGGAATTGTAGTTTTGTTTGTTTAGTCTCACAGCAGGGAAACCAACTTGTTCCAAGGAAACCTGGGTTTAATCTCTATAAAATGAAAACTCATTCCCTCATGAAGATCTGTGGTCAATCCTCTTTTTCCCTATTGTGTTTTCTTCATGGTTATAAGAAAATTGTCTGAATCAAGTTTCAGCTTGAAATGTTAGGTCTTATGATTATTCCTTGAAATATCTACTTGGGGATGATTTCCCATCACTTTATCTGCATGAGAAGTTGGAAGGGGAGGCCCCATGGAAAGAGCTAGGGGGAAAAAGGGATGTTATGGATGCTTCAGATTGCTCACATTTCTGTAGTTTGGAAGGAATGCATGTCAGGATCACAATAATATGTCTTAAATTGTATGTTTCTTAAACCTTTTCCTTCAAACCATTTTCGTGTCTATTATCACCTTCTGGTTTCTCTTCCACTTTTCGAAGAAAACAGAATGAGAATTATTATCTCCATTTTGCAACAAGGAAACCGAGTTTCAGCGATTTTGCCCAAGGTAGAGCTGGAACTTCAAACCAGTGTTTAAATCTTCAAGTCTAGCTTCTTTTATCAGGGATAGGATGATGCACCAGGGGTGATAAGCACAGACATCTCATTTACCTACAGTGCTAAATTGTGGAGACTTAAAGCTGTGGGCTCAATATGTAGAGAGAACTTAGTTGTGGTCTCCAGGGATGGGAAAACCCTGGGCAGGTATTAATAGTTGCCAGAGTAACCATCTCAGTCCAGCCTACTTACTCTCTTCCCTGTCAGCACTGATGCCACTTTCCTCCTGGGGGACTGTGCTTTTCTTTGTGGTCACTCTATTCTCCCTCCCTCCTCTGTGGTCTAGCATGCTGCTGAAAGGATCATCTGTCATTCCAGCTACTTACTTTATAGTAAAAAATGACGGGGGCCAGATGATCTTGAAGCCAATATATCAGGTCACTAACAGCTGTCAGTAGCACAGTGCATCAGAAATGGGGTACCTGGGTGCTGGGTGCCACAGTTGGGTTAATAGTGTCAGAGTCTTGATGAGCTCAGCTCTAGGCGGATGAAATAGCATTGGCAATGAGGGCCTTCAGGATTAAAACAGGAAAAGATAGGACCTTGACAAATTAATCACTGAGGATTAGGAAAAACACAAAAGGGAAAGATTATAAAGATACAGACTAGGGAGTTTCCTTTTCCCTTCATCAATCACAGAATCACTAATTGGATTTTTAAAGGTGAGATGGATTTTTAAAGGTGGTAACAGGGAAGCAAGTTGACCTAAGCTCTGAGACGTCACTTGTTACTGCTGATTTATTTTTTAAAATGAAATAATGCTGAAAACCTAAAATATAACAGAAGTGAGAATACAGAAGTTATTAGTGTTATTAAAATGATTCATTGACTAAGTAGCCAAAACTGGTTATGTGATGAACACATATGCAATCAGACAGTGATAGACCATGAAATGTCATTGAAAATCTTACAATGTAAATTGAAGACACTGCACATTCTTAAATGGTAATTTATATTCACATCACGCCAGCAAATGTTTATTGAGCACCTCCTCTATGTGCCTACCACTATTAACAATTATATGGCAAACAGAGGAAGCTAAAAGATCAGTGTGAGTGTGCATAGAACATAACCTTATTTAAGGTGACCAGACTAACAGGCATGATTACTTGTACTAGAGAAGCTGGGAGAAGAGTGGGAAGAGCATGGGTGACGCAATTTCGTGACAGCAGTTGATAAACAGGACGTGACCTGGGGGCCCATGGTTTGGACACCTAGGGTAGGGAACAAGGAGGGAGCTCTGACTAGTGCAGTGTCGTGAGCAAAACTTAGGAACCTGAAATGAGGATGGCACAGAAGAGGGCAATATACCCCATTGGCAGTGGCGTCTGTGCTGGGCACCAGTGCTGTGGGGTTGCATTACAGACATGGAATTTGGCAGCTGCGCGTTTGGGAGCGTTAAGTTATGTGTTTTGGGAAAACAGAGGGCTGTGGTGGCAAAGGCAGGGAACTTGAAGTCTTAACAGAATTTACAAGTTCAGAAATAGACATGATCCTATAGGAAAGTTATTATCCTCTATAGACCTGTAGTTTCCTCCTCTAACAAAAAATGGAGATGATGGTAGCACCTATGTCATTAGGTCACTGTTAGGGTTAAATAAGACAACTTACATAAGGCACTTACGACACTTGGCACCTAGGATTCCCCAAATGGTAGCCTTTTAAAAAATTGATTATTGTCCTTTTTAGTCTTAAGAATAAACCATCTGGATTGTATAAAATGGATTGGAGAAGAGACAGTCTGAAAAAGATGATCAATTAAAAGGCAGTTAAAATATTAGCAATTCATTAAGGTGAAAGGAAGGGATAATTCTAAGACATATTATGAGGAAAGAATCCACAGAAGTTGTGAATCTGAAATGTAAAAGAGTTCAAGGTGACAACCAGCTGCAGATGAAGAAGATGGTATGTTTCAGGTGTCATCCAAGTGACTTCCAGTAGACAGTGAAAATCTAAGATTAGGCAGCTTTCTTCCTGAAACTCCACACTAGGCACTTCTGGTATTTATGTTTATCCCAAAGGAAAAAAATATCAGGCAGATTGTCACCATTTTTTTTTTTGTTTTTTGTTTTTTGTTTTTGCAAAGTCTACAGCCCTTCTGTGTCTTGAGTACTCAAGGAACTCAAGAGGAACTCAAGAGGAATGCTCCTTATATATCATACCTGGAACCCAATTTACTTTGAAAAAAGTAGCTTTTTCACTGCAGAGGATGTTTTAACATGCTGGTTCCCTTTGTGTGTGCATTTGGGTAATACACTGAACAATAGTAGGATACACTTTAGTTGAAAAAATAATGACCGAGAGTTAAAAAAACTAAGTCTAACAAGATGGCTAAGAGTTTTTTTTTTTTTTTAATGTTGTCTTTCATTTGTCTTTGAAACATGCATAGGCCTAGACCTGACAAAGAAACAGAATCTGGACTGTATCTGTTTAAGACTGTCAAAGATAATGCCGGCTGGACAGCTTATCTGTCCGCTGGTGAAAGAAGTGCAGTCAATTGTTAGAGGACTGCTGAGCCATTAGGATACCTTGATAGCAAACAATAGACCAAGTGCAACTGACTTGCTCTGAAAGGGATGCTTTTTAAGTGATTAGAAGCTAATATCCACGCTCTGCAATTTGGTTAGCTTATTTACCTGAATTAATTGATCAGGATATAGTGAAGGGAAAGCAGCATCCAAAGTCACAGTGTGAAGGAAAAGTTAGAGGAATCTTCTTTTGTTTATTAACTATTCCAATGATTGAGTTCATTTAAGAGACTTGAGACGCAGAAGTCTAATAAGCAGTGAAGTCTCCTGCTCCCTCTTCCTCTCCCAGCGAAGTGAGCATAGGCATTCGTCTGTTTGTTCAGCCAATATTTACTGAGTGTTTCCTCTCTGCCAGGCACTTGCCAGGGAGAGGATGGTTATTTAAGTTTAGGAATATTGTCACTGAATTGACAACGGACAGCCTTTTCTTATTTATTGTCTAATGTCATGCAACTCCCAGTGGGGGGCGGGCACCAAGCTCGTGGGAGTGGCTTTGTGAGCCTGTACTGTGCTTTGAAAGACTGAGAGACACCTGGAAATTGAAGGTCATCTACCAATTTATCTGAGTTGCAAACATGCCCTGCTGCCATTACCGGCTGTCTTTTCTGCTTCTTTTGAAGTTCAGACGTCATTTTGAATAGGAGAGAAGGAGCATATGGCTGCAATACACAGACATGGAATAGACTAGCCGTGCACCCCCACTTTTCCTGTCATAATTGGATTTAGAAAGCAGGTGGCCGACACTTAGTTACAGAAGGAAAGTCTTTCGGAGCCCTGGCAGAATTCCTTTCACACTGATGTCCTGAAGCTCAAGATCTAGGTGCAAATGCAACCTTGAAGGAAAACTCTGCTTGGAAAGGCAGTTGAGATTATATTAAATCTGTGTTGTTTGTGCCCCCCCCCATCTGATTTGATCATAAAATTCTCTTGGTCCACATGACTCTGGAATATATTAAATAAAATGTGGAGCATTTGTTCAATTGTTTGGGTGCCTTGTCTATTTGATGGCAAAATTGTGGGAATATGAAAATATTGTATTTTAAGTCATATAGATAAAATATGAAAACAGAATTATGGAATAAGAAGGGATTTCAGAGATTATTTTAACTCCTCCTATTATCAAAGGGGACACTGAAGCCATTTGTCCAGTGACACACAGCAAGTTTTAACAGCAGTAAAGCTAGGATTCAGGAATCATTGTTCAAACTTTAAATAAATTATATTTTATTGTTTATGCTATTACAATTGTCCCAATTTTCCCCCCTTTGCCCTCCACTCCCTCAGGCCATCCCCACACCGTTGTCCATGTCCATGGGTCATGCGTACATATCCTTTGGCTACTCTGTTCCCTATGCCTTACTTCACATCCCCATGGCTTCTAGGAGTCATCCTTCTGATACCAGTCCATGACTCTGCACTTTACTGCCACCAGGATGGCCTGTTTTTTTTTTTTTTTTTTTTCAGCGTTTTTATCCAGAAGTGTAAGATCTCATAGCTTAAGCTCTTAGGCCACACCCTACATCTTCTGGGAAAAAATATTTGTTCGGTAAAGGGCAGCTCTCTGAACAGATCAGAAATGAACCAGAGTTCGGTAGCTTTTACATATCTTCCACTGTGTAGGGTTTCATAGTTCAACTTCTCTGCAGAAATCTGAAGGTGTAATGTCATCAACTGTGAGCACTCGTGCTTTACCGCTGCCATATATTTTTGTTTTAAGGAAGGAAAATAGAGGTGACAGGGCAACTACTAGTACCAAATCTGGTACCTGGCTATGAACTGGGATGCATTTTGGCTCATCTGTAGTGATAACTAATGTCCAGAACGCTGATATGCCTTGGCTCATGCAATTTCTTCTTTGTCAAATATATTTCCCATATTCTCTCCTTTTAAAACAATGCTAGCGACCTGTATGTAATTTAATATTTAAATAAAATTGGTTCAAACCTTCATCCTACATATGGGAGAATCTAACATCTCTCTCATGATCTCTGAGGATTCCTAGCAGGGGGTGGGCAGGGGCTTATATTTCTCCTAGTCACCTCTGGTTTGATGTTCTGCTGCTGCTCAGTTTATGGTCCCTGACATGCTGTTGCTTTTCCGCACTTGATACTACGACACCTCAAGACATCAGCCCATTTCTGTATTTTCCCAGACTACTGTACAGGATTCAGGCTTTTAGGTAACAAATTACCTTCCAACTTGGTGGCAATAACTGTTTATGATTTCATCCCATTTCTGTGTGATAGGAATTTGGGAAGAACTCAACCAGGTGATTCTGGCTCAAGGTGTCTTAAGAGTCATAGTTGAGGTGTCAGCTGGGGCAGTACTTGTCTGAAGGCTGGAGTGGGGCTAGAGGATCTGCTTCAATGCTGATTCTTTCATGCGGTGCTGGTGTCGGGAGTTCGGTAGGATGCCTCAGCTCTGAATTCATGGATTCCTCTTTCCTTGTGTAGAAAAATTCAGCCTTTCCCCACCCCCCAGCAGCTACCTAGGGCCAAGGACTTGATTTTCACTCTGTCTCAAAAGGATCTGTAAGACTAGATGAGATAAAAATGTGAAAGCTTTGAACATCTTAAGGGGGAAACACCTTATGAAAATGCAAATTTTTATGCTTTATATGTGCACGTCACATGCTTAAACCAGACAGTTGAATGATTAGACATGAAAGAAAGAAAAGGTATAACTTTTATAAAGAGAAGTTTTTTATTTTAGAATTTTCCTTTCTAGGTTTAATTTTCTAGAAAATCTGCTGCATCTGAGAAATTTCTAATGCTCAGAAAAGAAAGGGCCTTACTTAGCTAAGTAGAAAATAAGAACTAAAACCCTTAAGTTTTGGGTAAAATGATCAATTTTGATAGAGTTTTAATAGTGATGATGGTGTGAATAGTTTTTTAAAAAGTGCAGTGAATCTTAATACTACAATAATGTGTATTCAGTAAAGACTGCTAATTTAAAATGTGTTTTGGTCCTCTTAAAATTTTTTTTAAAAAATAAATAGTTGTATTAATTCTTTTAACTTTTCTAATCCCATTTTGAACATGAAGATTTCACTTATAATTTTTATGTTTGATGCAGAGAAAAGAAATAAGTTAAGCATTTTAAAGACAATTTAATTGAAAATAATGTATATATTTTTAAAAAGTTTTGAATATAACTGGTATTCAGTATCTTATAATGACGCTTAATAGTTTTTAAATATACTTAAAAAATAAAATATACTTAAAAGGTTCTTTGAATGTAATGTAAGTAAATGTTGTCCTGGCCATTCTGCAGTCATTTAACTACATGACTAATAGAGGAATTTGGGGAGAATATTGCAAATGTGACTTTAAGGGTAGTTTATTTCTAGTAGGTATTTAAGAAACAATGAAGTGAGTACTTGAACTATGTGTGCCTTTGTCTAGAGAGCATCGAGTTAAATCAGCTGCAGAATTCAGCAGGGAAAAATGAACTGGGTTATCCCTGTCTCAGAGGTACAAAGAAATAGAACGGTTCTCTCTTATGTACCATTTCTGAGCATGAAGTGAAGGAGATTATTTTACTTACGGTTTAATTCAGAGGGCACTTATTTACAAAGTCTATTTACATGACAGTGTGATATGCTTTGCTTTTCTACAGGACTCAGTTACTGCCACTGTCCGCTCTGCCCTTCTATGTGCACCTTTCCCTTCCACTATGAGAAGACCAGTTGTGCTGCACATCTGCCTGGCTTTCTGTGGCCTTCTGCTTCCCAACTTCACCGCACAATGTTTGGCCTTCCCCAAAATGGAAAGAAGGGAGGCAACACATGTTAATGAGAAAGGAGTGCCATCTGAGAAGATAAACGTGGATGACCTAGAAAATAACTCCATCACTTCCAAGGGCACTTTCCAACCAGCGGTCTCCAAAGACCCAATGATAATGTTAGCGAGACCATCAGTACTGCCGTTAAGTAAAGTATTCACTATAAACAAAGAAGCCCCTTCTGTAGGCACTGGGTTCATGCAGCCTGATAGCCTTGGTATTGATGCTACTACTGAGCCAGTGGTCCGAGCAGGGGAAGAAACGTTCGGTTCCAGCCAGCTGGAGAGAATGCCTCCTGAAACCCTGCTTTCCAAGGCCATGGTAACCAACCCGATCACGGCCACTGCTCCTCAGAATATTGATGAGAAGGAGGAACCATTTGGTAGTACCAACATTCAGCCCATCGTAGAAGGGACCGCAAAAGCAACACAAGGTTTTTTGAAGTATGTGGATAATCAGTTATTTACAACTGAAAGTCAGGGAAGCATTAGTCTGGGATATTCATCCTCATCCTATGTGAATACTAACAAAATACTAACCACCGATCCAAGGATTGAGAAATTTGAAGCAGATACAGATCCTAGGACAACTTCTTTTCTTGGTGCTGAGCCCATAGCAGGCACTGAGCCTGGAAGCCTCATGTCTGATAGGGAGAAACCTTCGCAGATGACAGCTGATGATACCCAGGCTACTGCCACCAGGCACGGGCTTGCAATCTCCGAATATGCCCTGAGTGTCGAGCCGGAAACTGACAGCCTGCTGGGGGCCCCAGAAGTCACAGTGAGTGTCGGCACAGCTGTTCCAGCTGCCTCTGCCCTGAGTGATGAGTGGGATGACACCAAATTAGAGAGTGTGAGCCAGATAAAGACCCCAAAGCTGGGAGACAGTGCAGAGGCTCAGATGGTAATGGGAATGTCTCCGACAGCCCAAGTAACTGATAGTGGCGTGGAAGGCATGGAAAGGGAGGAACCTCTCACAGAAGCGGCACATGCAGGTCTTGGGCTGCCTGAAGGGGAAACGCACACAGGGACAGCCCTGCTCACAGCACGTGGGGATGGGAGATCATCTGCTTTCATCGACCAAGTTTCCTTTACTCCCACAAGTCCGATGGAAGATACGAAAGCCTCTGCTGTAAACCTGTTTCAAAATACTGCAAACTTCATGGAATCCACCAAGGAAAACAGTGCCGTGTTTTTCTTAGAGACCGCTGTTTCCATCTCGGAACAAGAGCCTGAGGCTCATCAACCACTGAGAAATACATTTAAAGGTAAAAGAAACAAAAGCAAGCTTTCTTTAATTTGGAATGCTTTAATTTGGTTTTATGATTTTCAAAAATTGAAATATAATTGACATATAACATTGTATGGGTTTTAGGTGTTGTTTTGTTTTAAAAGTGACAATTTATAAGTAACTTACTATGCTGCCTCCTGCCTCAATGGGAACCTGTAGAGTGGTGGGCGGGAGTGGGAGTCACACTCCAGGCTTCACAGGATGCTACATAGCCTCTGGAGGAAGGCGGGCCTAAAGTGCTCAAGCTTTCTACCCAGATCGGTTTTCTATAGTTTCCTGGTGGCAACAATGGAAACTAACAATCCTCAGAACCGGAAACCTGGGAATCCTAATCCCTAAGCAACGTGTGAATTTCCTTCCCTAAAACTTCAGGGGTTTGTGAGAATCTGAAATGACCCCGTGTGTTGTCCTGGCTGGTGGCCACAAGTGTGTGGGATTCAGTGCCCACATCCATCTGCCATGCCAAGTTTTCGTGAAACAGGAGAGCGGCTGTTCCCCCTGAGGTGTGACATTCAGTGGGGAGGCGGGGAGGAGGTGCTGGCGGGAGGGATAAAATATCTGGCCTCCTTCCCTGCAGGCAGAACCAGCCCTCGCCTGGTGCTTATTATCAGTTATCCAAGAACAACAATGATAAAGAAAATCCGCTGAGACTGACAAGAAGAATTGTTAGAACCAAATAAATTACTGATAACCACTGTATTTGAAGGAACTGTATTTTGTGCATTTTAAGGACATTTTTAGAAAGTATTGTAATTCTTTCACTGAGGGGCTATCGATGGACACAGATGAACTTTTGTTATTTGCATTAAAATTACTTTGGCTCTGTTAAAAAAAATAAGTTATCTAAATTTTAATGACAGGCAAAATTAAATAAAAAATACACTTTTAACAAATATTACATCCAAATATAACTCCTGCCTATAGAGCAGTGGTATTTAACTGGGAACAGTGTGTTTCCCCCCACCTCATCCTCTGGCAATGTTTGGAGACATTTTTGGTTGTCACCACAGAGGGGAGCTACCACTGGCATCCAGGGACAGAGGCCAAGGATGCTGCCAGACACATGGCCACGCACAGGGCAGCCTCCCAACCGCGGATGTCTGTCTGAGCCAACATGTCAACTGTGCTTAGAAACCCTCACATAGAATTAGTATTTTTCAAACATCTTATCGTGAAAATGTATAAGTAAATATATACATTAGCTGTATGTTTAAGTGGTATAATAAACAATGCAAGATACTTATTTACATATTGTTGTAAAAAATACTCCTATCCCTGATATTTCTTACCAAAAAGATTTAGGTAAATACTTATCTCATAGGATTGGCCATGGAAGTTTTTTGACTTTGTTTACCAAAGAGAAGTTCATCTAGAAATAATGGGGGGGGCGGGGAACCAATACAGATAAATCTTCTCTGCTGTCTTGATTCTGTACTTTATACTTCCTCTTGGCTTCACATCTATGAATGTTGTGAGCTGACAAGGCTTGCATTTGTTGCTGATGGATAATATTTTTCTTTTATTATGCGTGTTTGGTTAGATGACAGTGTGGGGGGAAAAGACAGTGGAATGTGCATATGCTCATTCTGAACTGTTTTGGGATACGCGCAGCTTGCTACTTCTGCTAAGTAGATTAATTAATGGAAAAATATCAAATTAGTAATATGTTTTATAAAGTGTCATTGGGATTGAATTGAAGTGATAAAAGATTGAATTTAACATATCCAATTCATTTCTTAAGGACTGAAAGACCTAGTATAATGTAAGTTTTCATAGAAGTTCCAGAAAAATTTTTTAAGTTGGTTTTTAAGTTTTGTGAAGAGAGTGGGGTTCACATGACCATAAAGATATTGGATATAACAAAACAAGAAGTTCACTTCAATTTTCTGTGACACCTAAGATACTCCTGGAGCATGAAGTCACAGAGTTCCAGGTTATTCATTGTGCAAGCGAATGCACGATTCTTATGTAATAGACTTACTTTAGCTTCTATTAATACAGCCTAAAAAGTAAAATGAGTTTGGTAGTTGTCTGATAATTATTTTGATTATTCAATATGCTCCAAACATAGTTTTAGTTGCTTCACTTAAATAGTCTTTTAACAGGCAACTACTTTTTATTTCTAGAATATAGTATCATATTTGGTGCCTAATAGGTGCTCAATAAAAACTGGTTCAATGGATGAGTAAATGAAGGTAGAGAACATTTCAGACTGGAATTATCCAATTTGACTGCCTGCATTGTCCAAATTAATCAAACAGCTTCTATATGTTCTTCATAGAGGGAGGAACAGTTAAATAATTCCTTTCACTTTAATTTTTTTGTGCCATAGCATTAAAAAGAATGTGAAAAATTGAGATTATTGACAATAGTAGTAGTCAAAAAGATTTCTACTCATTTTCTGGTGGTTATAAGTATTTTTCAGAAGTAAGCAACTCATGTCAATCACTTTAGGTCCTAGGGACTACTTAGGATATGCAATGATTTCTTGGTGTTTGGGGTATTATCAACAGATTAGTGGATTATCAGTCTTCTAAATTATTTTATTTTATTAGTCTTCTAATTTATTTTTAGAGAGAGGGGAAGGGAGGAAGAGAGGGAGAGAAACATTGATTGGTTCCCCTCCACCCCCACCAACAGGGACCAAGCCCACAACACAGGCATGTGTCCTGACTGGGAATCAAACCTGTAACCTTTTGGTTTGCAGGCTGGTGCTCAATCCACTGAGCTGCACCAGCCAGGGGTATGTACCAGTCTTCTGATTCAGCTTGTTCTTCACCTGGTTCAGTTGAAGACCAGGTTTTAAAAGTAGTCTATAATAATTATCATATTTTATCCCTATAAGAAGTAGAAAGAATGAGAAATGTACAGAAACTTTGAATGTTATTTTAAGTTTTTTATTTATTTTTAGAGAGAGGGGAAATGAGGGAGACAGAGAAGGAGAGACAGATCAATGCATGGTTGCCTCTCATGTACCCCTAACTGGGAACCTGGCCTGCAACCCAGGCATGTGCCCTGAGTTGGAATCAAACTGGTGACCCTTTGGTTCGCAGGCTGATGCTCTATCCACTGAGCCACACCAGCCAGGGCTGAATGTTATTTTAAAAATTCCCATTGCTATTTCTGGTTCTCTTCTTTCTCTAAGAGCAGTCAGTTATCCAAAGTACTATGTCATTTTGATATTTCTTGCTATTTCATGAAACTATGAACATAGACGACATTTATTTTTACATATTTGTTCTCAAAAGTGCTCATTATGCTTTCAAAAATTAGGGCAACACAAAGAATGCTTACTGCTTAAAATGATACAACTATACATTACTATCTGTTTATGGCAGAACATTGTCTTAGGTGCTGGAGATATAAAAAGGGCAGTGATTCCTGACTCTCAAGAGATTTATGATCTCATTGGAAAAGAAAAAAGAAAGCAAAACTTAAACAGTGGTACCAAGTGCAAATATGAAGCCTATGTCAGACCTTACTCTAACTCACATTGTCTTTTTGCCAGGTATATTGATCCATCAAATGTAAAAATCTCTTCAGTTCAAAAGAAAAAACAATCTGAGCTGAAGGGGGACCAAGAAAAGGAATTGTTTATATTGAAAAACATACAAACATAGGAAGTACCATAATGTCATGATTAAAAACTTAAAGAAAACCTTTTCAACTATTTCTAGAATATTACCTTTTCATTGCATGATGTACCAAGCTTGATAATATGCTGTGGACCTAGAATTAGTATTTAAAAAAGAGAGATAACAGGGTCTTCTAGAAATGAAGTTTTAAGAGTGGCTCAGTATTTAAAATTTGCAGTATAGTTCCTCCCTAAAAAAGGGGCAAATATTGACCATTATAAATAATCTTTAATAATTAATTTGAGGGGATTATAATGTAAAGAAAGGAACCTTGGAGAGATACACTTTCCCCATAGGTCTGTTTCATTCTCTTTCATTATCTAAAGGCAAATGCAAATCTACAGATTGTTCCTTCAGCAACGGCAGATTGTCCTTCTTTCTCATGGCTGAGGAATATTTCATTGTGTGTGCATGTGTGTGTGTACAAACAGCTTCTTTAGGCGTTCATCCATCGGCAGGCAGAGTCAGCCCTGTGGTTGTGGGCACTGACTATGTAAACTGATGTAGGTTCCTGAGCTTCTTTAAACCCAAAATTGTTTGTAAAACAGGTAATAATATCTGATATTTATTAAATACTTACCAAGTACTGGGCATGTTCCAAGGGTTTTACATGTGTTATGTAATTTAATCTTTGTAACATCTCTGTGTTACATGTCATGTTAATCATGCCAACAACTCTAATAGTATCTTTTGTGAGAAAGACACTCTTATTTCTACTTTCCATCTGAGGAAACTCAAGTCCCACAGATGTTAAGTAATGTTTTTGTGGTCACACAGCTCCCAGGTGACTCAGCCAGAATTCAGACCCAGGCAAATTAGCTCTTGAACCTGCATTCTCAACCACTGTGATGTATGGCTTCCATGAACGATATTAGTACTTACTTCCCCTTATTACATATGGGAGGAGAAAATAAGATAATATCCACTGTGTACTTAGCTTTTTGTGTGTTTGGCCTGTAATGGAAACTCTGTAAATATTAGTTATTAGAACTATTATCCCTTTACTTCAAAATGCTGACTTTAAAAAATGCCAAAGTGAAAATTTCTGCTCTTAATTTAGTTCTGTATAATTTGTTTCTTAATAAACTGATTATGTTGATATTCATTAAAGGGAGCTCAGCCATTGATCTTCTTATTTTGTTTAGATTTTATCTTATGTTTATTTTATATTAGCTTCTTAATCTCTGTCTTAGTATTGAGTTTCTACTCTTGAAAGCAGCAACACTGAGAACATTTCTTTACTGGTATTTTGTTTCTAAGTGATCCTTTTGCCTTCCCATTCCCTGAAATAGATTTCTGTTTTTTCCTTCAATTTATGAATTACATAGTGATTTCTTAAAGCATAGGAATTTGATTTATTTTAAAATGTGTTTCCCTTTTTTTAAGACACCATCACTCAAGAGATGACAACAGCTGCTCAAGAAGCAGAAGCCACTTTATCATTGGTGACACCAGAGCAGCAGGTTTCCACCCTCCAGGTTACCGGAGAACATGGCGAGACTGCAGAAGGAAAAGGGTCCCCCCCTGCCACGTCTGATGTTCTGGGTGTCACTCAGCTGTCGAGAAGATGGGAGACTCTGGCCACTACAGTTTCACCGACAGCTACACCTTTGTCCTTCAAAGTTACTCCCACTGTTGAAGGTCTGTAAAGGAGGGAATTGGACTCAGGGTTACGGGGGTGGATCTTTGCTGTGTATTGATAGGAATAGAATGAGAGAGGCAGATGGCCCTCTCACCAGGGCACCCCCCCCCCCCACCTGGAGAGTGAAAGGAAAGGTAAGAGAATTCTTACTTGCAGAGATGTCACATAGCCTCAAAGAATGAGGGGTTAGTGCCTAAGAAGAATCTCCTGGTGGCTCATCTCAGGGGCCAGAGAAGTCCAGACCTCATCTAGTGAGACCTCTATCCTAGTCTGACAACTCTGGCTGCTAGGGGTGAGGTGAAGATAGCAAGGATGTAGGTCTGCATCCCAGCTTTGGCCCTCACTACTCTTGTGGCCTCAGGTAAGTGTCTTAACGTCTCCAGGCCTTGCTTGTTCATTTCTATATTGGAGGCCCTCAGATGCTCTGAATCTTAAAGACAGTGAAGTCTTCAAATCGGGGTGATCATCAGAATGACAAAAACTATTGTCAATAACTTTTAACTTTTGTAACTTTTATTTATTTTTTAAAAGACTTTATTTATTTATTTTTAGAGAGAGGGGAAGGAAGGGGGAAAGAGAGGAAGAGAAACATCAATGTGTGGTTGCCTCTCATGCGCCTCCTACTAGGGACCTGGTCCGCAACCCAGGCATGTGCCCTGACTGAGAATTGAACCAATGACCCTTTGGTTCGCAGGCCAGCACTTAGTTCACTAAGCTACACCAGCCAGGGTGGCTTTTGTAACTTTTAATAATTACAAAATTGTTACCTAATTGTTTTTGGATCTCCTGTGTTTGTTGTAACATTGGTCCAAGTAAAGCCTGCTTTAATTTATTAATGGAATTATTTTTAACAATGTAATAAATACCTTCTAATCCTGTTCCCCCAAATCCCCCAGGGGCCTTGTCAGTAACCTACATGGAACCCCATGACCCTTCTCATCTCAACCCCTTCTTCCTCTGACTGTTAACAGCATCCTCAATCTGGTGTTCATCGTCTCCTTGACTTCCTTTTCTTTTAGTTTTATTGCATCTATATTTGCTCCTAAAATTATACATTTAAAAATTTTAGTTGATTTTTAACTTTATAAAATGGTGTTGTCATGTAGATAGCCTTTTTTGGGACTTATGTTTTTTTACTTAATATTTTATGGCTAAGATTTACTTACTCTAGCTCTTTTGTTTTGACTGCTTTTAATACTCCATTATGAAAATACATCACAGTTTGTTCATTCAGTCTTCATCCAGTCTCTCCTAGTGATTTGCATTTGGGTCATTTCCAGGTTTGGTTATTGCAAACATTACTGCTGTAAGTATTCTTTTTCACATCCTCTGTTGTGTGTGTGTAGGAGTTTCTCTTGGATATGTACCTGGGAACTGAATTGCTGGGACATAGTGTATATGCATTTTTGACTTTAGGAGGCAATGTCTAGCTGTTTTCCAAAGTTGATAGCACCAATTTATACTCTAGACAGAGATATATGAGAGACTCAATAAGTCCGTATCCTGGGAGCATTTAAAAATATTTTCTCAGGCGTCACCACTAAGGAGATTCTGATTCAGTAAGTTGAGATATGTGGAAAGCATGAAATTGCCATTAATAAGTTACCTCAGGAGGTTCTGATGATCAACCAGGCTTGCAAAAATACCACCCTGGAGATTTAGGAAGACCTGGGGCTAAATTTGGCTGCTTCAAACTTGAGTATATTCCCAACACAGATCTAGATTCTTACTCTTTGACCTGATTTTTCTGAAGTTGTCATTAACCTATACTTCAATAAATTTTTGTTAAATTTTCTATCTTTGGTAATAAATTAAATAAAATCCTAAAACATCCATAATATTGCCAATAGAATAAATGGGAAGTTAAAATTTAAAAACAGATCTGTGTGAGACAATATCTTTTCCTACAAGATAAAGTGTTTGCTTTGGGTAGCTGGGCTGATGCATCGGGGAGGGGTGCTGGTCTAAGTGTCATTAGTGATTTCTTGCTTGAAAAGTGAAAGCACAGGTGCATGTTTCCCACAGTGGTCATCCTTGGGTCAAGTCCTGTCTCTTGCGTTTGGCAGACCTAAAGGACACAGTCACAGAGCCCAAGGAGGAGTGGATCACACCAGTTTTTGGCTCTCCGGTGACACCCCCTGGAATAACAGAGGAGGAGGCACCCAGCGTTTCTCCAGCGCTTTCTGATTCTGAGGCGTCCTCTGAGAGAAGAACCCTTGTTCCATCCATCGGCCTTGTTAATACAGCTGCCCCATATGGCCTGGACCAGCTTGAATCTGAAGGTACCCATGCTTTGAAGGGAATCTTTCCTAGGACTGGTTGAATGTGTCACTGAGCAAATGTTGTTTTGAGAAAAGATTAAGAGGTAGATTCAATCTGCAGTGTGGGTCAGGGGTCAGCAAACTGTGGCTCAGCCAGATCCGGCCAGCCATCTGTTTTTGTGTGGCCTGTGAGCTGAGGATGGGCTTTGCATTTTTAAGTGATTGAAAAAAAAAATTAAAAAAAAAGGATAGTTTGTGACATGGAAAAGTTATATAAAATTGAAATGTCAGTGTTCCTAAAGAAAGCTGTGTGGGAACACAGCCATACGTGCTCATTTGTGTCGTGTCTGTGGCTCCTTTTGTGCCAGCGCAGCAGCTGAGTAGTCGGGACAGACTAAATGCCCAATATTTACAATGCAGCCCTTTACTGAAAAAGCTTGCTGACCCCTGGCCCAGGTCATTCATTCTCAACTACACTTGAACTTTAGAATCATCTTGGGGAGCTTTAAAAACCCTAACTCGCGAGTCCTTCTCCCAGTGATCCTGATTTATTTGGTGTGGGATGGGGTCTGGCATGAACATTTTAGGAGAGTGCTTAAGATGAGTTCAATATGCAGGCTGGATTGGGAATACTGGGTAAGTGGAAAACTTGAGTTTCCTCACCAGAATTTCTTGGATGGAAGTTTTAATGTGGATTGTATTTTCACAACACTGTTCTGGTTGTTCAAGTTGGGTTATTCTGTTCTTGTTCATCACATCTCTGGGTTAGGATGTTTCACTGTTTGGAAACAGGCAGTCTCCTCACCTGTTAAGACTGAGAAATCCATGCCAATTTATACTTTCCAAGACATGGGCTCTGAGCATGAAAAAGGAGGCTTGGAGCACAGCTGCACAAACAGGGAGACTGGACATGTGGCAAAAGGCCATTTAGTTACTCAGCATTTGGCAGGTGAATAACTCCTGGCTGGAGGGGCGGAACATCCAGAGATTTGTAGTGCTGATTTTCTCAAACTAATCTGGGAGTCGGTAAGCTTTCGGGCATTAGAATAGCCATGTGCTTGGTGTGGTGAGGACATAGGATAGGCTCTTATTTTACATTTCATCTTCTCTGCAATAGGGAAGGGGGTTCAGCTGACTGTATTACAGACTTTCAGGGTTACACTGTCGTTTTCTGACAGAGAAATGTGACATTTTATGAGTACTGTGGAAAATTCCATAGTAGAATTGGGGTTGAAGAAATGGATCAAAGCCAGCTCAGAGGCTAACAGCTCTTGCACTTCACACTCAGATAAAAATTGTATGACTTTGAGCTTAGTCTCATATTAACTGCGTGCTCTCAGTACCATCTGGAAAAAGCAGGTTTCCCCAAATTAACCTGAATTAGAGATGACAGCTTTACCCAGCAGGGCTCATTAAATCAGAGAAAAAATATATTTATGAATAATCAATACTTGTGAAACTGCAAAAGTTTTCTAAATTTAGTAGGTGATGACAGTTGTATCGGAATATGTGAGAATTTTCTTAACTTGCCTAAGATACCCTGGAGTAAGTTTTTCTATACAATTCAATTTCAACTTCCTTTTGAGGATATATTTTGTCAGTTTTTGATCTAAATTATGATCTTTGTCAAGGCTTAAAAATGACAGTTTTTGGGTTTGAAAATGTTCTACTATGTTGTTGGGTTTAAGATATTGAATGAGCACACCTTTTCTCCTAAATACTAGGGAGTACAATTTATCTTTGATTAGAATACATTAATAATTTCACAATTAGTTTTATGCTGGTCTATCTGATCCTCTGAAAACTTAAGTGACTACACTGATTTGAACTTAGAAACCTGTTAGATTTCTGGATGCATTGGAGGCCTCCATCTCCTCATGTTTTTCCATCTTGCCCAGGAATATAAGTGCAGCTTGTGTCTTTGACTGGGTGAAGCATTTTAATTCTACCATAGGATTATACCCATAGGAAGGTAATTTATTCTTACCTAGAACAGTGTGTTGTACTGTCAAGATATCTCCCTTTTAAGTTTTAATCTCCGTGACATGCTGACAAATGACGTACAATTCTCTAGTGTCAGATCTGCATTTATTTAATTACATTATCAAACTCCTCATACATTATTTTAATATCTTCCCACTAGGGTCTAGGAGCATGTCTCCAGACAGTGGGCTGTTTTTCTCAATGGGGTATGGACAAGGGACCTGCCCTTATTAGATACCAGATACCCCAGGAGCAAGAACCTTTGTGGAAAGTTCTGAATATTTATTCTTTAAGAGATAACTAATGGCCGAAATGAGCCTAAAATTGTATCTACTTGACAACCTGTCTTCTTGTCACCTCCTTTACATCTCTACGATATAATGACTAAGGGAGTATATTAGTTTCCTAGCTGCCATAACAAGGTACCATGAACCGGGTGACTTAAAACAGAAATTTATTCCTTGAAGCTTCAGAGCCTAGAACTCTGAAATCAAGGTGTACGCAGGGGTGAAGCTCCCTCCAAAGCCTCTAGGGGAATATCAGCCCTTGCCTCTTTCAGCTGGTGGCCTCAGGCATTTCTTGGTTTGTGGAAGCGTAACTATAATCTCTGTCTTTCCCTTCACATGGCCATCTTCCCTGCCTGCATCTCTGGGCCCAAATTTCCCTTGTCTTGTAAGGACACCAGTCATTAGATTAAGACTCACCCTGATAACTTCATTTTAACTTGATTACATCTGCCAATGCCCAATTTCTAAATAAGGTCACATTCACAAGTACCATGGGTTGGGGCTTGAAACTATTTTTTGGGGGGTGGTGGGGGTCAGAATTTAAAACATAACGGGTTTTCCAGCTGGCTGTGCAGGTGGCTGTGCTCGGTCTCTGGGACACCCACCTAGAGGTGTGCACTGGTGGAGGGGGAGAAGTTTTGGTGTGTTTTACATTCTCAGTGCGGAAGAAAGCCTGCCTCAGTAAGTGCACTCTGCCCTGTGGGTGTTTCAGTGTCTTTGACGTTGTCAGCAAAATTGTAGTCTGGTTTATGAAGGGATAGTGGTTTATCTGTCACCTTGCCTGATACCCTTTACTTCTCTGCAAATTTTTTTAGGAAATAAATGTTTTCAGGGTGACAAAAATGCATTATACTTATCTCAGGCATAACTGTGCTAGGGCTGTATTTGGCATGTTTGAAATATAAACATGACAAATGTGTTCTCATTTTTTATTCAAAATAGGGTAATGGCAAGTTACATATATGTAACTACATAAATGAATTTTTGGACATGACCTCTGTATAGATTGATATCCTTTTTTTGTTGAATATTAATGTCTTTCTCTGTTCCAAAATGGTAAAATAAAATTTCTAATTACTTATGAATGGTACTGGCATAAAAATAGACGTACAGATCAGTGGAACAGACTAGAGAGCCCAGAAATAAACTAATGCTTTTATAGTCAGTTAATATTTGACAAAGGAGGCAAAAACATACAATGGAGTAAAGACAGTCTATTCGATACATGGTGTTGGGAAAATTGGACAGATAAATGCAAAAAAAAAAAATGAAACTAGACCACCAACTTACACCCTACACACGAATAAACTCAAAATGGATTAAAGACTAAAATGTTAGACTCAAAACCATAAAATTTCTAGAAGAAAACACAGACAGTAAAATCTCAGACATTTATCATAGCAATATTTCTTCCGACATATGTCTTCGGGCAAGGGAAACAAAAGGAAAAAGAATAAATGGATGGACTACATCAAACTAAAAAGATTTTGTACAGCAAAGAAAACCATCAACAGAAGGCAACCCGCTGAATGGGAGAATACAGCTGATAAGGGGTTAATATCCAAAGTTTATAAAGAGCTTATAAAACTCAACACCAAAAAAAAGAAAATTCAATTAAAAAATGGGCAAAGGACCTGAATACACACTTCTCCAAAGAGGACATACAGATAGCCATCAGACTTTTGAAAAGATGTTCAACGTCACTAATTAACAGAAAAATGCAAATTAAAACCACAATGATGAGATATCACCTGACATCTGTCAGAATGGCTATCATCAGTAAATTAACAAAAAGCAAGTGCTAGTGATGAGGTGAAGAAAAAGGAACTGGTGTGGCCACTGTGGAGTTTCCTCAAATAATTAATGATATAACTGTTTCATGACCCAGTGATTCCATTTCCGGGAATATATCCAAAGAAACTTGAAACACTAATTTGAAAGAATATATGTACCATTGTGTTCATTGCAACATTATTTACAATTGCCAAGATTTGAAAGCAGCTCAAGGGTCCATCAGTAGATGAGTAGATAAAAAAGCTGTGGTACATTTACACAATGAAATACTAGTTAGCTGTAAAAAAAAAAAAGAAGGAAATCTTACCCTTTGCAACATCATGAATAGACCTGGAGAGCATTGTGCTAAGTGAAATAAGACAGTCAGAGAAAGACAGGTGCCATATGATCTCACTCACATCTGCAATCTAATGAACAAAATAAACCAACAAACAAAATGGAAACAGACTCATAGATACAGAGAACAGACTGAATTCCATCAGAAGGGAGGGGGTTTGGGGGACAGGGTGGAAAGCATGAAGAGATTAAGCAAAAAAACCAAATAAACAAACAACCTCATAGACACAGACACAGTGTAGTGATTGTCAGAGGGAAAGGGGAGTGCGGGGAGGAAGGAGGGTAAAGGGGGGATAAATGGTGTTGGAAGGAGACTTAACTTTGGGCAGTGAACACACAATAAAATATTCAGATGATGTGTTACAGGATTGTACACCTGAAACCTATATAGTTTTATAAACCAATGTCACTCCAGTAAATTCAATTTTTCAAAAAAAGAATAGTTTTTAGTAACAGAAGCGGCTGTTTTTCAGTGTTGCAGAGGCAACCAGGTACCTGGCCTCGAGCTAATAAATACCTTATTTATAGGAAGCTGTACCACCTCTGTCTTGAGAGGGGTGTTCAGAATCTCAGGCAAAAGGATTGGTTCTGAGTGGTTCATCTGGGCTCACACACCAGGGCTGAGAATCCCTGTGAACACTGGTCCAGGCAGGGCTTTCCACGTGTGGCTTTACGCAGCTGTTGAAGCAAACGTGTAGCTTGCAACTGCATCATGGACTGTGGAGATTTCAAAGACATTTTAGATGTTTGCAGAAAGTTAAGGTTTTTTTTAAGACATGATTTTTTATTAATTTTTTAAAGTATATTTTATTGATTATGCTATTACAGTTTTCCCACTTTTCCTCCATTACCCTCCTCTGCCCTGCACCCCCCTTAGTTCATGTCCATGGGTTGTACATATAAGTTCTTTGAATTCTGTGTTCCCTGTACCTTTCTTAACCTCTCCCCATCTATTTTATACCTACCAATTATGCTTTTTATTCCTTGTACCTTCCCCCCATTTCTCCCCCCCCCACTGAAAATCCTCCATGTGATGTCCATTTCTCTGATTCTGTTCCTGTTCTATTATTTGCTTAGTTTTTGTTGTCTTTCTTTTTTTTAGGTTCAGTTGTTGATAGTTATGAGTTTGTTGTCATTTTACTATTCATAGCTTTTGATCTTCTTTTTCTTTGTTAAGTCCCTTTAACATTTCATTTAATAAGGGCTTGGTGATGATGAACTCCTTTAACTTGACTTTATCTGGGAAGCACTTTATCTGCCCTTCCATTCTAAAGGATAGCTTTACTTGATGGAATAACCTTGAATGTAGGTACTTGCCTTTCATGACTTAGAATACTTCTTTCCAGCCCCTTCTTCCCTGTAAAGTCTCTTTTGAGAAACCAACTGACAGTTTTATGGGCACTCCTTTGTAGGTAACTCTCTCCTTTCCTCTTGTTGCTTTTGAAATTTTCTCTTTATCTTTAATCTTGGGTAACTTAATGATGATGTGCTTTGGTATGTTCCTCCTTGGGTCCAACTTCTTTGGGACTATCCAGGCTTCCTGGACTTCCTGAAAATCTATTTCCTTTACTGGATTGGGGAAGTTTTCCTTCATTATTTGTTCAAATAAGTTTTCAATTTCTTGCTGTTGTTCTTCTCCTTCTGGCACCCCTATAATTTGGATATCGGAACATTTCAGATTGTCCCAGAGGTTTGTAAGACTCTTCATTTTTTTGAATTCTTATTTCTCAATCAGTTCTGTGAGCATTTTGATTACCAGGGCTTTAAATTCTCCATCAGATAGGTTGGCTATCTCCTCATCACTTAGCTCTCTTTCTGGAGTTTTGCTCTGTTCTTTCATTTGGGCCCTACTTCTTTGTCTTGGCACACCAGTTAAACTGTAAGGGGGTGGGGCCTTAGGTATTTGCCCAGGCAGGGCAACCCTCTTTGCTGCATTGTGGCTCTAAGGCATGATTTTTTGAATATAATGATAGATATAATTCTTTTACTGGTGTAAACATGAGAATTTTATTGCATTGGAGTATAAACAATTACAAACCCTAACAATGCAGGAAATAATGTGAGGATATTATCAACTTCACTTTTCTCAGGCTGTATTCATAACCATGAAGTTGTTTTTGCATCAGACATGTAATTGCATATATATCCCCAAAGGAAAAGATTGGAAGCAAAATATAATGCCTCAACTTGAATGGTCTTATAAAATTTTAAAAATGTTCACAGTTAGAGACATTAAGTTTGTCCCGAAAGATTTACATTGATTCTGTCTGCATTTATTAGTGCCTTTTCTTTTTCAGCCATTCTACCTCCTTCTACATTGTTTGTTACCTGCAAACAAAATATTCTACAGAAATTTCTTTCATAAAATCAGTATAAGGACCTTCCAAGGTTTTAGCATGAGAAGGAGATTCTCTAGCTAGGCAGAAGGCCCTGCTCCCTGTGGATTTTCTCAAGGTATCTGCTTCACATCCTCTAAGTCCCACTTCCTATTAAAACTGTAGCTGAAACCCTAAATGAAAACCCTTTCACTTGTTTCAGCTGAAATTAGTACAAAATTCAAAACTACTTGGCTCAAACCTAAGGGAACAGCAAAGCAATAAAATCAAGAAAATAAAAGAAACATCAAACGAATTAGACTCAAAAGATACAAATCCCTCTCTGACCTTACCTTAGCTAACAAGCTCCCAGGGTGCCCATGCCCTGACCCATTCCATGCTCTGCCTGAGAAAGTTTTTTATATTCTATACCCAAAGCACTGGAACAGTTTTTCAGGCACTGTGCCGGGCTTTCTGGCTTGTCAGTGCTTGGTTTGTTTTCAGTACAGAGGGTCACTTATTTTCTCCTTCCCACGCTGCCTCCACATGGGAGAGCCAAGATCAAGAGGTAAATTTCCTCCAGGGTCCATCACTGAGTAGGGGACCCCCAACCCCCCATGTATGCCTCTGTTCTGATTTCCCTGTTGAAGGACACACCTTCAATCCTTAGGCAATCAACAGCCAGATGACTTCATGATTGGCACCGGGTGTTATACATCCCGCCTTCCAGAGAAAATCCCATTTCTGTTAAAACTGAGGCGCGATCCATGTCTAGGCAATATAACACTGTTCTCGCCATACAGGAGATACACCTGCATGATAATAGGATCATTCTGTCAGCCTATAGCAAACAATACTAAGAGCTACACTACTCTGTAAACAGAGGGCTATGAAGTCAAAGTTAAAAGGACAGGAAGGGGAGACAAACAGTTCAGCTCAAACTCATCCTCCTTTGTGAAGCCTCTGAGACCACCCAGCTCACACTGATGAGCTGTGTAGGCAGTGGGAAACAGCTCTGAAAAAAGAAAAAGAAAAAGAAGATAGCTCTGGTTGTGGTCCCAAATGGACATAACTGAGTTTGAGTTAGCTCCATGACAAATGAGCAGTGTGATCTTGATCAAATTATGTAATTTCTTTAGACTTCAGTTTTTCCTTCTGCGTAAAGCAGGGATATTGTGTGAGAATAAGGTGACATCTTGCATAGTAAATACATGCATGGCATGGGGTAAATACGTAATAAATATGAATATTTTGCATCATCTACCAATTAAAATTATATATCGCTTATGTACTACTATGTATTTATTGATTTAAAAATTACCTGTTACCAGCCTTTAATTTCTGGGTAAAAGCAAAAGGAAAAAACCATTGGATATTTCATTTTCCAGAGAGAAAGGAATAAAAAAAATAGTTGTCTGCTGAGGGCTGCTTTTTCCAAATGGTGATGGAGTTTAATGCTCACCTTCCACTCCTCCAGCCTCTGCTGGCTCCACTGAAGTTGTGTTTTTATCCTCCAACTTCTTTTTCTTCTTTGCTTTTCATTCTGTGTTAAACTGAGCGATCTCTTCGTTTTCCTCTGTGATGTACTTCAGCGGTGAATTACTCCTCTTGGCTAAGAGCTTCACATCCTCTGTGTTCATTGTGCTTCTTTTTTGAATGTCTGTGGGTAAGAGAATCTCTGCTGCTCCTCGGCCTCCCCTCCCCCCTTTTTAACAGAGGCCCTTTCAGGCAGGTGTGCGGGCAAAGAGGGAGTTGGGTTAATTGTTAGGATGAAATAAACAATCACAACCTCTCCATGCAGCTGTGGGCCAGGGGCTAGGTAGATAATGCAAGTAAGCGAAGAAGAAGGTACCTAAGACACTCGGAAGTGCTGAGTGTGATGCGACAGAAAGCACACACTCCCTCTGGTCCAGACAGCTGCCATTGGCATTGGTGCCAGGAGGAGAAAGTGAGCTCAGTGATGCCAGATTGCAGAATTTTTCCAAGAGCAGCTGAAAAATCTGATTTGTATGTGAAATATTCTGATTTTTAAAGTGTTGGGAATGAATCCAAGTGTTTGCTGTCCATTTGTATTTTAAAAAATTTATTGATTTAAGAGAGAGAGGAAATATTGATTTGTTGTTACATTTATTTATGCATTTATTGGTTGATTCTTGAATGTGCCCCGACCAGGGATCAAACCCACAACCTTGGCTATCAGGATGATGTTCCAACCAATTGAGCTATCTGGCCAGGGCCTGCCTATCATTTCTTTTGATGAATATGCACACCAAAAACAGATCTGTCTTCCCAGCCATTGACCATCAGTGTGTGCTCCCAACTGAATTTTCCAAAACCTCCTGAAGGACAGAGTCAGATCTTTCTGCCTTGTGTCCACAGTGGCCTGTAGGTACCCGGTGCTGGGTGAAAGGTGATCAGTGATGGAGAGCGTGTTTAGGGCCATTACCTTGCTTAACTGATGTGCTTCCTATTTGACTTGTCCTGTTTGTTGTTATTATTTTGAATCCAGTCTTATTTAGGGCCTGGAGCTGAGCACTTTTTATGTGACTGCAGTGGTGGTTCCCAGTCACATTCTGATAGAAATTCAGTGGAAATTTGCTTAGGTTGCTTGCCTGAACATTATTTTATTTCTTTCTTTTTGAAATCCATACCAACCTCTGCATTCAGGCAGGTAAGGGTAAGTCCATAAACTCAAGTAATTTTTTTTTATCCTCACTTGAGGATATTTTTCATTTTTTCTTTTAGAGAGGGGAAGGGAGAGAGAGAAACATTGATGTGAGAGAGAAACATCAATTGGTTGCTCCCAGACTGGGGATTGAACCTACAACCTAGGCATGTGCCTGATGGGGAATTGGACCTGAAATCTTTCAGTTACAAGACAACACTCTAACCACCTGAGCCACACCAGTCAGGGCTAAGTGATTTTTCAAACCCTTGGGAAGCAAGAGTGTGAGGAAGGGAAAGAGTGGAAAGGTGGGTGGAGGGAGACCCTTCTCTGGAAGCATTATTGGAGTTAATTTGTACAAAGGTCATTCCTCCTTGTGGGGCTGGCCCCGTGCCCCAGTGTGACTAAAGCATGTAGGTAGATCTTCCTTTAAAAAGTTGATATTATACTCATTTGAAGCATTACATAATATAAATTAAAAATTATATTGGAGCCCTTACAGGAATTACTACTTATTTTGAAGATGAAGATAATTAAGTGCTGTTCAGTTTATGTCTGTTCTATCAACATATATCGAGGGCCTTATTTTGTGTAAGACACAGTGATTCTGGAGGTGGGGCCCCCAAAATAAGATAGCACCTCTGGTTTCCAGGAGCTAAATGCACACGGGTATGATAAAATAAACATGTTTCCATGAATTAATATGTAAACCTCATTTTGGATTAGTTGAGTCATGTTTTAAAGTTTGAAAGGGAAATCTATGTTCATACATAGTTTTAAAAAATTGATAGTCTATCTAACCAACCTACAATTTATCTTTTGAGTATATGTGGATTTTTATAAACAAATTCTGTATATGTTTGCTCAAAGCAAATATTCCTTTAAGACTGCTAAATTATTGAAGGGAAAGGCTTTATTTTTCATGGTTCAGAATTTATGGATACAATTTTAGCATAGCTTCTATATTTCTCTTTGTAGCACCCTTGAGGAATAGAATAGTATTGCTGTAGTCTTACTTTCCAGAGGGAAATACATGAAAAGCTGTCATCTGAAACCAAAGTGAGTTGTTTAATGAACAGGAGTTAGACTCTGGAACTTACAATTATTGCTCTAGGGCTGAATCTATTAAGAATGCAATTTAATTTGGGGAAGGATTTATAGGAGATACTGGAGAGCACCAATTATTTGCAGCCGAGGCTGAACAGTGATTATGTCACGACCAGGAAATGTGAGGGTCGTCAGGTACACCGACTGATCCTCCTCACTCTCTAACCAGATGGAGGAAATGATGTTATCAATAGCAGAATCCTCTACACTAAAGGGAGTAATATTAAACAAAGTAAGAAAATATGTGAACATCTACCTGAAACGTGGGTTGAATCTAAAACATTTTGCTATGTGTATAAACTATTTGAGTGAACAGATTATCTTGTCAGAACTTTCTGTTTTCTCATGCATGTACCATTTCGATATTGTAAGGTTAGAATGGAGGAAGTTTCTAATTATTATATTTACTACTACAGAGTTCATGGGAAGTTTAAACTTTAGTAAGAAGTTCTCACGAAATTTGTATTTGTTAATATAGGGGGTTTTTCAAAAGCACTGTGAGGAGGCATTTAAAAAAAGAGAAATGAAGAAGTTAACAGAAATGTTTAAAGCAGAATATTTAATGAACAAGAACATTTGAGATGTTTATTTAATTTTAAAATGCACCCCAGATTACAGATGCTCTTATGAGTGTTTGAAATTGGAGAATTTGAAAGTGGAGCTTGAAAAGCTGGTAAGAGCTCTTACTCAGCTTTTTGGACGCGCTCCAAACGGAGAAGCTATGGATGCTTTTGAAAGCACGTTATTGGGATTTCAGCTTCTGATGAAGGCTCTGATGGATCCTGCTGCAGCAAAGTGAAGAGATCTTGGGTAAAACATATGCTTTAATGCATGAATAAGATTGCACGTGGTCAGAAAAATCTCCAAGAAGTGTGCTTTTTAGCTTGATTCATCTCACATGTGAGCTGAAACCTGAGGCGTGCATGCTAAGGAACAGCACCTGGAAATGTAAAGACGCTGGAGGACAAACGGTAGTATCAGGAGTACATGTAGGTGAGCAGCAGGAAGAGGGACCTGGATGGAAATTCCCACACTAAGCCTGGGTCTTTAAAAGGGGAATAGAGTAGTTCCAGGTTTGTATCACCACTTGACTCCCTACTGAAGCAAATGTAAATCCTCTTTGGAAAAAAAGATGCCCCACCGAGATCCATAGGTCTCCCACAGATTAAAACCATGCAGATATAAGCTTGGCATAAAAGATCAACAAGCAGCCACAACGGAGAGTCAGCAGAAAAGACCAAGAACTGATCATCCTGCTCCCTACCTAGGACCTTAGATATGAAAACTATCAAAACAGAATGCAAAATATCATGAATAAAAGGTTTAAAGAAATAAAAGATGAAATCACAAAAATGAGCAAGTAATAAGAGGCTAATGAAAATGATCTAGCAGATTTTTAAAAAGAACCAAATAAAACATGAAAATATAATCACTAGGGATAAACCTTCAATAATTAAATGGTTAAGTATGCAGTGAGAGAGTGATCTGGAAGACCAACAAAGAACAAATAAAGGGACAAATTCATGTCAGTAATGGCAGTAAATACAAGGGGACTAAATGTGATGCTGGCTGTGGGTTTTTTGTAGATGTTTTTATCCATTTGAGGAAGTTTTCTCCTTTTCCTAGTTTGCTAAAACTTTTTTTTTTTAATTTGGTTTTTTGGTTACAAATGGATACTGGAGTTTTTCAAATGCTTTTATTGAATCTATTTTACAGCATCTATAGAGATGCTGACATGGTTTTTCTGTCAATATGGCGAATTACACTGATTGATTTTCAAATGATGAAATAATTTGTGACTCTGGGATAAACCCAGCAGGTCATGCTATGTAATCTTTTCCATGCATTGAATTTAATTTGCTGAAATTTTCAAACAAAATAAAATTTAAGACAAAATGCATTCATGGATGTATATAAAATACTGTACCAACTGTTAGAGAACACATATGATCTTCAATTGCCATTGAATATTTACATGACATTGAATATTTACAATAACTGACTCCGTACTAGTCCATAAAGTAATCTTGATAAATTTCAAAGAATTGATACATGCAGGCCACCTTCCCTGATGACTGTTTAATTCATTTAGAAATTAAAAATAAAAAAGATAAATTGCACCATACCTTTAAAAATAAAAAAAAAAACCACTTCTAAATAATTTATGGATCAAAGAAAAAATCATAATAGAAAATAAAAATAATTAGAACTGAATCATAGTAAACTATTATATCAAACATTGTAAGATGATGGTAATGAGATATTTAAAGAATGCCATTTAGCCTTTAAAGCTTTTATTAGGACAGAATAAATCCTGAAAATTTAGGAGCTAAACAGTTCCACCTTAAGCTGTAAAAACAAAAGAGCCCAAAGACAATAGAAGGAGTGAGATAATAAAAATAAGATTTTATTATTTTGTTTTTCCATTTCATTAATTCATAGCAAGTTGACTTTCTGTGAAATTTGTGCGGAAGAGCAAAAGCCCCCCAAATAGCCAGTGCGCTGCTATAGAATAAATTGGAGGAGAGGGGCACTGGCCCTGCCAGATATTCACACTGATAAAGTCTCACTCTTTCTGCCTGCGTTCAGACTGTGCGGCCGTGGACAGAAAGAACGGAAGTGACTGGTGGAGCAGCGCAGAGAGCACTGGAGCAGGCACGCTCCCAGGGTGTCCTTGGTGTGTGATGGCGATGGCAGTGCAGGGCAGAGGGAAGTGCATTTTGTTTTCACATTAGTCTGGGGCAGTTGGTGTCCATATGGAAAATCAAATCAAATCATATTGAATGTAACATGGGACACAAAAATCAATTCCATATGGTTTAAAAACAGTGGTAAAAGGTGAAACTTAAACATTGGAGAAAAATGATAGAATATCTTTCTGAACTAATGATACAGAGGATTTAAAAATTTCTGACACAAAATTGCCTACCAGAAAAGAAAATATTGATAAATTCAGCTATATTAAAACTAAAGACTTATAAAAAGCTATGAGAAAGCTAGTGAAAGAACAACTTCTAAAACTAGAGAGGATACTGGTAATACACATATTACTGATAAAGGATCAGTGTCTGGAGTAGAAAGAATTCTAAAAAAAAAATCAATAGGAAATGACAGACAACCCAAAAGTAAAAGGAGCAAACATATGAATAAGCATTTTACTGAGATATACAAACATATGATTAAGACACTCAACCTCATAAGTAATTAGGGAAATGCAAATTACATCTATGGTGACATACTTTATATACACTGAATTAAGAAAATAACATTTGACAACACCACAGGACTCCACAGGTTGGTGAAGATGTGGAGCTAAGGAAATTTAGACATTATTTAGAGCATCAAACACTTAGCCTAGCAGTTACACTTTTAGAATTACATCTGAGAGAAACCCATGAATAGATACATTAGAGATCATCTATGAGAGTACATAGCAGCACTATGTGTAACAGGAAAAAACTGGCAATAACCAAATAGCCTAAAGGTTTATTGACATGAGGATGAATAAATGAATAGCAACATATTTGCATAATGGAATACCATAAATCAGTGTGTAATAAATAAATCAGTGTTTTGTACAAGATGTGTGAAACTTAAAACCATAAATCCAAAAGAAAAAAAGTCCCAGAAAATAACATCCAGTAACTTTTTACGGCACTAAAAGTTGGATAAGATGACAGAGGAATATGCAAATTGATGCAATAGTGTTAATAATATTCCAATTCTTAGGTTAAATGGTGAGTTTTCCAGGATTCTTTTCAGTGTTAAGCTTAGTAACATAAATATTATATATCTTTTCTTATATATATTATATACTATTACATGGTAAAAATGTGAAAGCAGAGAGGGTATCATTTGAGCAAAGATTGACAGATGAGGGGGTGAGCCATGTGGATGTCTAGGGGGAAAGTGTTATAGGCAGAGGGAATAGCCATTGTGCAGGATCAGATGACTGGACTGGAGTGGTCCTGTTTGTGGAAAAGCAAGGAGTGCTCTTTTCACCAAGTCACAAATGTAACACGTTAATCTTTGCCCCCAAAGGACTGAGGACCGTGGATTCTCATCGCCTCCTTTCGTGACTGCCCTGCTTCTCCAGGATGATCTCTCATGCTGGCTGCACATATGTGCTTTCAGGGTTGGGCAGACATTGAGGAATAATCTCTGAGCCCTCTGTTGAACCAGACTGTCAACTGACCTGAAGATGGTCCCATTGTATGTGAAAGATTCAAGCTTCCCCTGACTTTGCCAATCGTTAAGAAACCCAACCTCCTGCTCAGTTTCAGTCCTTGGTAGTGTAGCTCCAACAGGAATAGGGATGAGAGCCAGAGGTTGATTTTTAGGATGTCTGGTCAAGATGGAGGCATAGGTAGACATGCTTCACCTCCTCACACAACCACAAAAAGAAGTACAACTAACTTCAAACACAAAAAACACCCAGAACTGCCAGAAAATTGAATTGTATGGAAGTCTGAAAACCAAGGATTTAAAGAAGCCACATTCATTCAGATGGGTAGGAGGGCAGACATGTGGAGTGGGGGTGGAGAGCATGGAGTGTGTTGTGGAGAGATGGTGATAGCAGTGGTGGCGGTGGTGAAACGGGTGGTCTCACATTCATCTGTGGTAGATAAAAATCAGGAGAGATACTGTGGGCGTGAACAATCCCAGCCCGAGGCCAGACCACGCAGCCCAGGGTTCCAGTGCCAGGAAGATAAAGCCTCATAACTTCTGATTGTAAAAATCAGTGGGGCTTGGGGCAATGGAATAAACTGCCAGTTTCTCAGGAGAAATGGACTCAGGAGAGTCCATTTAAAGGGCCCACATGGACGCAAACCCACTCATTCTTGGAATTACCACCAGGGCAACAGCTAGAAGGGTGCCAGTCACATACAAGAAGTGGATGAAGTGACTGGAAGTGGGGTGAGGGCCAGGCAAACCTCCAGAAGCCAGGCAGTGGCACTGTCCCCTCTCTGACCCCTTTCCCCACACAGAGCCACAAAATGGTGAGGTGGGTTTGCCATGGTGAATACCTAAGGCTCTGCCCCTTGAACTTAACAGGTGTGCTAAGACAGGGAGTCAAAGCAGCTCTACCTAAAAAACAGAAACAAACACAGGGAGGCTGCCAAGTTGAGGACACAGAGAAATATGGCCCAAATGAAGGAACAGAACAAAACCCCAGAAAAATAACTAAATTACATGGAGATAAGCAATCTATCAGATTCAGAGTTCAAAACACTGGTAATTAGGATGCTCAGAGAACTCATTGAGTATAGCAAAAACATATGGGAAGAAATGAAGGTTGCACTAAGTGAAATAAAAAAAATGCACAAGAAACCAACAGTGAAGGGAAGGAAGCCAGGATTCAAATCAACCATTTGGAATATAAGGAAGAAATAAACATTTAACCAGAACAGAAAGAAGAAATAAGAATTCAAAAGAGTGAGGAGAATATAAGATGACTCTGGGACACCTCCAAAAGGGCCAACATCTGAATCATAGTGGTGCCAGAAGGAGAAGAGAAAGAGCAAGAAATGAAAACTTACTTGAAAAAATAATGAAAGAAAACTTCCCTAATTTCGCAAAGGAAATAGACATACAAGTCCAGGAAGCACAGAGAGTTCCAAACAAATTGGACCCAAAGAGGACCACACCAAGACACATCATAATTAAAATGCCAAAGGTTGAAGATAAAGAGAGACTCTTAAAAGCAGCAAGAGAGAAGCAGACAGTTACCTACAAAAGAATTCCCACAAGGCTATCAGCTGATTTCTCAAGAGAAACTTTGCAGGCAAGGAGGGACTAGCAAGAAGTATTGAAAGTGATTAAAAACAAAACAAAACAAAAAAACCCCCACAAGGACCTACAGCCAAGATTACTCTATCCAGCAAAACTATCATTTAGAATGGGAGGGCAGATAAAGTGCTTCCCAGACCAGGTAAAGCTAAAAGAATTCATCATCACCAAGCCATTATTACATGAAAAGTTAAAGGGACTTATTTAAGAAAAGGAAGATCAAAACTATGAACATTAAAATGATAACAAACTCAAAACTTTCAACAACTGAATCTAAAAAGCAAAAGCAAACTAAGTAAATTACCAGAACAGGAACAGAATCATAGATATGAAGATCATTTGGATGGTTATTAGTTGGGAGGCGGAAGGGGGTACTGGGGGAAAAGGTACAGGGAATAAGAAGCATAAATGGTAGGAACGAAATAGACAAGGGGAGGTCAAGAACAGTATAGGAAATGGAGAAGCCAAAGGACTTACATGCACAACCCATGGACACGAACTAAGGGGCACATTGCTGGAGGGCAGGGGATTACCGGGTGGAGGTGGGCGAAGGGGGAAAAATGGGGCAACTGTAATAGCACAATCAATAAAATATCTCAATGTAAGTTAAAAAAGTCAAATAAAAGACTGATTTAAAAAATGTAAAAGCACTTAGCTGGCAGGAATATTTAAGATTTTAGAAATGTAACGAGAGCCTACAAACTGTAAGTCTGCTCACCGTGTGGGTTGCTGAGCTTTGCGCCCAGTAAACTCCTGGGATTCCTCCACCCCTTATGGTCCCAGAGAGCCATCTGCTGGAGAATCCCTTCATGGCCTCAAAACAGGTTTAATTTTTTTTTTCCTCAGGCATTTAAGTCTTGTGCCCAATTTGATGCCCAAGTTTAAGAAAATCTGGAAAATAAAAGCAGTGCCACTTCCAGTGCTTCTGTCACTCTTTACGTGTGGAAACTGTTTTTGCTTCAGCAGCTTTTGTTTATATTGGTACAGTCATGCCTCGGTACTCCTCAGCTTCAGAACTCGTCAAACCCTGTACGTGTTGCATTTTGTTGAGAAAAAAATTTTCAGCACTGGGCATATTTGCTCGGGAGTCGTTGCACTTGCTAAAACTAGTATGAGTCCTGACACTGCCCTGAAAGAGAAAATTCCTCATCGTTTGGTACCTGTCAGTTTCGGTGCTCTTTATGAGTTCCGGGACAAATTACCACGAGTGCTGAGATACCACTTGTACAGGGTTCCTACGAAAACGCGTTCCAACAAATGCTGCTTCTTGCAGAGCAATGCCCCTGGGCTGTGTCAGAGCCGTTCCCTTCGGAGGGGCCGTGGGAGAGAGACTAATGCATGCTCAGTCTCCGCCCAGCGAAGCCACCCTGTCTCTTTTCATGCTATCCTTCCTCTTCTTCCTGTGCTTTAATTTATTTACCTTAAATTAAATTTGAAACTTTGTCAAGGAAAGAAAAGGGCCACTCAAAAGAGAGGTTTGATGCTTACGACCAGTGAATGAATAGGCAAAAGACAAGGATTCAAATTAATCAATCACTGCAGTTTTAAAGCGACAGAGGGTAGGTGAGCTCCTTCTTGTCAGTCAAGGATAGAATGGACAGGTTATGTTGGGGAGCAGGTATTGCTGCTGGGGTTCCTCCAACCCCCATTGTTGAGATGACGTGGTCTCAACCAATGGTTTCCCTTTGACTCATTAGTAACACTGTGGGGATGCTAGCTATGTGTCTGTCTTCTGGAAATCTAACAATGTCTAAACTGTGTTAAGAATGGAAAGAGAAAAACTGAGCACCTTTGGTGGGCACTGCCTATTGAATGGCAGCTGGACTTTGTAGCAGAGTCAGATTGTTCCGGCTGGGATCATAGGGTGAATTTTCTCCCATATCTCCTACTGATTTTGCTGGGAGTTAACCAATGTCCCTGGATCTGAGCAAAATTAAAACTCTTGGTTTTGCTAACCTTAGGCAGAGATGTTTGCATTAAAAAAGAAAACAGGCCTGACCTAGTGAGTCAAAAATTCCAGGTTTAGCACACCTGCTGGACGTCATACTTGAGCACCCAATGCAGTTATGGCACCAGCTCAGGAGGCTGTAAGTGAAACAGAGTCCTAAACGTGCTGTCTGTTTAGCCGACAACGTGACTTAGGCAGACAATGCCTACAAAGCATTTTGAATTTCTCAGAAGAAGAGCCCTGACTAAGTACAAAGTATTGTCACAGGTTAGGAAGCAGCTGTCAGTCAGGGTCCTTTTGGTAGGGTGTTTCTGGAGCGAGTGCTCTCTGGTTTTATTGTCTGACTTGGATTTAGGCATCTCATGTCAGGCATTTCAGGACAGGAGGAGGAGAAGGAAGGCTCTACCATGGTGGGTGGGTGTGGGAGAGATTATGACACAGGACACACGTTGACTTAAGCAACATCCTCCAAATCAAAGTGAAGGTAAGCACACTTTTGTTGGCCTAGATTTGCTCAGATGCAGCCCTCTCTTTGGGATGCAAAAGGATGGGATAGAATGACTCTTGAGGTCCCTTGCATTATTTTTATTAGCTCTGAACTTTGTTTTTTTCCAGCTTTATTGAGCTATAATTGGCATTTAAAATTAATTGTAAGGTATTTAAAGTGTACTCTGTGATAGTTTGACACATGCGTACATTGTGAAAGAATTTCCGCCATTGCATTAATTAACACAGTCATCACCTCACAAATTTACCTTTCTCTTTGTGAGAACATTGAAGTCCTACTCTCAGCACTTTTCTAGTGTTCAGTATGGTGCTGTCATCCACGGTCACTATGTTTTACATTAGCTCCTCAGACCTTATTCATCCTGCAGCTGAAAGTTTCTATCCTTTTACCAGCCATACCCCCGCCCCCCCCATCCCCCTGGCAATCACCTTTCTTCTCTCTGTTTCTGTGAGTTAGACTTTAAAAAAAAATCCATATATAATTGACACCATGCAGTATCTTTCTTTCTCTGTCTGACTTTACATAGCATAATGCCTTCCAGGTTCACCCACATTGCAAATGACAATTTCCTTTTTTTAAAAGACTGAATAATATTTAATTATATACATATACACATATGTACATGTGTGTGGTATATGGATATGAATATGTATATTCATCTGTTGACGGACACCGTGGTCGTTTCCAAGCCTTGACTATTGTGAGTAGTGCCGCCATGAGCATCGGAGTGCGGCTCTGCCTTTGGGTAATGATTTCCTTTCCTTTGGAAGCACACCCAGAAGTGGGGTTGCCACACCGTGCAGCTCTGTACTTTAAAGAGTGGGAATTAGCCTAACGCATTGAGGGCGAAGTAGAAGTTGTCCTGGAGGCGGGGGTGATGGAGGCCAAAAGACAACTGTCAGTTATGAGTGCTTGAAACTCAGGGCTCAGGGCTCCTGCTTGGCCTTTGGGCTCCCAGGGGATCAGTATCATATCGTCACAATTTCCTGTCAAGTACAGCCCTCTTGAGTTTGTGGAGAGGAAAGGTAACTGAAAATGATTTTCTAATGCTTTACAAGTAATTTTTTAAAGCCTATGACCAATTTTTATCTACAGGAAGAAAGTCAGCAAAGCCATCAAATAGTCTTGATGATAATTTTCTCCATAATCCAATGGCCCCTTTACTTTTTCTCTATCAAACTTCCTACTCAACTTCTCTTTAATAAGAACCCTTGGTCTGTTGGTTTTCCACTCCATCTTTATCAAGATATTTACATGTAATGTGTAATTTTACGCTGTACAATGTGATGATTTGATACGTGTCAATATTGCAAAATAATTGCCACAATAAGGTTAGGTAACTTCCATCTCTTTACACAATTACCTTTTTTTGTGTGAATGACATTTAAGATATACTGTCCTAACAACTTTCAAATATATAATACAGTATTGTTAACTCACAGTCACCCTGTTGCACATTAGACCCCTGTTCTTATTTTCTGATTACTGAGAGTTTGTACCCGTTGCCCGGTTCATCTTTATAATCACTCACTTCACGCACAGTCATCTACCCCCGTCCCCCGCCCCTCCCCAGGTGACCTCTTTTAGCAAAATTTGCCACTGCTTAAAATCTCTCTGCTTACTCCACGCGTCCACCCATGCCTGCATCCGAGCAGCTGAATTTGGCTGGGGAAAAACGCACGAGCATCTCAACCTGCCTCACTGTAAATTTATGCGGGCACATCCTCAGCGGGCCGCGGGGCTGCCTGGCAGTCCTACCACGTATTCCCGGGGAATTCACTCACCCGTTTCTCAAGGTGACTGCTTCACACTTCCTCCTCTTACCTAAAATCACCAACACGTCTCTTCCCCTTTTCGGCTTTTTTTGTATGACTGAGAAAATAAAAGAAATACGAAGATAACTTTCACGTACTCCTATCACCCAATCCGCCCCGCCCTCAGCCCCTCCACCCCCCTCCCGCACGCACCTCCTCAGCTGCAGCAGAGGTGCACCGGCCTCATCCCCTTGCAGTAAGAGCAAAGCAGCCAACCTTATAGAGTGGCCACTGTGTGCCAGGCTTAGTTCTAAATACCTTGTGTATTAACTAACGTAATCCTTACAACAGCCCTGTGAGGTAGGAATCACACCGGTTTTACAGATGAGGCGGCCGAGGCACCCCACGTTCAGTAACCTTTCCGAAATCGGTCCACGTGTGTGACCGCGGTGCGATACTTCCCCTCTCTGGCCATCCCCCCTGCAGCCGCCTCCCCTCTCTCCCGCGTCATCAGTTTCCTCCTCGCTCCCAGATCTTCCCATGAATTGACAAGCACATTCTAACATCTTCTATTTTAACGACCTACCCTTGACCTCACATCTCCCTTCAGCTGACTCCTAGCGGCCCTCCCTTTTTCAAATTTCTTGTGAGTTATATTTGCTGTACTCACTTTTTTTCTAATTTTCTTTTCAACCTCTCCAGTCCTGCTTTTGTCCCTACCATTTCACGGAAACAACTTTTGTCAAGGTCACTAATGACCTCCGAAATGTCAAAGGCAGAGGTCATGTCCAGGCCAGACAGACGTCCTCAGTTTCTTACTCAACCCCTCAGAGCTGTTTTATTCACTTGGCTTCCTCCACACCCCCAGCGCCTTGCTTTTTGCTCCCCTGCGGCAGCCACTTCCCTGTCTCCTTTGCTGGGTCTCCCTCTACTGGCCAACTTCTAAATGTGCAATTGCCCAGGGCTTGGGCGGGGCCCCTTCTCTTTATCCCAACACTCACTCTCTTGGGGATCTCAGCCCGTCTTAAGGCTTTAAATATTACTTATGAATTGATGACTCCTAGATTGTTGTCTGTAGCTTTGACCTTCCTTTGGCTGCCAACATTTTCATTTGAATGTCGTAGGCATATCCATCACGCGAGTATTGTCTCAAATAGAATTCTTGATTTTGCTTTTTATTCTTTAGTCACATTTTGGGGAAAGTGGGATCTTCCTCCCCACTCCATATTGTGATCATCAGCAGGGCTCTACCTTCAAATTACGTCCCAGATCAGACCTCCTCTCCCCACATCCAGGACGACACCCCCACCCCAACACCATCCTCTGTCCCCTAGGTTTTGAAACAGCCTCCGAATGGGTCTCCCTATTTTGCCTCTTGCTGTGATGTAGCCTCTTCTCCAGACTGCAGCCAGAATCATTTATTATAAATATGCCAGATCTGGCCCATGCCTACCTCCTCCTCCTCATCTCCTAAGATGCTGTCTGCCCCTCCCTGCCCTCCCTCCCCCCACACTTTCCCATTCTTTGACTACAACATCCACACATCTGCCTGGAGGCTTTTGTCCTTCCTGTTGCCTCTGTTTCCCACTGCTGGGAATGCTCGTCCTAACTTAACCCCAATTAAGCAAGAGAATTCATTATTTTGATATGATTTCTGTTCAGACCTCCCCTTATCAGAAAAGCTTTCCTTGATTTGCCCGTTAGAAATAGCAGCCCTGGCATTTCCCCTCTGTTCGCCAGTTTTAATCACAGTGTGATTCGTATCATATTATCTGTCTTTTTATTTGTTGCCTTGAGTGGCCTCTCAGCTCCATGAAGGCAGAGACGCTATTGCTCTATTTCTAGCGTGTGGAACTAGGTGCTTAATAAATATTTGTTGAATTTTTGGAATAGTGGCAAGTATTAGCCCTACAAAGTGATAGGATGAAAATGAAAAAGATTTGGTATAATACGTTTTTAAAAGAAAAAATAACTTGTAAATTATGGATGAAAAAGGGTATGTGTGGAGAAAATTGTCTCAAAGCAGCGAAGGAGAGTCTCGGAATTCCTCGGTGGCTGCAGGGGTCCATCCATGGTGAGGGCAGGGCCTCACAGTAGTCCTACAAAACTAAAATTGGTGAAACTAAATGAAATTGGGGATCTCATGTTCCCTAAAAGTGCTCCACTTGAAGTATCGAAAGTCACAAATTGTGAATTTAACTCTTATGGTGATAGTAATGAAAATGATTTTTTCAACCGTTTTGAGTTGGACTGGAACACTGATGTACCAAATTGTTTCCAGTGTCTTGGTTTGCTTCTCCCTCTGTAAAGAGAAGTGTCAGAAGTGGATTTGTGTCCCTCTCAACTTCACACAGTTGTGAGTTCTGCTCACTGATGCAGGAGAATGAAAAGAAAATTGTGCCTACATAAGGAATTCTCTTATTCATTGTTATAAGATATAAAGGGATTGGGACACTCTCTTTAAATTCTATTGTCATTGCAGTGTGCTTTTCAAAGGATACATTTTTAATGACCTCCGGAAAACAGGAAGGAGTTGTTTCATACCCTTGTACATATAGATACAACTAAGAAAAATTCATATTACCTGAACTTTGACTCCAAATAAACATGCTATGTAATAATTATCTGACACAGATAATGACATATCTGTGATTTGAAAAGTTTCAAATGGAGGTGAGTGCTGGGTACACATCAGTAGACAAGTGGACAAAAGGCTGTGGTACATTTACACAATGAAATACTACTCAGCTGTGAAAAAGAAGGAAAGCTTAGCCTTTGCAAAAGCATGGATGGACCTGGAGAGTATTATGCTAAGTGAAATGAACCAGTCAAAGAAAGACAAATATTATGTGGTTTCACTTATATGTAGAGTCTAATGAACAAAGTAAATGAACAAAACAGAAACAGACTCATAGATACAGAGAACAGGTTGACAGCTGTCAGAGGGGCAGGGGTTGTGGATCTGGGTGAAATAGGTGAAGGGACTGAGCAAGAATAACCCCTCATAGTGTGGTGATTACTGAAAGGCAAGAGGGGTAGGGAGGTAGGAGAGAGTAAAGGGAAGGTAAATGGTGATGGAAGGAGACTTGACTTTGGACAGTGAGCACACAACACAATATACAGATGATGTATTATAGAACTGTACACCTGAAACCTATATAATTTTGTTAACCAATGTCAGCCCAATAAATTCAATTAAAAAATTTTTAAGATTCCTTTGCAATCACTAGATTTCTTCATGTTTCTCATTGATTTCTTTTTGTTCAGAGGGAGAAGAAGATGAGGATGAAGAGGATGAGGAGGAGGAAGATGAAGAAGAGGAAGATGAGGAAGAAGATGAAGAAGATAAAGATGCAGACTCCCTGGATGAAGGCTTGGATGATGACGTTGAGCCGCATGGTTTTACTCTCCCTGGCGTCACATCCCAGGACCCTGGCTTAGAGCCGGAAAATGTGGACCTTCTGGAGGGAGCCACCTACCAGGTGCCAGACACCATCGAGTGGGAACAGCAGAATCAGGGCCTGGGTAAGAGTCATGAGTGCTCCCCTTTCCCTCCTCCCTCCCTTCCTTTTACTTTTCTGAGGTGACACTGATTATGGAGCAAAATGGATTTTCTGTGTGTGTTTATGGATGGTTCATTTGGGAGAAAGTTATCAGTTTTTTCTTCAATATGTTTGTATCAAATGCTCTTAAATAACCAGGCTCCAGTCTCCAGCTGCCCGCTGAGAGCATGGTCACCTCATCTCTGGAAGGAATTCCGTCTTTCTTTCCCCGCTGGAGGAAAGAAGGCTATGGGCTTTGGGAAGACTTCCAAATGGGGAGGAGATGTGTGTAACGAGTATACTTAACAAATGGTGTGAGCGGTCTGGAATCAGAAAACAAATGCAGTTTGTCGCCCTTTGTCCCTTTAGAGTTTGCTCCTGAGGGGAGATTCTAGTCTGATATCTCCTCTGTTCATTCTCGTGGTTGCATTCCATCGTCAAATGCAGTCCCATTTTAACGGGCAGTGTCCAGACAACCCCATGCCTTCTCTCTCTCTCTCTCCTGAGTGGCCCACATTTCCCATAAAGACTCCATGGGTGCAGGCTGACCCTGGCTCAGCGTCTCTTCCCTGTCAGCAGGGAAGTTCCCCTGTCTGTCTCTTCTTGGCTGTTTTGGAAGAGACACTATTAAGCTCTGGGTGATTCTTTGAGGTCTCACTCCTTTGACCCGAGGTCAAGTATTATATTCTACAAAGAAACCCCCCTCTCCGAAATTCTCTTGGTGTTTAACAGGTAGGTCCATTTATGATCTTCAGTGTAGCGGAAGTTAGGTTTAAGAGTCATATCACTGGTTTTGGGGGATTTCAGTGAAAATGTGGATGTTGGTCTGGGACCTCACTCTGGAATGTCATACTAGTGTGTCTTGGTGCCTGGTTGAAACTTTTAATTTGCAATCCTATTACAACAGATTTCTTAAAGATCGCTCTCTTCTTCACCCATGAAAAGTCTTTTTAAGATCGGCGGTAAGAAAGTGTGAGTGTATTAGAATGAGCACGGAATGGGAACCTCACAGTGTCTATTTATCACAGGGTTGGGTAGTTTAAACCACACTCTTTTCTTTGAGCTCAAACAGGAATTGGTAAAACCTTTAAAGGCTTTCAGTCTAAGGAAGAATCCTTTTGATAATCTGCACAACTAAAGAAACATAAATGAGAATGTTTAAAGCCATTTTTCTCCTTTATAGAAGTCTTTCATGAACTGTCTTTTAGATTTGGTTAATCAATTTTTCTAACAAACCAGTTTTGCACCTACCACGTTCCTGGAACTGCGCACGGCATTTGGAATGCAGAGAGAAACAAGGCAGTACCTTTTCTTGATTTGAGCAGAGCCCATTTCATAAAGGCCTCGGTGCAGGGAGGGTTTCTGTACTAAACGTGGGCTGTAAGAGGGCAGAGCGGAAATGCAGAAGCGGGTTATTATATTAGCTTGGAGTGTGCAGAGCTGGCGCTTGGAGGATACGTAGGTAGGAGATAGCTTGCAGGGGAAGGAGGCCAAAGAAAGGGTATGCGCAAAGGCAGTGAGGGACGAAAGCATGGCACAAAGCGGTGGGTTGGCAAACACATTTGCTTTATGTCAGATTTGTTCTTATTATAATAATTTACCATTTCTCTAAATGCCTCTTACCTTTTAATGTCATGCCTTTTCCTGAAAAATTCATTTTTTCCACACAGCTTTAGCATTATGGGTTTCCTGGGAAGCAAAACAAGGAACAAATCTTGCAAGCTGTTCTTTTTCCCATTGTGGGAAGGCTGTGGTTGAGTAGTGTTTGGGACTGAAATTTTATTAGCTCATCAACTTTTCCTTGGAGTGTCAAGAGTATCTTCTCATAAATTAAAGCCAGTAACAACTTCTGGATCAATATTAATTAACATTGTTTCCTAAATACTCTCAGACTAGATGAAATGAAGGAAACCCTCCCCTCTTTGTGATAAATTTTATGGTAGATAGAATAACAGCTCCCCAAAGGTGTCTATATCCTAGTCCTTGGAATCAGTTACTGTGTTTACCTTCCATGGTAAAAAGGACTTTGCTGATGTGATTAAGTTAAGGATCTTGAGATGGGGACTTTATCCTGGATGATCTAGGTGGGCCCAGTATAATCACAAGTGTCCTTAGAAGGGGGAGGTAGGAAGGTCAGAGTCAGAGAAGGGGATGTGATGATAGCCAAAGGTCAGAGAGATGTGGCCATGAGCCAAGGAATGCGGGCAGCCTCCAGAAACTGGGAAAGGAAAGGAGGTGGATTCTTTCCTTGAACCTCTAGAAGGAACACAACCCTGCTGACAGCTTGGTTTCAGCCCCTCAAGACCTATTTCAGATTTTGACCTGCAGAACTGTGAGGCGATGAATTTGTCACTATGAGTCACTAAGTTTGTGGTAATTGGTTACAGCGGAAATGAGAAACCAATACAGCTTCAATGAGTATTTCGTAAGCAGCATTGTTTTAGGGAGTAGAATTGCATGGCATTTGCAGTCAGAGTGTGAGCGTTGTAAAATTAAGTAGTTTTTTCTTAACGAATCATTAAAAATACAAGCATTAGGATCTTTTAAAAAGTAAACCTATTTAGTATAATAACACTTTAATTTGCTAGCTTCTTTATTCCTATTTTTAAGTGGGCTATTTTTATAGATTATCACATTTTATTTTACAATACGAATAGTATTCTGAAGCAAATGCTAACATTCATATAAACTGAAGAATGAACAGATTGAAGTGGATAGCTGGAATTGGCTAAAAATAATGCAAACTCTTTGAATAGATTATAGTCTTGTTTCCTGTGAAGAGCAGAAAACTTAGATGACTTTCTAGGACAAAGTGGTAGATTCACGGGCTGAAATTCTCATGGTCACATACACATTGCCTCTAATGCTTTGGAAAGACAGAGCTCAGCTTCTTGTCTGTGGAATGAACTGTCTTGTCAGGACAGAGAGAATCAGGAGTGGAAGCTCCGCGTTATAGGTGAGGTGGATTGATTGATTGGTAAAATGCCAGTACCATACAAAAAACTCTTTATTCACATGTGCAGAATCAATTTCTTTTCTGACTTAGTAAGTTCATTTTCAGATTTACTGGCGAGAACGTGTACAAAGAGCACATGCTTGGCCCGTACCACTTCTTAACCTGTTGCTGTGATCAGTCACACGTTTACTTCTTTTGAAGTGTAGAATCGAATGATCACGGTTGAGTCAACACACCCATTTTACTGTTTAAATATTTCCAATGTAATTAATACCTAGAGATTCCTTCCTTTTTGGTATTCTATAACTGTTAGGAGGCCTTGAGCTACGAGTAGCAGAAACCTCAACTTAGAATGGTTTAAAGAGTAAGGAAATACGTTTTCTCTTAAAACAAGAAGTCCAGGGTACAGTTCTTGCACTGTCCACTCTGGTGCGCTAACATTGCCTCCAGGCTGGCCTCTTTCTAGGGGCTGCTGCAGTAGTAGGCTTACGGTTGTTCATGTGGAAAATAATGCTAATTAATAAAAAATAATACAAGAGTAAACTGTGTTTTGTATACTCACAAATGTAAAGCTACTTTAGCCCCACCCTGTAGTAGCGATGTCACTCCCACACAAGACATTGCCCAGGGAAAGAAGACTGTTACTGTCTCTTCATCGTGTTTCTTTCTTAAGAGAGAGGAGGCTTTCTCAGAATCCCTCAGTAGAATTCTTCTTGCTTCTAACTGATCAGGCTTAGGTCACATAGAAATGACACTAGGTCATTTCTTAACAAATGCTGGCAAAGGGAATTCGATCACATCATTGGTGGGGTGGATGGGGTGGGTTTCCATCAGCATGCCTGTTGCCCGTGATTTCTGTGTTTTTCTGTTTTCTTCTCTTATAGATGATACTTATCCATGTCTCTTCTATCCTCTAGGAATCCTATGAGCAATCTTGTGAAATGGATGTCTTTATTTTAAATACGTTTGAGATCATGAGTTCTGGATGAGAGTCAGAGGGTGACATTGTTCCCTTTTCCTCCTGAGGAAGAGACCACATTTGGACACTTTACAGTTTGATGTTCCGAATGTATAAGTTTTCCAAAAGCCATCAATTAGTTAAGTGCAGAATTATTATAGCTGCATCTAACATTGGAATGAACTCTAATTTAGAAAGTAAAATATTTTTCTCTGAGGTCTTTGAAAAACCTGGTAAATATTCAGTTGATGGCCTAAGGATGTTTGTGGAAAGAATGAATAGCACTCATGTACCTATTTTTTTAAATCACACATTCATCGAGTGCCTACAAGTATGTGCTGTATGTCATGGGAATACCGTGAGGCTGGCTTGTACAGAGGTAAATTACCATGGGGCAGAGAGTGGCCCACAGATGTGAGAGGTCAGGGGCCGAGCAATTCCACGGTAGGGAACTGAGCTGTCACTTATAACCAGGGGTTGCTTTGAATGGGCAGTCCTCTGTTACATGTGACTTCAGGGGTGCTTTGCCCAACCCCCTAATTTTTATTACTCTTCCTGCCTTAACATGGTGTCTGCTTTTCAATATCAGAGCCTTCCTTTGGATTGAGATAAGGCCTTATCCAAAAATACATCCTTGAGATGTAGCTTGAGAAGGCCTTAGAAAAATACAGATCTGCTAATAGCCCATTAAGATATCATTTACTTATTATTATTAGTTTATCAGGTTCATTAGCTGGCGATTTAGCTAATGATTTTAAGATTAAAGGGAGGAACACAAGAGAAATGTGCTTTTGAATGGGTAGGAAGGTAGGAGGAACTGTAGGCAAATGATGTGGTGGTTGGACCTTATAGTGACTGAACACTTGACTATGAGAAAGTCAGATTCTTAGCTCTAAAATGAGTCAGCTCTTTTCTTTCTCCTCCTCCTTCTCCTTGGTCTTTTAAAACACTTACCATGTAGCTAAGACTGAACAGTTAAATACAGTGCAACATGGGCAGTGGCAGCCAAACCCCCCCCCAGAAAAACAAAAGTGAAGACAAACAAAAAGAAGATGCTCAGCAGAGAGATAGTGGGAATTGTGAGATTTCAAAGAACACTTCATTGCAACAAATGTCAGTGTATTTTGATGTATAACATATTACGCTATGGATTAAAAGTTTGTTCAGGAAGCTACTGGGCTAATGTAATGACATATACATGAATGCATAGGAGAGGAGGGAATAAACCCTAATCCAATGTATGAACACAAAAGGGGTGGCAGATTGGCTACAGACTCCAGACCAGTGGTTCTCAGTCTTGGTGGCACATCGGAATCACCTAGAGAGCTATGAAAAATATTGATGCTTGGGTTCTACCCTAGCGGACAACTGTCCTAGACTGAGTCCACTGGCTGTTCCTTTGGGATGAGGCAGCTTTTGTTTATGCAGGGGGTGGAGAAAGAGAATTTTAAGAAGTGTTTGTATCTTTTATGAATCCCCAGTAGCAAAGATTTACATTGTTTTTCATGAACTTTTGTGTATTGGGTTAATGTGTCTCAAAAATATTAGATTTTACATAGAGATCAAATTTAAAGTCAATATACACGCTTTAATTTCCCCAGAAAGTCTACATTCACTGGGTTCCTTCTGGTCCCTAGAGGGCACTCAGGGTTTCTGGATTTGAGGGCAATGCCAGGTACTCTTTCTTTGGAAAGAATTCAATTATTTTTCTTAGGCAGGAGGAGCAGAAGATTTGGGTGCAGACCTCCTTTTTCGTGTAGACAAAATACCGCGGTACTGCAGTTTAAATGAGAGATTGTGTGCCTGCCTTTCCTTGCCTCATGAGGACGAGTGCGTAAGGGAAGTTAGCTCTGCAGAGGAGGATGCTTTCCAAGTTCAAGACATTATTTTTTCATAGATCTTTCCATCTGAGCCATTGCTTGCTTGCAGACTTGTAGTAGTTGGAAATTTCTAAGGGAGAAAAATCTGTCCATATGCCTGTGGTGAAAGATATTGATCCCGTTATATTTTCAGTATTTTTGTCAGAAGCCTTACATTTTTTATATCATGAAGTAGGTTATAAATAGCATAGATACATAAAAATAAATACACTTCCTTCCTGAGGCTCATTTCCAACTGTGCTTGCAGGTGTGTACTGCGGATCACAAATACAGAAATTTATATGAAGCCAAAGACAAAAAGACAGCTGGCCATGCCTAAAGAAAATCAGGAGCTGGCCTAAAAACACTTTATTTTTTTATCATATTTTATTGATCATGCTATTACAGTTGTCTCCATTTTCCCCCCTTTGCCACCCTCCACCCAGCACCCCCCATTCCCTCAGGCAAATCCCCACCGTCGTTCATGTCCGTGGGTCATGAGTATAAGTTCTCCATTTCCTACACTGTACTTTACATCCCCATGGCTATTCTGTAACTACCTATTTGTACTTTTAAATCCCCTCACCTCTTCACCCATTTCTACACCCCCCTTCATATCTGGCAACCATCAAAACCCTCTCTGTATTCACAATTTTGTCTCTGTTCTTGTTTGCTTAGTTTGGTTTATAGATTTAGGTGTTGATACATATGTATTTATTGCCATTTTATTGTTCATAGTTTTGATTTTCTTTTTCTTAAATAAGTCCCTTTAACATTTCATACAATAATGGTTTGGTGATGAACTCCTTTAGTTTTTTCTTGTCAGGGAAGCTTTTTATCTGTCCTTCGATTTTAAATGATAGCTTTGCTGGGTAGAGCAATCAATCTTATGGGAACTCCCCTGTAGGTAACTAACTGTTTTTCCATTGCTGCTTCTAAGATTCTCTTTTTATCTTTAACCTTTGGCATTTTAATTATGAGGTGTCCTGGAGTGGGCCTCTTTGTATCCATCTTGTTTGGGACTCTCTGTGCTTCTTGGTCTTGCATGTCTATTTTCTTCACCATATTAAGGGAGTTTTCCTTCATTATTTTTTCAAATAGATTCCAATTTCTTGCTCTTTCTCTTCTCCTTCTGGCACCCCTATAATGCAAATGTTGGTATGTTTGAAGTTGTTCCAGAAGCTTCTCACACTATCCTCGATTTTTGGATTCTTTTTTCTTCTTGTTCTGATTGATGTTTTTGCTTTCTTATGTTCCAAATCATTGATTTGATTCTCACTTCATTCACTCTGCTGTTGTTTTTCTGTAAATTGTTCTTTATTTCCTTAGTGTATCCTTTGTTTTAATTGGATCTCTTCTATGCTGTTGAGGTCCACACTAAGTTCCTTGAACATCCTTATAACCATTGTTCTGAACTCTGCATGTGACAGATTGCTCACCTCTACTTTGTTTAGTTCTTTTTCTGAGTTCTGATCTGTTCTTTCATTTGGTCCATGTTTCCTTGTCTCCTCATTTTGGCAGCCTCCCTGTGTTTGTTCCTAGGTATTAGGTAGTGCTGCTGTGACTCCCTATCTTGGTAGAGTGGCCAAATGTAGTCAGTGTCCTGTAGCGTCCAGTGGCATAGCCTCCCCTATCACCCAAGCTGGGTACTCAAAGTGCACCCTTTGTGTGAGCTGAGTACATCTTTCTCTTGTAGTTGAGCCTTGATTTCTGTCGGCAGGTCAATGGGAAGGATTTACCCAGGCCAGTTAGTTGCAAAGACTGTCTGTGACCAGTGACCACCAACCTCTGACCTCCATGGAGAATCAGTGGTGCAGCGGCAGGGTGATGGTGCTCTGATATGGTCTGTAGCTGTCCACTGGGTGCCCAGGCCCTGGGGGTTCCTGTGTGGTGCAAGCCAAGGTCAGCCCCGACCTGTGTTTTGCTCTGGGCCATCCTGTCTGAGCTATACAATAATTTCTGAGATGGCTGCTACTTGTGCTGGGCTTAGAGATTCCCAGGTGAAGCCAAACTGTGAATCTAGACTCGTTGGTGCTAGTGCTGGGCCTTGGGTCCCTTAGCAAGCGGAATTGGGGCTGGGGACTCACAGAGGCTGGCTGTTGCTTGTTGGACAGGATTTAGAAATGTGTAAAGCTAAGACCCGCCATTCATGTGGAAAAGCAGGTTGGTTCAGCTTATATGTTGGGGGGACCGAAGTCTCTGTGGATTTCTAGGGTGGGGCAAACAGTGTTCGCCATGTTGATGGAGTTTTAGATATGGCTCCTGCCTGCCAGCTTTATGGATCTGTGTAGGGAAGGTTGTGAAAAGGGACAATCACCTCTGCCCACCTTTCTGTCTGGGAAAACGTTGTCTCCCAGCTCTCGCCTTGTTGCCAGAATCTTCAGTTTCTCCCTGTATACCACTGGTGCCTTTTAAGCTGCTAGCCTGGGGATGGAGCTCAGAGAGAGTGAATCTGATTAAGTCCATGTTTGGGCTCTTTAAAGGGAACTGCTTGAGACTCCAGAATTTTCTTCCACCAACTCAGTCCCACTGGTTTTTGCAGCCAGAAGTTATGGGGGCTTATCTTCCTAGCATTGGAGTCCTGGGCTGGGGGTCCTGGTGTGGGGCTGGGACTCCTCACTCTTGAGATATTTTTCCCAAACTTTTATCTACCACATTGGATGTGGGACCAGACTATTTCACATCTCTGCCTCTCCTACCAGTCTGGATGGATGTGGTTTCTTTAATTCCATGTTGTTAGACCTCCATTCAGCTTGATTTCTGAAAGTTCTGAATGGTGGTTGTTCTATATTTTAGTTGTAATTTTGATGTGGTTGTGTGAGGGAGCTTGCCAGGTTTATCTGTGCCACTGTCTTGACCAGAAGTCTTTAAAAACACTTTAATGTACTCTGTTTTTTTTCTTTTTGCTTAATCCCTTCATTTTTTTCACCTAGCCTCCCAACCCCCTCCTCTCTGACATCTGTTAGTCTGTTCTCTGTATCTATGAGTCTGTTTCTACTTTGTTTATTAGATTGCACATATAAGTGAAATCATATGGTATTTGTCTTTCTCTGACTGGGCTATTTCACTTAGCATAAGTCCATCAGGTCCATCCATGCTGTTGCAAAAGGTAAGATTTCTTTCTTTTACAGGGCTGAGTAGTATTCCATTGTGTAAATGTACCACAGCTTTTTTATCCACTCATCTACCGATGGGCCCTTGCTTCCAGATCTTAGCTATTTGTAAATAACACCTCAATGATCTGAACATAGGATGCGTATACTCTTTTGAGTTCATGTTTTGTGCTTCTTCTGTGTTCTTTTTCGTTTTGATGTTTATGACACTTCTGATGAACAGTTCTGTATATCAGCTGCAGTCAAATTTCATGTTCCTTCAACACAGGAAATGTTAACTTTGGAAAAGGAAAGGATTGATGGCATGGATGATTTTGTGTGTTTTAAAGACTGGCACACACTGATTTTCCACAGCTGTTTGTTAGACTTTTGTATCAGGAATCTTGGGCAGATAGAACTGAGACTTCAGACATTCATTAATTTCAAGAGCATAGGCAGAACTCAGGTCATATTCTTGCTCTCCCCCACCTGTATACATACACCATTTACTTTTTCCCAAGTCAGCTGTGGTACACTGCAAATTCCCTTTTTCTCCTTGTAATTTTTCTTTTGAGAAAATGAGTGAGAAGTCAAGTCTAAGTTCAAACACTAATGAGGGAAATCCATAGAATAGTAGAGAGTGTATCTGCAGCCTCGTGGCAGCTACGATTTTGTATGATGTTGTATGTGTGGAGCATGCAGCCAGCTCCCTCAGGCACGCAGCCTCCTTGGGATGTCCCTGTGTTGAGGGAGGAAAATCAGTCTTGGGTGTTAAAAAAAGCCGCTTTGCACCGGCTGGGTGTCCCTAGTAGTGCAGTAGTCAGTTCTACATGATTGACAAGAACTGCCAACCTCTCCAGCTGGCCTCAGGAAGCCAAGGCTTTTGAAATTCCAAGGATCGGTGGTGAAAAGTGAAAAATACAATGCAGCAGAAGTGAAGGAGGGATTAAATATTAAAAGGAGGAATCAGAGATTTAGGTCAGGTAACTTGGGGATTCAACAGTTTACGGACAGGAATAATTTCATAAAATGTATTAGTTTCTTTTATACACATACCCCTGATATATTCCAGGATGTCCATGATCTGTCTGGGGTCTGCATTCCCATTCGTTTTTCCCAGGTGCTCTGTCCAAGGCCTGTGCCTTCTTCATTGGGCCATAGTCACTGTCACCAGAATGTGCATTTCTGCAGAAATGCATCTGTCACACCCAGCTCTTGCTCAAGCCTTTCCTGGCAACCCTAACTTGTACTGACTCCTTCCTTGGGAAAGTGCTCCAGCAGTTATTGTCGGTATTGCTCAGTCGCCATTCACTGTGCTATCTCACTTTGCTTATTACTTTCTCCAACTCTCACAGCCTCTAGCACACAGCACTGAGTGCTGTTGGTTGTTTGAAAGGGGCTCTCTTCCAGCTGGTAGCTGTTCTGGGCCTGAAACTGTCCAGCCCAGCTGGGAGGAGGGATGGGGAGGCATTATTGCACTCTGCCGGTTAAACAGCAGTCCCTTATCTAACTATCCTGCATAGCAACCTGTGATGGAGTCAGGTTTTTAAATGGACTCAGTGTGGTTGATGGGAAAAATGGTAAATAATCAGGTACCTAGGGCTCTCCATGATGCTTGTAACTGACATTAAACTTATATATCACATGGTGGGTGATTCATCTGATCTTAACTTTCTCTGATTCTCTCTACTCAATCCAGATTTACATCTACAAATTCTTTAGTAGTGAACAAATTATAGCATGACTTCAGGTCATAAGTCATAAATAGTATTTTGAGGCTAGGTTTTCTGGAACATAATCTTAACATTTTATTTTATTTTTTCAGCTTTATTGAGGTATAATATATAACGTTGTGTAAGTTGAAGGTATACAATGTGTTGATTAGATACACTTACATTGCAAAATGATTAGCCCCATAGCATTAGCTAACATCTGCATCATGTCACATAATTGCCATTTCTTTTTTGTGGTAAGTAATCTGACATCTCAGAATGACCCTTTAATGATCTGCACTGTAGAACTCATTAGGCCAACTACCTTTGTAATCCTTAGCATCTTGATCAGGTGGGTGTCAGATGATCATATTCTTACAGTGATCAGTCTTTTAAAAATTTTCCAAGTAATTAACTAGGTGACTTAATAGAAATCAGGCCTTTGATAGCTTCTGTTAAAGAGTAAAAACAGCCATAGCATCACCTAGATGCAAGAGAAAAGTTTATTCTGATTCTCTCTGCCACTGATTTTTGCTCCCCTAAACGAGAGAATTGTATCTCACTCTTGTATCTCACATTTGGCTGCAGCAAAATTTAAACTACAATAGATGGGAGGGGGGTGGAGGAGAATGGGTGAAGAGATTCGAGGATTAAGAAGTACAGACAGGGGACTTCTGGCCGAGATGGAGGTGTAGGTGGACATACTGTGTCTCCTCGCACAACCAAAATTAAGGACAACAAAGATTTAGAAACAAGAAAACAATCAGAACTGATAGAAAATTGAACTGTACGGAAGTTTGACAACCATTCATCCGGACCTGTAAGAGGGGTGGAGTCGCAGCAGGAAAAAGTAGAGGTTGGTGGACTCTGGTGCACAGGCAGTGGCTGGCAGATCCCAGGTGTGCAGGCAGTGGCTAGTAGATCCCAGGCACACAGGAAGCAGCTAGTGGACCCGGGCATGGGGTGGCAACGGGCAGACTCAGTGAGACCACCCAAGGCGACTGGCAGACCAGGCAGTCCAACATTTGTGTGCAGATAATCCAGGTGAAGGGGAAGCGGCAAAAGGGACTGGAATCTGAGAGAGAGTGGAGCAAGCGCCATTGTTCCCTCTTGGACCCCACTCCCACATATAGTGTCACAACCTAGCAACTGGGCTGCCCTGCCCCGGGGGAACACCTAAGGCTCCGCCCCTCATTACATAACAGCCGTGACCAGACCAAAAAAAAAAAAGCACCAAAATGGCTCAAATGGGAGAACAGATCAAAGCCCCAGAGCCAATTCATCTAAGCAACCAAGAGATAGCCAACTTATCAGATGCACCGTTCAAAGCCCTGGTGGTCAGGATGCTCACAGAATTGGTTGATTTTGCCCTCAAATTAGATGAAAAAATGAAGGCTACAATAAGTGAAATGAAGGAAAATGCACAGGGAACCAATAGAGATGGGAGGAAAATTGGGACTCAAGTGAATGGAGTGGACCAGAAGGAAGAAAGAAAAAAACAAACAGAAAAGAAGGAAGAAAGAAGAATTCAAAAAAATGAGGAGAGGCTTAGGAACCTCCAGGACATTTTTAAACATCCCAACATCTGAATTATAGGGGTGCCAGAAGGGGAAGAAGAAGAGCAACAAGTGGAAAACTTATTTGAACACACAATAAAGGAGAACTTCCCCGATCTGGCAAAGGAAATAGAATTCCAGGAAGTCCAGGAAGCTCAGAGAGTCCTAAAGAAGGTGGACCCAAGGAGGAATACACCAAGGCACATCATAATTACATAAGCCAAGATTAAAATGAAGGAGAGAATTCTAGAAGCAGCAAGGGATAAAGGCAGAGTCACCTACAAAGGAGTTCCCATCAGACTGTCAGCTGATTTCTCAAAAGAGACCTTACAGGCAAGAAAAGGCTGGAAAGAAGTATTCCAAGTCATGAAAGGCAAGGACCTACATCCAAGATTGCTCTATCCAGGGAAGCTGTCATTTAGAATGGAAGGGCAGATAAAGTGCTTCTCAGATAAGGTCAAGTTAAAGGAGTTCATCATCACCAAGCCCTTATTATATGAAATGTTCAAGGGACTTATCTAAGAAAAAGAAGATAAAAGATATGAACAGTAAAAAGACAGCAAACTCACAGATATTAACAACCACACCTAAAACAAAAGCAAACTAAGCAAACAACTGTAAGAGGAACAGAACCACAGAAATGGAGATCACATGGAGGGTTAGCAACAGGGGAGTGGGAGGAGGAGAGAGGGGGAAAAGGTACAGAGAACAAGTAGCATAGACAGTGGGTAGAAAATAGACAGGGGGAGGGCAAGAATAGTGTGGGAAATGTAGAAGCTAAAGAATTTACGACACATGGACAGGAACTAAAGGAGGGGAGTGTGGGTGGGAGGGGGTATGTAGGATGGAGGAGAATGATGGGGGAGAAATGGGACAACTGTAATAGCATAATCAATAACATATATTAAAAATTAAAAAAAAAAGAAGTACAGATAGGTAGTTACAGAATAGCTATGGGGATATACAGTACAGTATAAGAAATGGAGTAACCAAAGAACATATATGCATGACCTATGGACATGAACAGTGGTGGGCATACCGCCTGAGGGAATGGGGGTGCTGGATGCAGGGGGGCAAAAGGGGAAAAATCAGGACAACTGTAATAGCATAATCAATAAAAATATAATTAAAAACTATAATATAGTATTTAAAATATTTTAGAGTCCTGGTTTGAAAAAAATCTTTTTTCTTGTCTGTAATGCCATGTAAGAGATCCTAGATATTGGGTTCTTGTATCAAAGGTTCATTAAAAATAATTTGAATTTGTTGATTAGGGAATATTCTTCTGGAAACCTAAACCCAAATATTCATCTCCAAAGGATGCGTCTTTATTTTTTTAATGATTTGTTTGAGATAATAGACTTAAAGCTTTCCAGAAGCTAACATGCTTATATGTATTTTCATAATTAAATTATGTTGACTTAGAGAATTGAAAATAAAATCTCATTTCTTTCACTAGGAATGAATTTCTTATGTGAAAATTCAGCAGTCACATTTCCTTTGGAGAGCTAGAAAAGGAGTCTTGGAACTAAGCCAGAAATAATCTCTTCATCAGCTACAGTTAATAAAAACATTAATAAGGCACATTACATCTGAGGAGAATGTTATGAACTAATTTCTTTGTAATCAAAATGCACTTGTAGGCTCAGCTGGGGAATTATTAACATGTGAAATCATCTAGCAGGTTCTCTGAGGATTAAACCAGAAGAAATACTGAGAGAGCTGGGAAAATTTTCAGATGGGAAGAAACAAAGTATAAATTGTCCTCTTTGAAGAACACAGAGGAAAGTAAGCAAAGATGACGTTAAAAAGCTTCCAATTATTTTAAAAACAAAATTGAGAAATTAGTGAAAACAGCGTCCTTACCTCTTGATTTGAAGTTAGGTGATGCTAAATTCAGGTTACTTAATTCGGTTACTTAGTAGAATATTACTGGTGCACTGTATTAAAAATCCGGAACATTTGAAGTCTACCAAAGTTTACTTGTCTCACTTAATCTGGATCAAAGAAAGAATGACAACTTTTGCACTTCAGAAACTAGAGCAGTTAAGTGAGTTTCCCCATCTGCTATTGAGACTGTAGAAGAAGGATGCTACAGCCTCAAAGCCAAGCGTAGTGACCAGGTGAGGTGGCAGGTAGCCAGTGAACTTGTTCATTCATTCCAGCGCTTGAGAATTAATGACCACAGGGTTCTGCTTTCCTAACTCAGGACTTTCCGCTTTTCTGTCACACAGAAAGATTCTTTCACAGAACATGGTAGAAAATAGAGATATATGTTCATCAGGGGTCCCAGTTTCAATTCATGTGAAGAATCTTCAAAATAAACTTTGCAAACATGCACACCATCAAGATCCAGGGAAGGAATCTAAAACAGAGGAGTGCTCACAGCTAAGGGAATTTTGATTTACATCTTCCATCTCTAACTTTTCCTGCAGGGCTGAACTCTTCCTGAAATAATGGGGTTTCAATCTCAAGCTGCTCCTCTTGAAAGAGAACAGCAACTATTTGGAACAGGATGGATTTGATGACTCCTTGGGGATAAATACCCAAAGTAATGTTGGAGACTTCCAGCTGCCTCAAGTGTGATGTGAAATCAGCCTTAGGCACTGGGTGAACTCCTACCTGGGTCTGTTTATCACAAGCCCGATAAACTATCCCATGCCCTGCGGGACCAAGGCCTAGGGCTTCCATGTCCTGCTGTGTTGGAAGCTGATGGGTAATGGAGGCTGTGCACGTAGAGATAAGGTGAGAAGTTGTTGCTAGGGAAGCCTTGCTATTCAGGGCTGAGCCACAGAAACCACAGAGAGATATAAAGACAACTGAGGTGCTTGATCCACTGATCAACAGGAGGTGGGGGCAAACCGTGGGGAAATTGTGATGCAGGGAAGTTTGTTTTCAGTGGCATCTTTTTTCCCTCCTTCTCCCTGGTCCTCATCCTCATCATCCTCACTTTGCACTCTTCTTTGAGCACTGAAGGCCCCACCCAGGGCCACCCTGGCATCCAAAGAGGCTCCAGTCTTCTCTTAACCCCTCTCAGCGTATCAGCACACTCTTTCTTTAAGACCTTGGTTTAAAGACTTTTTGAGGGAACATAAATAACTCGTAGTTGTTAAAAGATACATTTTCAAAGAAAATATCATCTTGATTTTCATTCAGATGCAAAATGAATGTGTGTCAAAGATTTTTTAAAACTCACTAATTAGTTAAGGACTCAGGCAGATGTCACAGCTGGTTCAAAGGAAGGATCAAAGGATTGCAAATTTAGCCTGTTCCAGTGAATTGACAAATGGAGGCAGGACTGACTTTTTCCAAGGAGTGAGGGTCATCCCTCCACTGGACAGTCAATCAGTTTGTCTAGAGAAGAATCAGCTACCTACAATTTAAAGAGCTGTAATAGAATCAGGTAATTCTAAGATGCTCCAGCATTCCATTAAAAGGATAACTGATAATCTCTTCCTCATTCCAGAGTTAAAAATTTTTCTTACATAACAATGTAAGAATACCTTGTAACCCTAATTTGTTTGCAAGCATTTATATAGAGAAAGAATTCTTGTTTCCTAAAAGAACTGAGTGGTAGACTTTGGATAAGTGGGACTGTATCTGTCAGGCAAAGGCAGTTGCTGTAGCAAACAACTCCGGTGTCGGTGGCTTAACACAGTCGATTTGTACTTGTCCTCCTCATAGTTTCCACTGCCACTCAGTTACACTTCCCCCAAGTATCTCCACCATCTTCGTGGGCCTAAGCAACCTTACTGGATCCTCTGCATCCAGCCAGAGGCAGGAAAAAGAGAACTTAGGGAGGGCTGCTCAGAACTCCTTAGGCTGGAATGGACTCATTTTCCTTGCACTCAGATTCTGTTGGTGAGAACCAGTTACCTGACCCCCACCTGGGTGGAGGGTGGAGCAGGTGGTGGTAAATTCAGCTAAACTGAAGCCAAACCAGCTTGGTGAGCACTTTGCATTTTCAGAGGTTTGCTTCCAGCTGCACTCACCTAAAGAAGACAAGCCCCAGGAAGCTGTTTGCTATTTATAAATTATTGCTAGATCATTAGTGATGGGCAGAACACACTGTCTGCTCTCCAGGAGCATATGAGTCATGAAAAGAAAAATCTATAATGTGAGGCAGGATATGTCATATGCTGTGGGGAAAAAAACAAAACAAACAACAACCCTGAAAGTTCCAGAGGGTGAAACAGTAATTTCAACCAAGGGCAGCCATGGAAAGCATTCGAGACAACACGCAGGATGGCTGTGGAGCAGCCTAGAATTTGGAGGCAGGAAATCCTGAATTTAAGCCTTTGCTTTACCACCGTTGACTTGACCCTGGATGAGTTTTTAACGTCTCTTGAGTTTCAGTTTTCCTAACTCTAAAAAGGGCATAATAACTCTTAGCTCCTAGGGTTGTTGTAGCATTGCATGAGCAGGTATTGATATATATGTACGAAGTGAAGTAGAAGCTGGCTTATATGAGACTTCAAAGGTTGGGTTGATTTCACTAGGCTCAGAAGGGCAGGGGGCCTGGTAAGTAAGGTTTCTAGGTTCTATTCCATTTCTTACTAGTTCCTCAAGGAATTTCTGTGTTTGTTTGTTCTTACACATTGGGAATTCCCAATATTTGAGAAAAGGAGATCCACCACCAAAAGCAAATTTGAAAATCTAGATGTTCTTGAGGGAGTAATAGCTGAACTATTTAAAAATCTGACAAGGATTTCTAGTGGCTTTTGCTGAATCATTCTTTCTAACATGACCCAGTGGTTGCCCACCCAACATACACCTAGCTGTTAGGTTTGACCAGTGTAGAGTGAGGATATTTAAAATGATCACCTTAGAGACAACATAACAAATTGGTTAGAGTTTTTTACTTTTAAGATATTACTTCTTCAAGCCATAGATGAAATTTCTGTTTTTCTACATTTTTGCCTCTAAGGTTTTTTCCAGATTAATAATTTATTTTAATTTTTGGAACATGCAGATGATTATAGAATTCTGGTAAGAAAAAAAGAATCATAACATGGTTACCTGGATATTTAGCATAAAGGCAGTAGTAAGTAGCCCTAAGATATGAACTTGAAAATTGAGTGTTTTATTCTACTTGGGAGCCTTGTGCAAGTTTATTTTCAACTTCTCTGTACCATGAAAGTCTTAATAATTTCACACAGATGAGATAATCTGTAGGAAGAAGCAAGTGGAGTGCTTCTTGAATATTAACGTGCATATGAATCACCTGGAAATTCTGATAAAATGTGGGCTCTGACTCAGCAGGTCTGGCGTGGGGCCCTAGATGCAGCCATTGTACAAAGGGCCTGGGAGATGCTGGTGCTGCTGGTCTGTGGACCACACTGTGGGGACCAGGGGCCAGTGGCATACTTTCTATCTGGGGAACTGAGGAGGCCTCACTGGGGAGATTAAGGGGTCCAGAAGGTGGTTTTTAAAAAGGAGTTAGAACTTTATGCTGTGTGCCTTTATTAAAGCAGCGGTTGGGTGGCCCTCCCTACCTCCCCTTAAAGACAGAATTCCTAATTCCTTAGACCCTTAGACTAGCTACTTTTGGCCCTGTTAAAAGTTTTCATATATGTTATGTTATATATTTTTTACTCTTAATGATAGCGACAAGGGCATTTCATCTCTCTGTGCCTTCGTGTCTTCAAAAGCCAAACCACCTGGCTGTTAACCGCTGCAGAGGAGCGATGAGGATGCGCTGTACCACTCGCGACCAGTGTGTCTAAGCTCACGGCTCAATCTTCTTACCATGAACCCAGCTACTCAGACAGATCATTCCCATAATTATTATTTCTGCTCACAGGAATAATCTGAAGGTCAAGTTCCTATATCCAGTAAGTGACAGAGCCAAGCATTAAATCCACATCTATTTGGTTGTAAAGATGCTGCATATGAACCCACATTTCTCTCGCAGTGTTGTGAGCCTTTTCAGTGCCATGCTGGAGCCAGCGTGTACTGAATTGCACAACTGATTGTTAAAGTTTCAGGAATTTTGTGAGCCATTAAAAAGATCAAGTTATATAAAGTTAAAATTAAACGAATCATTTAAAAAATACAGGTAAACAGCCCTGGCTGGTGTGGCTCAGTGGATTGAGTGCTGGCCTGCAAACCAAAAGGTTGCTGGTTCAATTCCCAGTCAGGGCACATGCCTGGGTTGCAGGTCAGGTCCCCAGTTTGGGGCTTGCAAGAGGCAACCAGTTGATGTATCTCTTACACAGCGATGTTTCTCTCCCTTTCTTTCTCTCTCCCTTCCCCCTCTCTAAAAATAAATAAATAAAAACTTAAAAACAGAATAAACCTTTACTGAATGTTTCTAAAACTACAATATTAAAAAAGATCAGTAACTATACAATTATAATTATGATATATACTTTAAAAAATTACAGGTAAACATCCTGAAAACTTTTCACTTCCTAATTGTTTTACTTCCCTCTGTGCTCTCGAGGCTGTTTACACCGACCGTGTCTGTGTGGAGGGGACAGTGCCATGTGGTGGTGTGCTCACATGCGCCTTGCCCACCCCTGCATTCCGTGGTATCCTGGGGGTGGTGCCAGCTTGGCTCTGGTGGGACTGTTCACACCGCAGAAATGGATAAACTCTGCAAATTGGGGCTTGATGTAGTGTGTTGTTGATTATCCAGACTTCTGGTGATGGAGAAAATGTTAATAATGCAGATTAAATTTTTAAAAAGTGTGCTGTGCCTAGTGCTGAAGGTGAGAACAGCCTCAGTGTTGTAAACATAATTCATATTGAAGTGAGAAACAGTTGGCCAGTAAATGACACACATCAGACTTAATGGCAGTAAATTTGTTGGGAGAAGAGCTACTGGAATGGGATGCAACTCCACCTGACAAATCATAGAGGAACGGCACCCACAGGTTAGTTACAGATGGAAAAGTTGGCAGAAACCAATGACAGCATTCCATGAGATCCAATTGGCTGTATGGGATCTACAACAAAAAATACTGTGTCTGTAACTGTCTTTCATACATTGTGTGCTACAAATCCTTCATATCAGTAAAATTTATAATAAACACCCCCCCTTCCTTTTCTCAGCAGAGCTGGTCATAAAACATTGATACCACCATCCGTGCTTGTTGGGCTCCCTGTAGAGCTGAAGAACGTTTGCAAACATGCTACCGTGGCATTCTTTCATAGCCTTTCCTTCTCTAGGAGAAATACCTGTAATTCGTTTATCTTTCCTATAGGTTTTATTTTCCACATTTCCTCTGAGCAGTTTGGAATTGGGCAGGAACCTTTCTTTACCTGAGGTGTGAGGTGTGAGGAACAGGGCACATGGCAGTATTCCAGAAAGGAGAGGATCCCTGTGGGGAGGGTGGCAGACGGGCCTCCCAGAGGACCCAGGACGGTGCCAGGAATGAACATCCACCTAGCCAGTCAGGAGACCTCCTAAGTCATCCCCTCCGTTACCTCATCTCAAGCAAAAGTTTGAATTAAGATGAATTTGAGAGTTCTCTGCAATCTTAAATTCTGCATTTCTATAGCTGCTTCTTGAACTTATGTGAAGTATTGTGCTTCTTGGTTTATCAAGGTAAATGCAAGTATAATAGAACCTCCTCAATGATTCAATTAGGAGATTAAAGAAATAATACTTCCTTAAATTTGGATGGCTGTCTTGGTTTACTAAACATTTTAATATATATTACCTTGTTTGTCCTAACAATGAGATAAACAGGGAGTTGTTAATACCTCCATTTTATTGCTGAGAAAACTGAGGCACTGGGTAGTTCATAACTTATTCCAAGTGCATAGCCATTTGGCAGATAAGGTAGGTCCATGGCTTCCAGGTCGTTTTCTGTATTTCTAGTGGCCTTTCGCTTTGATCACTTATGGAAAATGTCACTGAGCTGGTGGTATTCGTCACATCATCATGTGTCTTCTCAGCCCAAGTTGAAAATAAGTCTGTCTAAAGGTAGATTGCAGCTTTAGAAAGTCTCTTTGAAAAAATTCTGATGAAATCAATACATCCATCCTTCCTGAAATCACTCAAGGAGGTGAGGAGAAGTGACGGCGCGTTGCTTGCTGGGATACTCCTTGCTCCGAAACTCCAAGACCGAATGTGTGCACACCAGTGTGGGCATCAGTCACAGAATGACCTGCTGAGGGACAGCAGCTGGGGGCAGGTGGCATTCGATTATTTACTTTACTTTGGGCAATAAACATAGCCCTGTGTAAAATTTGGAATTTTGTAAGCACTTGAGTGTACAGCTTGGGATGTGTTCCTCTGTAGTCACAAGCTATACTGCCTCCAGTATTTTTTATGCTTCTTACAGCCTAACCAGCAGATTGGCATCAGTGATGAGCTAACACAGTGACTTCTTACGTGAAAAAGGTCACTAGAAAAATAGGACTATATTGTTTTTGCAAAATGGCATAAGCATGCTTCCCTTTGTTCTTCCGAGTTTCCTGATTTTTTTCGCCCTCACCATTCATTTAGTTTGGAGCTGCCACATTTCTTTGGGGAAAATTCCTAAAGAGGTGAGAGTTTCTCAAAGCGAAATATAATCATAGGCATGGTATCCAGATAAAGGGGAACTATGCTAGTGATGCATTTCCTCTAGCAAGGCATTTACTGTGCTCTAGTTACTCCTTTTCCTCATTCATCAGGGCTCCGATGAGAGGAATTGTAGCCAAGAGTTCCTATTGAGGGCTCTGTCCCTAATTTACTGCGGGATATATCAGTGAAACGGGAAGTCAAGGTTTCTGTCTGTGACATAGAGACAGCAGTCTGTAAGCATCATTATGCAGGGTGACAGGTGACTCCTGAGTGCCCTGGAGTTCAGTCTCAGACACCACTTGCAATCAGCAAGTGCAAAGATGGAGCTTCCTCCAACTCAGCAGTAGATGTCGCTGCAGTCAACTAAAACTCAGGAAAGCTCTGGCCAAAAGGATTCTATTAGAGGACAAAGGAAAGGAACATAGTGGCTACTAAACTTAACTGAGCACCTAGCTTTTTTCCCTACCCCAAACTCAAATCTTTCACATATGCTACTATTTATTATTTTCAATAACTTATGTTATTGTGTGGACAAGGCTCTTAAGAAAAAAGTTGAGTCAGCAAATCATTCCATGTCATCTTGCATTCATTTACCCATTTGTTCATTCGAGAAATACTTACCGGCCACCTACAAAGTGTGAGATACTGTTCAGGCTCTGGGCTCATAATGATGAACAGTATAGAGAGTCCGACTTTAGAGAGCTTCCTGTCTGGTCAGAAACACAGGCAATTAAAGAGAAAAAAAAGAAATAGTAGTAATTACAGTGCAGAGAGGTTGGTGTAATCATAGGGCATGTGCTAGATGAGATAGAATCCGGTGACAAGGGGACCTGGCTGAGCCGAGGGGTCAGGGATTGTCTCTGGGATACAATGGTGTTTCAGAAGGTGCCCAGACCATCTGTCAAGTCACAAATGAGGAGCCAGTGTCTGGATTCCTTCACTCCATTTAAGTTTCTCACGGGTCTCTGTTGTGGTTCAATTTATCTCCTTTGTCATTAGCACCATTGTAAAAAGAGCCCTGACCTGAGTGGCTCAGTTGATTGGGCATCACCCTGCAAAACAAGGCATTGCCAGTTCGGTTCTCGGTAGGGGCACGTGCCTGGGTTGTGGGTTCTGTCCCCAGCTGTGGCACGTGGGAGGCAACCAGTTGATGTTTCTCTCTCACACTGATATTTCTTCCCCTCTCTTTCTCCCTGCCCATCTCTCTAAAAATCAATAAAATATTAAAAAATAAAATGTATAAAGAATACTTTCCTTCCTAATTTTACTTAGATAATTTGAAAGATCTGAAAGATTAACCATGATTTAGTTTACCACCATTACTTCTCATAGGAGATACTGAAAACTGTTTAAATGTCTTTTTTTTATGTGTCAGGTACTTTGACAAATACTCTTGAATGCTTTATTAGTGTGTAATATATGGAAGATAAAATTGAATATTGAAGCAGTCTGTCTTTTTCTTATTTCCATTTTCACTCCTCATTGGGGTATTGGATTAAAGGAAAAGCTTCATATTCCCTCAGAATGTTGAGGTCGACCCCAAACAGAATGGGGATCCACTTGGGTGACAGCCCTGTGACCTGGATGGAGGGAAGGACTGTCCATGCATGATATAGAAGACATTTTAAACAGATAATAAAGAATAAAATATTGGTAGGGGACATGACGTTATTCTGTTCAATATTTGCTGTACCTCCTGCGACTCATGAATTGCAGTTTGAAACCCTAAATTCAACTTTTCAAGAGTCCCAAATATTGATTTTTGGATGATTAAAAACAAGTTAGTAAATCTGAATGCCTCCTTTTTAGGATCCTTAAAAATTGTATTGTAAAGAGAGCAGAAATATTTTTTGATGAATCAGTAACAACTTTTCTTACCTCCTTTTCAGTTAAGAAATTACAAAACAAAGTTCATTTAAAATAGCTTTGGGGTCTGTACTCATCTGTATTTAATTCAGTCAAAAACATTTATCTGTCACATTACAGAAATTGTGGCTCCAAGCTCAGTATGACTATCTATTGATGTTTCCAAATATTTTCCTTAGCATAAAGAAAATAAATGTTATAAAGTACCAGGTTATGAAACAAATTGCCAAGAGTTGAACATTCAGAATAATGAAAGGGATAGTTGTACACAATTTCTTTTAATTTACATACATGTCCCCTCTTCTAATCCCATGCCTGGGAAGTTGAAGTGTTTGATATGGTCTTAATTTGGGATAGGAAGCATTGTAACGACATGGGAAGAACCCTGGGGAAACTTCTTGTATTGCTCTGGTTCTGCTTCTAATGTATGGTGTGATCTTGGGTAACCCTCTTAATGGCTCTGATTCTTATTTTTTTTTTCATGTACGTAATGGGGCCTTAGATGGATCCTAGGTCACTTGTATTTTCCTCTCTGCTCACTTCCAACGTATCTTCTTTTTGACTCAAAAGAAGAGGAGACCCAGCCCTTGCCCAACTCTAACCCCTGCTCTTGTGATCTGGATCTTCTCAACCTCTTCTCAACCTCTTCCTCTTCGTGGAGCTGAGAGGGGTACCAAGCTGTTTGGGAACACTCAGTCGTCTAAGTCAGAAATCTGAGTGTCATCTCTCATTCCTCTCTGTTTCACTCAGTTCCCACATCCAGTCAGGGTCCAAGTCCCATTATTCTCTCTCCTAAGTGACTTTCTTTCCTTTTCTTTTTTTAAAAAAAGATTTTATTTATTTATTTTTAGAGGGGAAGGGAGGGAGAAATAGAGGGAGAGAAACACCAATGTGTGGTTGCTTCTCACACTCCCCCTCCTGGGGACTTGGCCCCCAACCCACGCATGTGCCCTGACTGGGAATTGAATCCGCGACACTTTCGTTTGCAGGCTGGTGCTCAATCCACTGAGCCACACCAGCCAGGGCTTCCTAAGTGAGTGTTGAACTCACCATTCCTGGCCTTCCTGCCTTCCTTAGGCCGGCACCACCTCTTGCTCAGACTATTGCCAGAGCCTGTACTGATTTCAGTCTCTTCCACTTCCAGTCCTTTCTCTCCACTGTTTTCAGCGATACCTTTCTAAATCACAAATCTGATTATGTGAGTTGAACAGCAGCAACCCCACTGGATGAATATTTATATTGTGGGAGAGAGAAAGACAATTTGAATAAGACAGCATAGTCCCATTTACATTAAAGCCTTGTGTTGGCTACCTGATTTACCTATGAGATAAAATAAGTTTCCTCTGCATGGTTTTTGAGACTGCACATTTTGGCCTCAAATCTGCCTTCCTAAAACTTCTGCTGCCTCTTTTCTTGCTGGGTGTACTTCACATCCCTGCATACCTAACTCTTATCAAACTGAGCATGCAAAGTTCTTTCATGTTTCTAAGATTGTGCATGTCCAGGTTTCTCTGTCTGGTATTTCCTTTCCCATGTCTCCCCTGTCTTTCTACAGAATGCCCATTCATTCTGCAATACTTGATGCAAATGTCATCTTATTTGGGAGAATTTTTCATGAGTTGATTGCTTCTTTGTTTAGACTTCTATAAACCTTTGCTCATGGTGTTACATTGTATTTAATGTCTGTCTTCCTTAAAAGATTGTGAACTACTCGAAGTTAGGGTGTCATGCCTTCCTCATCTTTGTATTCCCTATGGCCTGTGATAGTTACAGTATGTTTTAGGAGCTCAACGAGTGGTTGCTGACTGACTAAAATAAATGAGTGAATTGTGTGTGCATACGTGAAGGGTGGAAGTGATTACTGCAGTATTTCTCATCTCGGTGCAAATGTTGGTAACTGTAGAAAGAAGAAACTTGAAGATACAACTGGCTTGCTGATCTTCCAAGTGAGGCTTTGACACCTGCAGGTAATTCTGAGCTGATGGCCAGGGAATCTTTGAACCAGATCTTTAGAGTCCTCTTTAGGCTCTAAGACTTGATAACTTAATTTTGGCTATGTCACTTCAGATCCAAGAGTTGGAATGCTTTTCCTTACAACAGTTTTGCCTACTAGTTGAGTTGACAAGGGTAGGTTTATTCTCCTCACTGGCTCTTCTCGTAGTTCACTGAAATCAACCTCTGTGTCTCTCAATGACAAATCGTTAGGCTCATGCCCAAATGAACTGGTTGTCAGGTAGGGATCATTAAGGCTGGTGAAATGTCTCAGTTTCAGCTGAGCAGGGCAGATATGATGCTGTATCATCATGACAGGCCTGGTGATGTGGTGTTCTGAGAAGTGAAGAATGTCTTTCAAGATGACAACGTGCCTCCAGTGTAGGCAATTACTCTAGTCAGTGAGTAGTAATCAATATGTAAAGCTTAAGGTGGGAACATTAATGCTTCCTTTAGTGCAAAAGCATCAGCAACTAAAAGTTTTTTTTTGGGGGGGGTGAATTGATAATCCACCACATCATTTCTAAAGTTGAATTTTGTAATCGATTTGCAGACATATCCATTTTCAGGGATGTGAATAATGAAAAGAACTAAAAGCTTTTTACAAGATCTCTTTTCAGAGTCTGCCTGCTTCACATTCTTGCTTCCTTTTAGTCCTCTAGCACTATGTCACATCTATTATTATCCTGAAAGGAAAAATCATTCAGGCCACTTGAATAATGTTTTAATGACATACGGTCTGTTAGAATTCAGAAAAACCCAGCACTTTCCAAAGAGGAATGTGACACTCTTTTTCACTTATTATTTCTCTGTTTTTTCTTTACTTGAAGTGTTTTTATTATTTCTCTGTTTTTGCTTTACTTCAGCTTTTCTTGGGACTTCTTATTTCACATATTTTCTTTCTTTTTTAAATATATTTTATTGATTATGCTATTACAGTTGTCCCATTTCTCCCCCATTATTTCCCTCCACCCTGCACAACCCCTCCTACCCACATTCCCCCCCCTTTAGTTCATGTCCATGTGTCATAAGTTCTTTAGCTTCTACATTTCCCCTACTATTCTTGCCCTCCCCCTGTCTATTTTCTACCCACTGTCTATGCTACTTATTAATATATTTCCCCCTCTCTCCTCCTCCCACTCCCCTGTTGCTAACACTCCATGTGATCTCCTTTTCTGTGTTTCTGTTCCTGTTCTATTGTTTGCTTAGTTTGTTTTTGTTTTAGGTATGGTTGTTAATATCTGTGAGTTTACTGTCTTTTTACTGTCATATCTTTTATCTTCTTTTTCTTAGATAAGTCCCTTGAACATTTCATATAATAAGGGCTTGGTGATGATGAACTTGACCTTATCTGAGAAGCACTTTATCTGCCCTTCCATTCTAAATGACAGCTTCACTGGATAGAGCAATCTTGGATGTAGGTCCTTGCCTTTCATGACTTGGAATTCTTCCCTCCAGCCCCTTCTTGCCTGGAAGGTCTCTTCTGAGAAATCAGCTGACAGTCTGATGGGAACTCCTTTGTAGGTGACTGTCCCCTTATCCCTTGCTGCTTCTAGAATTCTCTCCTTCATTTTAATCTTGGGTAATGTAATTATGATGTGCCTTGGTGCAGTCCTCCTTGGGTCCAACTGCTTTGGGACTCTCTGAGCTTCCTGGACTTCCTGGAAGTCTATTTCCTTTGCCAGATTGGGGAAGTTCTTTCTCCTTTATTATTTGTTCAAATAAGCTTTCCACTTGTTGCTCTTCCTTTTCCCCTTCTGGTGCCCCTATAATTCAGATGTTGGGATGTTTAAAGATGTCCTGGAGGTTCCTAAGCCTCTCCTCATTTTTTTGAATTCTTGTTTCTTCCTTGTTTTCTGTTTGGTTGTTTCTTTGTTCCTTCTGGTCCACTCCATTGATTTGATTCCCAGTTTTCCTCCCATCTCTATTGGTTCCCTGTGCATTTTCCTTCATTTCACTTATTGTAGCCTTCATTCTTTCATCTAATTTGTGAGCAAAATCAACCAATTCTGTGAGCATCCTGATCACCAGGGCTTTGAACTGTGCATCTGATAGGTTGGCTATCTCTTCGTCACTTAGATGAATTGGCTCTGGGGCTTTGATTTGTTCTCCAGTTTGAGCCCTTTTTGTTTTTGTGGGTTTTTTTTTGGTCTAGTCGTGGCTGTTATGTAGTGAGGGGTGGAGCCTGAGGTGTTCACCCCGGGGCAACCCACGTAGCTGGGTTGTGACGCTGTATGTGGGGGTGTGGTCCAAGAGGGAATGATGGTGCTTGCTCTGCTCTCTGTCAGATTTCAGTCCCTTCTGCACTTCTCCTAAGGAAACTGGGGCCTTCTGGTTTCCATGTGGGTGGGCTTGTGTACGTCCTAGGACCCTGTGGGTCTCTCCAACAAACTCTCTTGTGAGGCTGGGAGTCTCTCCTGGCACTTCAACCCCCACAAGTGTTTTCAATCGGTGTTTTTAGGTTTTATTTCCTGGTGCTGGGGTCCTGGGTTGCAAGGTCTGTCTTGCTCCCTGTTTTTGCCTGGATTATCTGTGCATGAATGTGGGACTGCCTGGCCAGCCAGCCACCTTGCTCGGCCTCACTGGGCCTGCCCATTGCCACTCTGTGCCCAGGGTCTGCTAGCCGCCACCTGTGCGCCTAGGGTCTACCAGCCTCCACTTTTTCCTGCCATGACTTACCAGTCTGGATGCATGGTTGTCGAATTTCCATAGAGTTCAATTTTCTATCAGTTTTGGTTGTTCTCTAGTTTCTAAATCTTTGTTGTCCTTAATTTTGGTTGTGCGAGGAGGCACAGTGTGTCCACCTATGCCTCCATCTTGGCTGGAAGTCTCTCACATATTTTCATAAGGTCATAATTTTTGCAGATAATGACTTCTCGTGTCCTAAAACCATCTGCTTGGATGTAAGGCAAGGGTTAATATCAGTTCAAATCCCTCATTTTTGTTTGTTGATTATGACTGGGAAGCAGTAGGTGCTCAAAGCGACATTTCTGCATAAAATTTGTAATCCTGACACTATGCAGGGACAGCCAGGCAGGCTTCCTGCTCTGTGCACCACCAGACACAACCTTTGCTCAGAGCCGATCACAGACCCCGTCTTGGGCTGTAGGAGGGGGTGTACCTTGTGCTGCCAGTGTCCTCAGGTGGCCTCTCAGGCTGTGCTGACTCTTTACACAAGTGGTCGGAAGTCCCTCTTTCCTGGTCTCCTCCACTCTTCCTCTTCATCATTCTCCTGCCGGGGGCTCCAGCTTCGCCCTGTGGTCTTGATTGGAAGCTTCACAATCAGAGACTTTTCATATTCACAGCTGTCCCTGGCCTACCTCATTGATAGATCCTCAATAAATTTTTATTGAATGAACGATGTTTTCAGAGGGAAATATCAACCCAGACAAATGTTGCATTACATTGGAGCTGGAGGCCACATGGCCCTCCTCCTGCCGGGAGAAGATGGAAGGCACAAAGGAGATGAAAGGAAAGGAAACCCTGAAGGGCTTTCACGCCCAGTGTGCTGGTAATCTACCTTTATCACACGTATTTCTATTATGAACACAGAATGTGTTCATTACAGAAACTCCAAAGTTGCAGAAATATGGAAGTGAAACTCACCTATATTTTAACCATCCAAACACTGTGGTTAACGCACATCACATATTTTTTCATCTTGTTTCTTTGCACAGGTTTTTGGATTGTTAGTATGGTTGTGGTTGTTCTATCTGTTATAGTGTTAAGAATAAAAAATAAAGTTAAAAATAAAAAAAGAAAGAAAGGAAAGGAAACCTGTCCTGCCGAATTTCAGAAGTGTTTGAAGGAGGTGGGGAAATTCACTCACAATCCCTCTCCTCAGAGGAAACCCAATGGCCTGTTATCTTCCAGACTTTTTCAGTGCATTTTCCCCATAGTTGATATTTTGCTTTTTCCATTTAATATCACTGCATTCTAAGTTACATTGTAGATTAGTCAGGTAAAATGTATATGCTTAAACTGGTAGTAGCTATGTTTATTTGTGATAGTCTTTTCCTTTGATTCTAATACCAATGATTTTTGTATGTTACTGCTTCTATAATCATGCATAAGTATTGCAGTCAATGTGTATTTTTAATGCCATTGGTAAATTTTATAATCACTGACCCCTTAGGGTCCATGAATATAGTATATGGAAAAATACATACTACAGTTAACTTTTGATTTTTCCTCAAAATAAAGTGACCAGACTGACCTTCCTTTATGGTTCAAAAGATATTTCATTGAACCTTTCCCCTTGAAAGCCTCTGGGTTTCTATATCTCCCTGTTTACTCTTTCTTTTTTTTTACATTAAATATTTTTATTGCAGTAAAATTGATGTAACATAAAATAACCATTAACTATTTTAAAATATACAATTCAGTAGCTTTTAATATATCACAGTGTTGCACCAGCATCACCTCTATTTAGTTCTAAGACATTTTCTTCACTCCAGAAGGAAACCCTGGCCCGTGAAGCTGTCGCTCCTTTCTCCCTTCCCCTAGCCCTGGAAACCACTATATTGCTTCCTGTCTCCATGAATTTACCTGTTTTGGATTTCCTGTTTACTCTTGATGGTAACTATGAAGAAAATGTTTAGCTTTCTCCCCTGGCACATGGAGGCAGAGAATGTGTGACAAGCATGACTGTGATATGTTAGAGCATGTTTATACATGCAGAGATACTGTATATATGTATATGTGTTATCATATAGTAGTATGCATACACAGTATATGTATATGCATATATAGTATAGTATATATGCATACTACTATCTCAGTATATCTATATGCATGCTGTTGGTAGTCATAGAATTGTTCTGGGAGCTTCTAAAAATTAGCTATTTAGTTAGCTAAATAACTATTTAGCTTGTCAGCTATTTTATTAGCTAAATATTAGTTATTTCATGTGAGGTAAATAAGCAATACCTCCAACATGTTGAGAAAAGCTTATGGAAGTGAAGTAGTGCTAAGAGCAAGGCACTGCTTAGCTAGGGCTTCTGCTTTGGCTTCTCAGCTTTACAGCATCAGCTGAGGCTGTGATCCCATCTCAAGGCCAGACTGGAGAAGTGTCTGTCTCCAAGCTCATGTTGGCAGAATTCAGTTTCTGGCTGGTGGTAGGACTGAGGGCTTCCGGACTTGTTGGCTATTGGCTCACGGCTGCCCTCAGTTTCTTGCCACATGGGCCTCATCCTGGGCAGCTCACAATGTAACAGCTTGCTTGGTTGGAGGCAACAAGAGAGAAAGTCTGGGGGCAATAAAGATATTACAGTCTTATGTAACATGGTCATGGAAGTGACATTTCATCCCTTTTGCCATATTATTGGTTAGAAGCAAATCACACGTTCCGCCCACACTCAGGATGAATCTCAGGACACTCAAGGACACAGGTGGTGGGAATAACATGGAACCGTACTGTTACGTAAATGGGTCTTCTAGTCACTCGTGTCTGCCTGCATGGCTGGCTCGTCTCTGGCCTCGGGTGAAGAGTAAATTAGGGGAGGAAAGAGGCTCATTCTCAAGGACAATGTGGGCATGAGGAGAAGCTCTGTGGAGAGCATGCTGTACACTTGCAGTGATGCACAGAAACCATGACTCACCATTTGTTTTGATCTCTCAAAGGAAACTTGGAAAACAGTCCCTGAGGAAGATAATAAATGGTGATGATGGCTGGTGGGCTCTGCCTAAGCTTCTGATTTGACGTGTCTCCTGGAGCCTTGAGGCTTGAGGGAACAGAATGGCTGCAGCCACACAGTGAGAAAAGCCGGATAGATTCTCTTAAATCAATGGCATTTTTGCCCTAAGAATTCATCCTCCAAAGCCCATGTCAGCCAGATATATTCTGAGAGATTCTGAAACCACTGAACGGCTGTCTTTGATGCATGCAGAGTGAACTATGTTTTGGCTGGCAGCATATTTTTTGTGAAACATTTTTTGATCACGAATGACATCACCCTGCTTAATTAACAGTATCATCCATTTGATTTTGCTCTGAATTACTCCTGAATCTTTCAAAAATCAATGACACCTAGCACAACATCATGTACATTGCAGGCACTAAATAACAATTTGCTAAATTGATGAGTACAAAACACTTTACATGATCTGGTGGTAATCATAGGAAAGCAGCCTTTCCAAAGTTTTGAGTAATAACTGATATTATTGAAACAAATGGTAGCTTTTGAGTTGTGTATTTGAATAGAACAGCATCCATTTGTATAAATAGTTGTATGTTTGCTTTAAGAGCATTCTTGCCTGTTGGTCATGCCGATGTCTTCTTCCTCAGCTGGGAGTTGTCATGCTTAGCTTCCAGGACTGTAGTGAATACAGTGGCTGTGAATTTAAAGAGAAAAGATAGTGAGAATCAGAGTTGTCTTAAGGCCTCAGAAACTGTTTGACAGCTACCACCTGCTCCTTCTTTATAAGCGTTTTTAATTAAAGATTTTCTAAATTTCCAGGCTTAGGATACTATGCAAAGCTGGCCAGGAAGAAATGGGTAATAAACATTTTGGGAAAAGTTAATGAATGCATAAATGTTATGCATAGCAATTTGTTTATATGATAACTAATTCTGGAATTGCTTAAGGCAGAATTTCAGTATTAATATTGTGGCTGTTGGATCTGCCTGTTTTATTGTAGCTATAGCTAATTCTGGGTTACACATGTGTGGATTATCTATGCTGACTGTCTACTTTCCTTTTGCCAATTAAGATATTTCCAGGCTACTTCTTGGGCTCCTACTTGCATTTGATATAAACCGAGGGATTGCAAACTATGTTTTTAAATTGCCTAAGAAAAATAGCAGTAAAAAAAATTCCAGCCAGGTGGCAAGTTTGTTTGTCAGGTTTCGTGTTGACACAACTGCTTGCCTTTGTCAATCTGCGTGGTTGAGTTAACCATGCAGCTTGACGTGGGCACTGATTCCACTTTCCCATTGATTGGGGAGATGTAAGCTGGGCGGACAGACAGATGGATGTGACAGAACAGCCAGAATATCCTGGCAGATGCTGTGAGGCTGTGCCCTTCTCCAACTCATTGAATCAAAGCAGAATATTGAAAATGATATGCCAAGCATGACACACTTTTCTTGGGATGCAGATAATTAGATTTTCTGCTCATTTGTAAAGAACCAGGACCTGCCTACTATCTTTAATAAAATGTTATTTTTAAAGAGCAAGTAGATCATCTTTCTCATCTTTATCTTTAAAAAAGCTTTCCTGAAACCCATGGCTCCCACTATGGGTTGCACTGTATCCTCCCCAGCCCCAAATATATTGAAGTCCTAAGCCCCAGGACCTGCAACTGTGGCCTTTTTGAAAATAAGGTCTTTGCGGAGTTAATCAAATTAAGATGAGATGAGTAGGATGAGCCTTAAGCCAATGTCACTGATGTCCTGTAAGAAGAGGGACATTGGGATGTAGACACAGACATACAAGGAGAGTGCCATGTGAAGACAGAGACACACAGACACGGAGGTGAGGAGCCATGCGGGGACTGAGGCAGAGGTTGGAGTGATGCCGCCACAAGCCAAGGTACATCTGGAGTCACCAGAGGCTGGTGGAAGCGAGGAAGTGTCCTCCCTTAGAGTTTTTGGAGGCAGCATAGCCCTGTCAATTCCTTGATTTTGGACTTGTATCCCCCAGAACTGAGAGAGAAATTTCTGTTGTTTTAAGCCTCCCAGTTTGTGGTACTTTGCTGTGGCAGCCCTAGGAAACCACATACACCCCTTTGGGTTCCCACTCTCTTTTCTTCCTTCTCTTCACAGCCCACCTGCACGCTGGCTAGATCACACCACCCCACTGAAAACTGTTCTTGCTGAGATCTTCAGGGACCTTCTGGAGGGGCTAAGCCTGCAGATCCTGGAGCCTGTTTGCCTGGGTTCAAGCCCAGACTCTACTCCCTGCTAGCTCTATCAACTTTGGCAAACTATTTAACCTTTCTGTGTCTTAGTTAGTGTTTATCAGTAAAAAGATTCTCTCCCTGGTTGGGGGAGGGAGGGCTATTGTAATGCTTAAAAGGTAAGCATTTAGTGGAGTTTCTGGCACAGAGTAGCACTTAATGTCCACCCACTTCTGTTAAAATCATTTCCCACATATGTTGTCCCTTTTCACTTCTTAGGTTGCCTTTCTGGGGCATTGGATTCTACTGGCCGCTTCCTTCTCTGTGACCCTTGCACTTTGCTGCCCTCTGGTTATCCTCCTCTGGCTGCTCCTTTGAGGAAGTGTCTCCTAGGCAAGCATTGTAGCTAGTGGACAGAGCTCACATGATGGAATTGAACCGATCTGGGCTCAATTCTCAGTTTGTACTTAGTAAGCGAGTGACTTTGGACAAGTTAACCCGCACTCTGTGTTTTTTAGATAAAATGGAGGATAATTTGAGCTCCCTGGGCTTGTGTGAGGAGTAAATGAGACAATATAAATGTAGGGCCCAGTATAAAGCTGGGTTCTGACTTTTGCCTCCACCTCTGGCTCATCTTCTGATGCCCTAGTTGAAAGCTGCCACGCAGGGTTAAGGTTAGGGTTAGGGTTAGTGTCTTCTGCAGCTCTAAGGCAGGTCATTTAATTGAAGTGAAATGTGATCCTGTAGCCCTGGATCTTTTGGAGTACGGCTAGATCTGTGGAATGTGTTTAAGGAGCCAGGAAAAGCCCTATCAGGTAGGAACTTCAGTCGTATTTGATGTTTTAATCTCACTAGTCTCTGCATTCTGTTCTTACCAGGTAATATGGCTTTGAGTTCTCCTATAGTTCTTAGAAACATCCTCTTTTTGAAGAAACCAGACCCTGGCTTTGGAGGGGATAGCAGGGGAACCAGGCATGATGTCTGATGGAAATCAACAGTTTCAGTCCTGATTTCAGCAATGATGGGTTCTAAGGCAGCCACCGAGGGCAGCTGAGCAAGGCAGAGGAAATCCAGGAATGGTTTGTGTGAGATGTTACACAGGGATGGCTGTCACCAGTAGGAAGTGGGCTAGAGGCATGAAAATTGGATTCTGGTGGGTTGGGGTACCAGGATCAAGCCTGGGAGGAGGGCCCAGCACAGACCAGGCAGGATTTCAGAGCCCAGCTTGTGAGCTGGTGCTTAGGGAATGCCTCTGGTCCTAGATTGAGTGACAGAGCACAACTGAGGCTCTGGATGCTTTGCACTGAGCCTGCACAGGGTTAGGGAGTAAGGGGTGCAAGGGACGGCTAGGCTCTTCTCTAAGCCTGTCCAAGGCCAGGCTAGTCATTCAGGAACCTCATGGGGTTGGAGTGCAATGTGGAATCTGGAATGTGAATTAATTTAAGCCTCACCTAATGGAACTCAAGGGCTGAAGGAGAGACTGTTGGCACAGGCCGCCTCTGTCACTGTTATCTCAGGAACCAAGGTAGGCCCAGGCTGCTTCAGTGGTCCTGGCTGAGAAGACCTGGAGAGGGAGAGACATGAGAAATAAAGCTAACAGACACATAAGTCATTACTGATTTGACCATTAGGTAAACCCAGAGGAAGTTTGGGAATCTGGAAACTCTGTACACACTCTTCCCTCTGTGCATTTACTCAGTGCATACTCTGTGAAAATCCCCACGCCGGTCCAATGCCCTGGAGATAGCTTTCGGCCTGGTCTGGATGGCTGTGAAGACAGTGGCATTTCACAGGCAGAGAAGTATTCTGTAAATATTCTGACTTAGAAATGCTCCTTGTGGTTGATTTATTTTTATATCTCTTGCTACAGATTCACAGGGGAGTTCTACTGGAATCATGTACAAAATCAATGTCATAGTTTCCAGTTTTTCCTTGTTTGCAATATCTGAATCTAAGGCTCACAAGTGCTGCAGTTTCTAGCAATCAAACCACAGTTTGGGAGGACTGCTGGTTATTAAGAGTTAAAGATATTTTCAAATCTTTATCTCCCTACCAGGCCATGACCAGTCTTTGCCGATGGTAGTCAATTTATCTGTCAGAATTAGGACCAACTTGCCTTCCACAATTTCACAGAGTTAGAATAATGAGGCAAATGAGTGTGGTGGGGGTACAAAGCCAAGAACAAGCTCTTCTCTATTAGTGACAAAGAGTTACAAAGAAACAACAGCAACGCTGACTCATTAACACTTTTACTACCTGGTCTAGGAGACCCGAGAGGTAAATGACTCAGTCTCTTCGTGTAGGCAGCCAAGTGAAGGAGAGAATAAAATATAGCTCAGGAAGAGTTGAAGATGCAATTGTGAGCATATAAAGTAAGATTTAAAAATGAATCCAGTATTGATTAAAATAGACTGTAATCTATTTTATGAAGATGTTGAAAGCATTTTTCCTTTTTGCAGATTCTAGGACAGTTTTATGTTTTAGTTTATCTGAATTCTCACTTTGTTTTCTGTGTGTTGGCAACATGGCTTAAAACTGTAAACATCCTCTGGACCCGTCTTGTTGCTTAGCTTTTCGGTTGTTTGAAATCTGGAGCTGTGGTCCCAAGGGAGTCCACCAGTCTCTTTAAAAGTACCAGGGAACTCACATACAATGCAACATCCAGCGTTTTATATTGTGCACACAGTGAAGGACGCTACCTTTGGAAAAATGAATCAGAATACAAAATTTTTCTTATGCACTAATAACTGTGGCTCATATTCCGTAGACTCCATCTGGTCCTTAATTCCCCATAAACGCCACACACAGCAAGAGTTATTGCTTCAGAGGGCTTTCATTGCCTATTTTAGGTGAGTGATGTGGTGCGAATGGGTGTTTACAGGGCACTTTTGAGATGATTAGTGTTGCACACATGAATTGAGTCATTTCCAAGAGTCCATTTGGAACCTTATCTGTGGCAGCCATTGAAGAGATATTTTGAATCTCCAGTCCCTGGATCTTGGGTATGCATACTTAATGTAAATGGCTGGTGGTAAATGTTGACCCCACAATTAGAGCTCACTTCGTGATGAGATTTAGCATCCCTGCCAGGTCTCTTCTGAAATCTTGCTCCTTCTTTCTTCGGTGATCTCGCTGTCTAGCTTTGGGCGAAGTGTTTGGCAAAGTGGCCTAGCCTCTGACATTCAGCAGATTCATCAAGAATGTGACCGTCTAGGTTTCTGTGTCCCATGGGAAACATGAAACCCCAGGAAGCCCATTGGAATGTTTTATGCAGCCTTCTGTTCCCGGAGACTCTCAGCGGGCACCTGTGCTCGTGCGGCTCTTGCTGCCCAGTTTATGCCCACAGACCCTTCCCTGAGTGTCTGGAGGATGGATTGTGTGCCCCACTTTAGAATGTTTGCTCTTTCCACCTCTTTCCACCACATTACAGAGCATTTAAAGGTTCCAGCGACGAGAATCAGTCACTTCTTTCATGAATTCTTAGGGCTTATTCCTGACTCTCCTCAGTTCTTCTCCGGCCGTTCTGTGGCCTATGATATGGTGTTCCTACGCTTACTTCTTTAGTTCTCCCGCTCCACAGCAAGGCTGCAGTGAAAACCAGTGGTGGGAGAGACCTAACTTTTCTATCTTTTCATTAAGGGACAGTTATTAGTGATGTCTTCCTCTGCTAAAGAAATGGAAAAAGGGTCATAGCCTCCAACACTCTGAAACTCCATGCATTTGAGTTCGTGGGTGTATTGTGGTTGCTTTATATGGCTTGTCTAAACTTTCATACTGTGCTGTTCCTTCAGAGAAACACAAACCCTTATTTCACAACCCATATTTCTCTAGCAAGGTTTTCTGCTTGGTTCAGATTTAAGAGTAAAAGGATGGTTGTGTCGGTGGTAGTGAGTGAATGACAACTGCGTTTTTGTGTCTTTGCTGCAGACTGTGAGAGCTATTTCTTTAAAGATCATTTGGTTTGGGTAGCACATTTTACCCCAGAGGACACTTAGGCTCTGAGAGGCTAAACTGCTTGGACAGAGTTATGACGTGTGGAAACCCCCAGATCTCTTGTGTCTCAGTTCAGTGCTTCCAGTCACCATGACTAGCTGCCATGTGGATTTTATTCACTTGACCCCTGTCCATCAAAATAAAAAAGTGCAGTGGCTTTAGAGTCAGTCATTCTTAGGTTTGAATTCAACTTAACATTAATTAGTTATAGACTTCATTAATTCATGCCTCTAAGCCTCATTTTTTCTTATGTGTAAATTGAAGATAGCAAGAGCACCAAGCTCATAAGGTTGCTGTGAGGATTACTTACTCTAATGTATATGTAAGTTGTTTAACAAATCATCTGGCACCTGATCAGTGCCCAGTAACATGTCTGTCCATTTGTCCGATAAAATCCCTATCCATGGATACCAGATACTGAGCTGGGTAGGACAAGGAGTTAATGCAAAGTGCTGCTTCTTATGAAAGTAGGAAAGTGCTAGATTTCTTACTATAGCTCTTATACAATTTCATTTAACCTCACTTTGGTTATATACTACTGGTAATAAGTTATATTGGCTAGGGCAAGGCTGGGCTGTTATAACAAAGAGACTCTGAAATAAATTCAGCAGCTCACTGAAGAGGGGAGTTTATTTCTTTGTTACATAAAAGTCCTAAGTAAGCAGTTCAGGTTGGTAGGTGGCTCTGCTCCCTGGATGATTCAGGGATGCAGGTTTCTTCTGAAGGTGCTGCTCTGACATCCACCAGGGGGTTGTTGATATTGGGGTTGCAAAAGGTGGAAAAAGGAAGGGAGGTGTGACGGAGGTACATCTGGGGCTTGAAGTCACCTATGTCACTTCCACTGACTTTACTCGCAACAACTCAGTCACAGGGCCACCTCTCTAAATGCAAAAGAATAGAAAACTAGGGCCTCTGGGCAGTGCATACCCAGAAATGGTTCTGTTGCTATGAAACAGGAAAATGGATTCTGTGGACAACTAGCAGACATTGTCTCAGAGTTCAGTTTCAGAAAGCCAACACTGATGAGGGGCTGTGTGGAATGGTAGAACAGGCCTGGCTACTCACTCTAGTTTACCAAGAGACTTGCAGTATGATCTTGGCCAAAGCGCCTAACTTCTTGCCCCTGTTTCCTTAGCATGAAGGAAGACCTGGCACTGATGAGTTCTGGGATTCCTTCCAGCGATGGGAAGCCCCCTTGACTCACAGGTTGTCTCTCTTCCCCTAAAGCATCTCTTGTGCATCTATCTCATGGCACACAACTCACACAGCTTTATTACGAGCTTTTATTCCACTTCATGAAACTATGAGCTTTGGAAAGGAACAAGTGCATCTTTCTGCCCCCACGGCACTTTGCAGCTATCAGAAGACCAAAAAATATTCATGGGTTGGTTGATTTGTTGGTTGATAAATGTGAATCATTTGGAGCTCATTGGAAAAAGAAACTATGGATCAAAAATACTGCACAATGGTTTTCGTTGGGAGTGAAGCAGAGCTGAGAGTAACCTTGAAGGTCTTTTCCATGCTCACATTTTATATTCTGTGACTCAGCAGCTCTTATGTTGGGAGGAATCCCATTTTGATTCCCTTTAGTGTCATTCCATCTAAAAGTTCTTTTATGAACAAGTTGAACTTCTGGATGAAAGTTTTCATCTCCTCCAGTAGCTTCTGCAAGGCTCACTTAATACATATGAAGTTTTAAAAGAAAACATGCTCAGCTCTATGACTAGGGCTATCTTTTTAAACCCTTTAGTGGTTCAGGCAAAGGGCTATGTATCACAGATTATTAAAATGCATGACCATTGCTCCTAAGGGTGTGACCCAGGGCAAGCCTGTCCACCACAGTGCTAACCAGCTAAAGTTCGCTTGAAGCCTGTAGTCTGTCACCGAGGAGCCAGCTGGACACCACTGTGGGGCTCTGAGGATCCTTCATTCTTACTGGGTTGGTGAAGATTCCATGTACAAATCCAAACTCTGTGAGAGGACCAAATTCTGCCAGACCTTGCCAATCAAGTTAAAGATTTGGGATTTTATACCGTGAACAGTGGGATGCCATAGAAAGGTTCTAATGCGCTATTTGAGTTTTGAAGGCATCACTCTGGCTGCAGGATGTCTCCCAAGGAATTCTATGTAAAGAGTGGAAATGGAGTAGAGGAGGAGCAAGAACAGATGCAGAGACACCAGTGAGGAGCTTGTCACAACAGGCTGGACAAGAGGACTGGTGGCTTTTATTGGGACAGAGAGAAAGTAAATGGATTCAAGAGTAATGTAAGAGGTAGAATCAAAAGGTCTTGATGGTGATTTGATTTTGGGAGGAGGGGAAGGTAAGAGTTGAAGGTGACTTAGGCTTCTGGCTGATGCAGTTGGGTGGGTAGTGGTGTCATTACTGAGATGGGAAAGACTCGAGCAGGACAAGGGAGGGGAAGTGCAGGGTGGAGAGGAAAAGAGATTAGGACTTGAGTTCCGTGTACATGAGAGACACGTACAGGACAGCTATGTCTTAGAGAAGAGGCTGAATTGGAGCTACACATTTTGCAGTGATCAGCTTTGGATGGTAACTGATGCCATGTCCTGGAAGAGGATCCCGGGAAACTTTAATAATTCGAAGGTGAGGTAGAGTGGGTCAGCCCCTCACAGGAGGCTGAGGAGGATCAATCAGAGATGAGAGAAGCATGGTGTCACAGAAGGTAAAGAAAAGGACCGTTTCAAAATGGGGGAGCGTTTGATGGAGGGAATGCGGCAGAGAGGCAAACAAAGAGCCATTCTGAAAATGCTTTCACCGAAGCCCTGAAGGCAAGACACTGTTCAAATTGAGCATTTGTAGGACGCCCCCGTGAACCTTGCACTTCCCCAGCTTCCTCTTTTGTAAAACGGGACAGCAGTAGAGTTGTTTTGAGAACTTTATAACATGTTTGCAAAAATACTTAGCACAGCACTGGTGCCTAGTAGGCGTATAGTAAATGTTAGCTAACATGATAACGAGCAATGGAATATGGTCCCCATTGGACTTGCTTGGACTGAACTGGGTGTGTGTAAAGCAGCCAAGAGCTCTGTTCCAGCCTGTGAGGCTTGGTGAACGGCCTGTTTGTCCCCTCCTCTTTGCCTCTTACCGCATCTGCAGGGTTAGACCGTGGTGTACTGATGGGTATATTTGTCCTGCCATGGGAAAATCAAAGCGCAGAGGTGAAAGCTTTCTGAAAAGCACTCCCCTGGCAGCCAGCAATTCGAAGGTGGGTGCTATGCTGTGGGACCTGCGGTGTGTGCTGCAGAGAAAGTAGTGTGAAGTCCAGGTTTGGGTTAGTTACCGTGATTCTCTGCATGAGAACCTAGATGGACACCAACCCTTCACCAAAGATGCTTCCAGGTAGAATCACGCACTCTTCAAGCCACAGGGGCAGTGAATCATAAGGGGAATCAACTAGGGACCCAGGATCAGAATTCAGTGGTTGGGACTTAAAGAGAAAAAACAAACCCAAACAAACAAGTGTTGCCCTTTTTCTGAGCCGTAGTGGAACTGCCTGTGTGGTTAGAAGGACGAGCTTACTGTGTGGCACCCTCGTGTCAGCATTGCTATCTTCGAAAATCTTCAAAGGGAAGAGAGTTTCTCCCTGAGTTTCTGTGGTAAATGCCTTTATTCATTATTTGTAACAGACATCATTGCCATCCTGGGGACTTAGCCACGTGTCTTATGTTAATTCTCATGAGGTCTTTCCTGTGAGACATAAGTTCCTTGAAGGCAGGACTGGGTCTTGATCATCTCTGTGTCTGTCCTCCAGCAAGTTCTGCTGAACTGAGTGAACACAGAGAAACTATGCAGGCTTACCAGGTTCAAAACATTTGGTTCTTCTGGATCTACATCTTTGTTCCTACTTTGTAACCTAAAATAGATGCTACCTTTGATGCCAAATCATCGTACATAAAATTTAGTGCTGACAGACTGGGAGAGAGACTCTGAAAAAAAAGTGAAATGTGAGTATCTATGATGAGCATTTTTATATATCCAGAAATAAGGATACCTTTTCGCAGTGAAAGATCATCTATTCTCTATGGCACAGTTTTCTTTGATTTCGTTTAAGTTTTTTATTTTTTCCTGTCATTATTTGAGGCTTAGTGCTATTTTGATCAAAAGCCCAGTGGCTTGATTTTCTTATTTCTGAAGTAAAAGGTTTAACTATGGGGCACACAGACCCACTACTTTCTCTCTTCTTACTCAGTGTCAGTCACTTAAGAAGACTCATTTCCTCTGCTTCCCCCTCTCTAGCTTCCCTACATCGTCATTCTCACACTTCTCCTCTTGCTTGTACTCTATTTTTTTTTTAAGTTTTTCTCATTTCCAGTATTTTCCTTTGATTTTGTTGTTGTTCGCTTAAAAAAAAAAATGGTCTCTCTGTTAGAAAAAGTGCCAAGATGTGTCCAGAAGCAGACAGGCATGAAGTGCTGACTGCCAAGGCAAATGCTTGGCTAATTTGAAGGGCAGGATTTGCCATGGTGGTCAGCAATGCAAGGATGTATTTTATCATCACCACACAAACCCCGTTGTCCTTTTAGGTGGCCTCTTATGAATTAAGTCCAGATAAGCTTTAGAAAAGCAGACCATTCACCAAAGTAGCACAACCATTTAATCCTCATGCTTCATATCCGATTGAGTCCATAACAGCTTGATGTCGATTGCTGTCCTGTTTTTAGAATGTGAGAAGTAAGTATTGGCAAAGTTCAGATGACAGCACAAAAGATACAATTGCATTTGAGGCAGTTTTTTGGGGGTTTTTCCTGTTGTGAACTTCTGTGATTTTAACTCTCCAGAGATGCCAGTGTCACCTGTACCTTTCTTGTGAGGTGACATATATGGATGGGTTCATACTCAGCTTGCTGGGGTTCCTTTTTGCGGAATTCTTGTTTTTCCTTCAGGATTCAATTGGAACTAAATTGGCAACTTTAACAGCTACACATATTTTTCTTTTCTGCTTACAGAATATTTCTAAGCTCTGCCTCACTCTGCTTTAGACCTGCTCACTCATCTGGTTTCCTTGGTTTCTGTCCTATTGATATCTACGTGGATTTTTCCACTTTTCCTAGCTTTTCTGGATGGGTGCCTACGTGGGTGGTTTGCCTGGCTTTTTGACTTGGTGAGTCCCTAAGGCCCCATTTCTCCTATCTCTGTGCTGTGCAACCTCCTGTCCCTCACCCAGGTTCCTAATTACTACAACTCATGCTGGCCTGGATCTGCTGCCTCAGAGTCCCACTTGTTGGGAGCAGAGAGAAGTCCAACTCCACCATCAATCTTGGAATGAGGGTACCTCACTTGAAAAGTAACTGTAGTTAGTGGTGAAGAGCACAGGCTCTGGAGCCAGACTCCCTGGGCTCAAACCCCAGGTCCGCCATTTATGAGCTGTGTGATCTTGGGCAAATTACTTACCCTCTCTTGCCCAGTTTTCTCATCTGCACAATGGAGCTAATGGTTGTAGTTAACCTTTCATGGTGGATATGAGGAGTAAACAAGTAGTCCATACAATGGGCTTATAACAGTGTATTTGCTGTATAGTAAGCTTGGCTGGTCCGATGGTAGTGGATTATCAGAACTCAACTGAAGTTAGTGTCGCTGTATAGCAAGCACAGTACAGGGTGAACTAAGAAACTGAAGCCCACATTCACTGAATTCTGACATTGCCCCAAAGGAAGGCAGATAAAGGTTTATCAAAAGGAGTTCTACAAGTTTACTATGAGAAATTCTAAGTTTTGTGCTCATATTTGGATGAAAATATAAACATATTTTAGGTGATTTGGATGAAGATATTAACATATTTTAGATGATTTGGATGGCTCTGCAAAGCTGGGCGAGCCATGTGGTCGGACAGCCTGCATTTGCATTGTGCTGGTGATCACGTTCTCCCGCAGCAGAGGCCGTGACATTGAGACAGGCTGTGGGAGGGCAGTTCTGGTGGTGGCTGTGGGAGGGCAGAGCGTGGGAGTGGAGTTCCTGGCCTGAGCCCGCCACGCTGTCCGCCGGCTCTGGAGCGGTCGGTGCAGCGGCCATACAGAGTCTAGACAGGTGGTGTCGGTTTAGATTCTATTGAGATTCCATTTAATTTTTTAATTTGTTTTGGTTTTCTAGTCATGTGAAAGAGCTATCAGAATTAAAGGTTTTTACCTAGGTTTAGGGTTGTATTCTTAAGTAAAATTATAATAAAAATAATTTATTAGTGCTAGAGCAGGGCTGTCAAACTCATTTTCACTGGGGGCCACATCAGCATCACGGTTGCCTTCAAAGGGCTGAAATAAATAATAAATGTAACTACACCTTAACTGCTAAGGAGTTGAAATTACATTCGGCCCTTTGGGGCTTGAATGGGGCTTGCAGGACTGGCAGGTGCTCTGGGTGAGTCAGTGAGTGAGTGGTGAATGAATGAGTGGTGAATGAATGAGTACTGTAGTATCCTCAGCCTGCTGTAACTACTGTAGATTTTATAAACACTGTACACTTAGGCTGCTCTAAATTCATAAAAAATTTTCTTCAATAATAAATTAACTTACTGTGACTTTGTACTTTGTAATCTTTTTAATTTTAAAGTTTTAAACTCTCTTACAATTACACAGCTTAAAACAAAAACACACTGTACAGCTATACAACAATATTTTCTTTCTTTATATCCTTATTCTGTAAGCTTTTTCCTATTTTAAAAACTTTTTATTGTTTTTACTTTTAAACTTTTTGTGAAAAACTAAGACACAGACACACACATTAGCCTAGGCTTACACAGAGTCAGAATCATCAATATCACTGTCTTCCACCTCCACATCTTTTTATTTTTTAAAGATTTATTTATTTAATTTTTTAGAGAGAGGGGAAGAGAGGGAGAAAGAGAAGGAAGGAAACATCAGTTGGTTGCCTCTTGTATGCCTGGTCCTCTATCCAACTGGGGACCTGGCCCTCAACCCAGGCATGCGCCCTGATGGGGGATGGAACTGGTGACTTTTAGGTTTGCAGGACGATGCCCAACCCACAGAGACACACCAGTCAGGGCTCTACCTCCACATCTTATCCCCCAGGAAGGTCTTCAGGGGCAGTAACCCTGTGGATCGGTCATTTCCTCTGATAACAATGCTCTCTTCTGGAAAACCTCCTGTAGGACCTGCCTCTGAGGGTCTTCTTGAGGACTTGTCACTCACATTTCCAGTGTCACTCATATGTCCATGGTGGTTTGCTTGATTTGTTTCCTTTTTTTTAATCATTGATTTGCTTGTAAGCAGATAATATACCACAAACATTTTTCTCTGTTAATGACAGCCATGACTTTGCTAGTTAATAGGATTTTTTTTAGCTCCATTGTGACCTTATGGGACCATTGTCATATATGTGGTCCATCATTGACAAAATGTCAGGCTTTCTAAAACTTGAGAAAGACTAGACCACTCTACGATTCCCAAATGCCAGTTCACAAATTGTGCTAGTCAGGAGATTTAAAAAAACTCCTTGGGGGACTTGTTAGAAATACATATTCCTGGGATGTGTCCTGGAGCAGCTACGTTGAGCCTGGAGCAAATTTAAAAGTAACTTGATAATGGAATTTAAATATGATAGTTTCTTTAGCATTTTATATTTTTTATTTTATTCATTTTAATAAACATTTAACATTATTCCAAGAAGGGGTCCATAGTCTTCATCTGACTAAGGGGTCCATGGCACAAAAATGGCTAAGAAGCCCTCCTGCAGATAGTATTTGGTAGGACCATACTAAACATATTAGCTCACTTACTCTTTACCTGGCTCCACATATGTAAACCTGGCACCAGTCCTCACAAGAGTATATTATCATGAAAGATGAGTCATTAATTCAACAGTGAGCATCCCCACGTGCCAGGCTCTGTGTGTTGCTGGCACTACATCAGTTAGTAAGACAGACCCAGTCTCTACCTCAGAGAGTTTTCTTGGCTAACAGGAAAGGCACTCATTAAATAAGAACATTTATGATTGCATTTCCATGTGGCAGGTGAGAGCAACAAGAGGCTCTCAGTGCCCCAGGAGAGGGGCCAGAACAGGCTTCCCTGTAACCTACCCTAGAGTGTGGCAAGGAGTAACTTGGGAAAGTAGGAGGCAGAGACAGAAGTTAGAGAAAGTGTGAAGATTTGGAGGAGAGGTGCACATAGCTTGTTGTATGAACTGAAATCATGCAACCTTGTGAGCCAGGTGAAGAAGCTTAGACTTTTTCCTCAAGGCAATAGGAAGCTTTAAAGGGGTTTTAAGCAGGGATTGCCTTTCAAAAATATAGCTTGGAAAGAAGCAAGGGAGGCTCTTGTGGTACTAAGATGAAAAATGACTGCAGCTTCCTGTGAAACAATGCCAAGGAAGAATATCCAAGTTGTTCTTGTTTGATTTCTTTCTGGCTCTGTGTGAATGACTGGGTCTTGACTTTCAATTTGTTGATCTATCATTAACTGCATTAACATTTTGGAAGTATCTTTCTTAGAGTTAAGGTGTTCACCACAGTAGCTATAGTTCTCTCTGAAGTCTATTGCAGATGCTTCTGTGTGAACATGAAACCTCTCACATAATTCTTGGAGCCATAGTTCTCTGTAACGTTGGACCATGGAGAAAGTGGATGTTGTCTGGTTAGGTTCTCTTAGCGTACATTTGTTACTTAGCATTGATGGCCTTTAGACTCCTACATTAAGAAAAAAATAAACTTATTATTAATAATGTAGATCATTATTTTGCATTTAAATGAAGGTTCACTGGCTGTTTCTTCATAAGTAACTCATAAATAGGTTCAACGCTTTTTTGTCAGTAGGTAAAAACAAATCCACTTTGGCTGATGGCTAATTCAAGGCCATGCACAGTTAGACAACTCACAAAACTGTTTGCATGGAAATGAGTCTTTGGGATAATCAGATTTTATTTCTAGTCTAATTGATGCTCAGAGCTTTGGGATTTAATTATGTCTGCTGAAAAAATACAATTCAATTTCTCTTCCTCTTTTTTAAACATAACTGCAGTCTTCATTTTAATTCATAAGTACACAAGGCTTTATAGATATTTTCTGACACAGTACTTGGTACCTATTAGATACTCAAAAGATGTTGGATTCTTCTAATTGAATGAACACGTATCAAATAAGAAATCTAAGTAAGACTTCGTTTCTGGTTCCTCTGCCTCAACATTTAGATTACTCCAGAGAAATAATCTAAGTGGGAAATTTTATATTTTGTATTTTTTAATAAAAGGAGACTCTTATTTTTCTAGTCATCCAGGCAGGCTGACTTGGGTGTTTGCTCTAATGGGGAGTGTAGCAGGTGGCTCTGTGTGAATGACTGGGTCTTGACTTTCAATTTGTTGATCTATCATTAATTGCATTAACATTTTGGAAGCATCTTTGTTAGCGTTAAGGTGTTCACCACAGTAGCTGTAGTTCTCTCTGAAGTCTATTGCAGATGCTTTTGTGTGAACATCAAATGTGGAGTCTGAGGCACAATGAGTTGAGTTTGGATGGGATACGAATCCCATCCTTTTCCTTTTCTGCGGCACCTCCAACTTCCAGGAGGGTTCTCATTGTACCCTATCTTCTGTCACTTAGCATAATGTTTTCAAGATTTATTTATGTTGCAGCAAGTATCAGTATTTCATTCCTTTGATGGCTTAGTAATATTCCATTGTATGTAATTGTACATTTATGCCACATTTTTTATCCATTCATTAGTTTTGGACATTTGGATTGTTTCCACCTTTTGGGTATTGTGAATAGTTCTGTAATGAACATTAGGATATAAATATTTGTTTGAGGACCTGCTTTCAATTTTTTTGGGTACATATACCTAAGAGTGGAATTGTGGGGTCACATGGTAATTTTATGTCTAATTTTTTGAGGACTGACAAATTGCTTTCCACACTGACTGCACATTTTACATTTCTACCAGCAATGTATGAGTGTTCCAGTTTCTCCATATCCTTGAGAGCACTTGTTATTCTCTACATTTTTTTTTCCATTATGACCTTCCTAGTAGATGTGAAGTGGTGTCTCACTGTGGCTTTTTAAACTTTCTTTAATTTAGTTTAATTTTTTAGTAATACTTTCTTGATTACGCTATTAGAGTTTTCTCAAATTTCCCCCCTTTCTCCCCCTCTACCCAGCACCCCCCACTCCCTCAGACAATCCCCAACAATTGTTCATGTCCCTGGGTCATGTGTGTAAGTTCTTTGGCTACTCCATTTCCTATACTGTACTTTACATTTTTATTGCTATTCTGTAACTACCTATTTGTACTTCTTAATCCCCTCACCTCCTCACCCATTCCCCTATGCACTGCTCCCATCTGGCAACCATCAAAGTGCTCTCTGTATCCATATTTCCATTTCTGTTTTTCTTGTTTGCTCAGTTTATTTTTTAGATTCAACTGTTGACAGGTATGTATTTATTGCCATTTTATTGTTCATAGTTTTGATCTTATTTTTCTTAAATAAGTCTCTTTAACATTTCATACAATAATGGTTTGGTGATAATGAACCCCTTTAATTTTTTCTTGTCTGAGAAGCTCTTTATCTGCCCTTCCATTCTAAATAATATCTTTGCTGGGTAGAGTAATCTTGACTGTAGGTTTCTGCATTTCATGACTTTGAATATTTCTTGCCCATTCCTTCTAGCCTGCAAAGTTTCTTTTGAAAAATCAGTTGACAGTCTTGTGGGAATTCCCCTGTAGGTAATTGATTGCTTGCCTCTTGATGCTTTTAAGATTCTCTCTTTATTTTTAACCTTTGGCATTTTAATTATGGTGTGTCTTGGAGTGGGCCTCTTTGCATCATCTTGTTTGGGACTCTCTGTGCTTCCTGGACTTGCATGTGTATTTCCTTCACCAAATTAGGGAAGTTTTCTTTCATTATTTTTCCAAATAGATTTTCCATTTCTTGTTCTTTTTCTTCTGGCACCACATGATGCAAATGTTGGAACTTTTTAAGTTATCTCAGAGGCTTTTTACACTATCCTCATTTTTTTGGATTTTTTTTTCTTCTTGTCCTGATTTATTTTTTATTCCTTTCTTATGTTCTATATCATTATTTTGCTTTTCAGCTTTACTCACTCCACTGTTATTTCCTTGTAAATTGTTCTTTATTTTAATTAGTATATCCTTTGTTCCTGACTGGATGTTTTTTATGCTGTTGAGGTCCTCACTAAGTTCCTTGAGCATCCTTATAACCAGTGTTTTGAACTCGGCATCTGATAGATTGTTTATCTCCATTTTGTTTAGCTCTTTTTCTGGAGTTTTGATCTATTTCATTCGGTCCATGTTTCTTTGTCTCCTCATTTTGGCAGCCTCCCTGTGTTTGTCTCTATATATTAGATAGAGCTGCTATGACTCCCTGCCTTGATATCATGGCCTAATATAGTAGGTGTCCTGTAGGGTCCAGTGTCACAGCCTCTCAATCACCCAAGCTGGGTACCCAAGATGTGATCTTCTTGTGGACTGAGTATACCCTCCTCTTGTAGTTGAGCCTTGGTTGCTGTTGGTAGGTCAATGGGAGAGATTTACTCAGTCAAGGATTGGCTGTGACCACAGACCACCAACTTCCACCCTCCGAGGAAGATCAGCTATGCAGGGGCAGGATGGTGGTACTCTGACTTGGTCTGTAGTTGTCCACTGGGTGGTGCCTGGGCTCTGGTGTTTCCCAGGTGCTGCAGGCCAAGGTCAGTCTCCACCTGTGCTTTGCCTGGGGCTACCCTGCGTGAGCTATAGAGCAATCTGAGATGGCTGCTACTTGTGCTAGGCTTGGAGATTCCCAGGTGAAGCCAAACTGTGACTCTAGGCTGGCTGCTCCTAGTGCTGTACCTGGGGCCACTTAGCAGGAAGTATGGGGGATAGGGGGTCTCTGGGGCCAGCTGTTGTTTGTTTGAAACAATTTTGGAAGTTGTGAAGCATGAGCCTAGACCAGTCATTCATATGGAAAAATTATTGTTAACAGCTGTAAGTTGGGTGGGCTGGAGCCTCAGGGGATCTCTAGGGTGGGACAAACAGCTTGATTGAGTGTCAGATATGGCACTCACCTGCAGGCTGTCTGGCTTTGCACACCTTTCTGTTTGGGAGAAAGCTGTCCCCCGGCTCTTGCCTTGAAGCCAGCCACTTTTATTCCTTCCTGTACGCTACTTGTGCCTTTCAAGCTGCTACCCTGGTGCTGGAGCTCAGAGGGAGTGAGTCTTAGTAAGTTCGTATGTGGGTTTTTTAAGAGGAACTCCTTGAGACTCTGGAGGTTTCTTTCACCAAGTCAATCCCTGCTTGTTTTTGCAGCCAGAAGTTATGGGGACTTACCTTCCTGGCACTGGTACCCTGGGCTGGGAAGCCTGGCATGGGGCTGGGACTCCTTGCTCCCCAGATATTCCTCTCGAATTTTTGTTCACCACACGTGGATATGAGACCAGCCCATTCTGTCTCTTCACTTCTCCTACCAGTCTGAATGGATGTGGTTTCTTTAATTCCGTAGTTGTCAGACTTCCATTCAACCCAATTCCTGCTGTTTCTGAGTGATGGTTGTTCTATAATTTGGTTGTAATTTTAATGTGGTTGTGCGAGGAGGTGAGACATATTTACCTATGCTGCCATCTTGACTGGAAGCTTCACTATGGTTTTGATGCATTTCCCAAATAATTAATTATATTCAGCATCTTTTCATGTGCTGTTGACTATTTGTGTACTTGCTGCCACATAGATGAACCTCTGAAACAGTATGCTAAGTGAAAGAAGTCAGACACAAAAGGTCACACTGTGCACCTCTGCTTATATAAAATATCCAGAATAGGTAAATCTATGGACACAGAAAGCACATTAGTGGGTGCCAGGGGCTAGAGAGAGGGAAGAAAAGAGAGTGACTGCTTAATGGATAGAGGGTTTCCTTTTGCAGTGATCAAATATTTTGGAAGGAGATAGAGGTGATGGTTATAAAACATTGTGTGTGCCAGATGTTACTGAATTGTAACTTTAGCCATTTTTTGTTAATGTAAATTTTACCTCAATAAATAGAAAAAAACCAAATCCCTGGTTAGAAGTTGAGTCTACATTTCCAGTTCTTGAAGCATGGTGAACTGAGTGTGAATTTCTACCTCCTGTTACAAACAGAGAAATTATGCATAAATTAAAACAAAATTTTAAAATATGCAACTGAGCTTGAAAGGAAAGCCATTGTTTCTGAAGGCAGCCACTTGAGACCCAACAAGTAGCTTCCTTGGCTGAGGCTGAGATGTCTTCGGGGAACACTGGACCCCATATAGACGCTGGGGTGAGGGGTGGAGTTTAATACCAACGTGGGATCAAGAGACATAGCTTTGGGCTGGTTTAGGCAGGGAGCAGGAGCTTCCTGCATGAGAAGGCAGTCTGGAAAAGCTTCCCCTCCCACTTGTGAGATGGGATCTAGAAAATACTTCCCACAGGCCACAGAAACAGCAAGGGAACATCTTTCTTCCTGGGACTCTCAGTGGGAGAGAAAAAAGTCATTGAAATCCCAGGCCTGCCTTGATCATAAAGAACCCACAACTCAGAAATTAACATACAACCCTGTTTGGGGTGGACAAACCCTTGGTGGACTCAGCACAAGCAAACACTAGACTGCTCATCTGCAGGGATGCGTCTACAGTGCAGGGTGCACAGGTTTCTGGGTGAAAAACAGCCTTCACTAAAAAATAAGTTCACGTAAAAAATCACAGATCACACACAGGAGAGTTAGCATCTCATGAACCTGGCAAAATAGAAGTTGGTTTGAAGTGATAAGAATGACATTGAGACTGGCTCTACTACCTTAATAGAAAGTTTCCCCATGTAATTGAACAGCTGCTCCCAGGGAGCACGTGCAAAGTTTGCCTAAATAATTTAAAAGGGGAAAAGGTGGAGACTGAGATTGTTCAGCAGCCGACCTATAGTGGTGTGGGGAGACATTTAGATTTTCTTCCCTGAGGATCAAGAGCTCAGGGAAACTTTGCTTTGAAGTAATCCATTTAGATGGCAGAAAAGCTCTGGTTTTGAATATTAACTATGTTACTCAGATGTTTTTAACCAAAGATTTGCCTGAATTTCTCTTGGGAGTGCAGCTATTTGCCCATTATTTTTTATGAGGAGTGGCACATTATGAACTGGTAAAAGGAATTTTGGAAGGAACCCCTGAAACTGCCACGGACACCACTTTGGGACTCATTCAGCTCTTCAATTCTAGTTGATTTCATCAGTTGGCTGAGCCATGACACCAGGGAAGTGGGTTTCATGTGGATTATGTAGAGTTACGTCAGAAGGTTTAGAAAAAAGACGTCAGTGAACACGAGACTTCAGGATTACTTGGCTGATAGCCATCTTCTCTTTACCTCACCCTACAATCAAGCTGTGACTTTAATCAGTGGAAGCCCCAAAATTTATATAAATGAGAGGGGTGCACAGTGACCTTGCCTTAAAGCTTAAATGGTCTATAATTTTACATAAAATTGATAGTGGAGGACTACAGGAAGGGCTGATGGACTTTATGATTGTTGAAGCCTCACATATATCTTGAGATGGCAAATTGTAGATTCAGTGGATCTGGCAAGCAACACACACAAACTTGACTTTGCACTGGAAGCCTGATGATGCTGCAGGACAGGAACAGTAAACTTTGCATTAAAAATAAAATCTGAATACCAAACTATTTTCTTTTTCATCAATGGGTTGAAAGTTGGGTAGTGCAAATATGAAGAGAGACCTGTGATGGTGAGTTAGGGTGAATTTCATGGGTGGAGGTGATGGTGCTGAGTGCAAAACCAAAGACCAGAAACCTATACTCAGTAGGATTTTTGAGGATGTCTTAGGCAAAGCACAGTGACTTTTTTGTTGGTGGTGGTTTTTTTCTCGCCATCAGGTATAGAGAAGGAGTGTAGACAACTTGTTTTCTCCTCTGGTGAGCAATGTTGGGTCTCATGGTTCTCTTTTTGGGAGAAGTAAGAAACACACTCTTCTTCATTTATACACCTTGTATTTCCATATGGTTGAAGTTTATAACAGCCTTCTCATCACTAGAGGTGGTAAGCATAGCGTGCATGGTTTATCAGCATGGTTAGCAATAGTGAACGACACTGGCAAGATTTGCAGTTGATCACAAGATCTGCTGTTTGCATCTTGCCAGTAGGTATCTAGCATCATTCTTAGCTTGCAGTTAACTAAAGGCATTCTTAATATTACTTGAAAGTTGAGGTTAGGGTGTCTGAGCTTTTGGTACCTTTCTCTGTGAATATCAGTGCAGGGCCTTCAGAATTAATTGCTTCTTAGATGCACGGTTACTGTTCACTTAGCCTTATGCCCAGAAGTAGGTCATTCTATTCATTGGGAACTTGCTGTTCTGTAATTATGTGAAGAGCAAATGATTGTAGATGGGGTTTCTGCATGATTTGAAAGCAGGTAAATTTAGCATCAGTCCGTAGCTGGAAAAACTCAAGGTTCTTTAAAAAACATGCAGACAATATTTAAAACTTGGTAAGTTTTATTATTCTTAAATGTATTATGTAAGTTGGATAAAAGCTTTGTCTGTTTCTTGGGCTAGGAGAGGCGCTTATGGTTAAGTAACAAGGAAGAAGAAAATAACTGATCTCCATTTATTTATTAATACTCTAGAAATATTGTAACTGAAATTTACATATGCTTTGAGCAAAAGACTATGTTCTGACATTTAATTTTTTATTTAAGTGGAACATACATTTCTCTTTTCACTAAAATAAAAATCAAGTTTCCTACATTATTAGAGATATAAATGATGTTGAAAATTTGATTATTAAAGAGACCATATTTCTAACCTTTTCAAAATTGAATGTGAGCTAAGTGGAATGAGCTATGAAATACATCTTACACAATGCTATATAGAAAATGTGTATTTTGTAAATTCAGGTAGCCTAATGTCCTTCAGTTAGAATTAACTTAGATAAATGGAGATGGCATCTGCCTTGAATTTGATCAACTTACCTGTCTTCCTTGCCCCTTTTTTTGTTTTAAGAGTTTGTTTTAATATACCAAATAAGTAAAACTGGTATGGTAGAGGGTAGGCTTGCCTATGTGGTAGCAGAATTAGACTAGTGTCTTAGCTTGGGTTTTCCTTAAAAGCAGACCCTGAATCTGGATTGGTGTGCAAGAAGTTTTTTTTGGGGGGGGGATTGAGCCAGGAAGCATGATGAAGGAATGAGGAAGTGAGAGGAGAGCCAGTGAAGGGGGTGTTCCTGAGTGGATTGTTGCTAGGGATTCTCTGAGATGCTGCATGGAACACACCTCAAGGGTGGGGAAAATTGGGAGAATTTACCTGGTATGGTGAGCAGAATAATGCTTCCCCCACCTTACAAAGATGTCCATGTCTTAATCTACAGAGCCTGTGAATACATTACCTTACAAAGGGAGAACTTTGCAGATTAAGGACCTAGAGATGAGGGAGATTATCACAAGGGTCCTTATGAAAGAGAAGTAGGAGGGTTAGAGTCAGAGAAGAATATATGACAAAGGAAGCAGAGCTTAGAGAGAGAAAAGATTTGAAGTGCTATGCTGTTGGCGTTAAGTAAAGGGGAAGAGACCACCAACTAAGGAATGCAGGCAGCCTGTGGAAACTGGAAAAGGCAAGGAAACAGATTCTCACCAGGGCCTGCAGAAGCAACCAGCCCTGATGACACCTTGACTTTAGTCTGAGAGATTGATTTTGGACTTCTGACCTCCAGAAATATAAGATAACAAAATTGTCTTGTTTTAAGCCATTAAATTTGCAACAGCAGCTACAGGAAACTAATATAACTACCAACTTGTGGCTCTCTTGATTTGAGGATGACTTCTGGGCAGTATTTTCTTGGTGCTTCAGGCCCTGCATGCAGGATGCCCTCAGGCCTGTATGGGAAGGGAGTGGTCTGTAGGATACCTCTGCAGTGGGCCAGTGGATTTGGCTGTGCCTGGAAAAAGGACATGATCAGTGGAAACGGGAAATGTCCTCATAAACACTTGGAACTATTGGGTTGATTTGCATCAACAGTCTAGGTTCCTGAGCCCCTCTGACCATTCCTTTGTGTCTCTTCTGCCTGGCATTTAACTGTTGGAGTTCTTTGGCATTATGACTTTGGTCTTGTCCAGCCTCACTCTGTGATGGTTAATTTTATGTGTCCACTTGACTGGGCCTTGTGCTGCCCACACTATTGGTCAAACATTATTCTGAGTGGGTATAAGAGTGTTTCTGGATGACATTAACATTTGGATGAGTAGGCTGACTAAAGCAGATTGCCCTCCCTAATGTGAGTGGTCCTCATCCAACCAGTTTAAGGCCTAACTACAATAAAAGGCAGACACTCCCGTGAGTAAAGGAGAATTCCTCCTGCCTGACTCATGGGTTTTTATCTCCCACCTCTGAACTTGAAACATCGGTTGTTCCTGAGTCTTGAACCTGCAGCTTTTGGACTACCTTCCATCAATATGTGGCAATTCCCAAACACTGGTTTTCAGCTTGATATTCTCCATAACCAATCTTTTTTAATCCTCACCTCAGAATATGTTTATTGATTTTGAGAGAGAGAGGGAGAGAAACATTGATCACTTGCCTCCTCTATGTGCTTCAACTGGGGATTGAACCCTCACCCTAGGTGTGTGCCCTGACTGGGGTCAAACTCATGACCTTTTGGGGTATGGGATGATGCTCCAACAAACTAAGCCTCCTGGCCAGGGCTCTATATCCAAATTTTTAACTGCCATCAGACATATCCAAGTGAATATTGCATAAATATTTTAAATTCCATGTATTTGGAGTAAACCTCATTATTATTCCCCTAGGTATTTGCTCCTGCCTCTGTATTCTGTCTTTTTTATAGTGTCACCATGCACTGCAGTCCCATAGACAATATCTTCAGTATTGCTCATTCTGAGTTTTAAATTTCACCCGAGGATTTTTGCCACTTAGGGCTATTGTTGCCTGATGGAAAGCAACCGTGGCACATACAACCAAGTCAAAGAAAATCGTTGAGCTCAGATGGAACTAAAAGATCTAGTTTATTTGTCAACAAAGACACACACACACACACAGGGAGGGTGGGAGGAAAGAAAGATACACATACAGAGAACAACAGGACCATACAGATACACCACAGAGTCTGGGAGAAAGAGTAAAAAAGGGAGAAAAAGAGAGACACAAACCCTTATCCTACCATCCACAAGCAGTCAGCCAGCCCCAGCTCACCTCCTGCAGGATCCACGTTCCTGCTCTCACCTCTCTTGTTTTGCTCCTTATGTGATACCCAGACTATTCCCTAACTCCAAACATCTTGCTTCCGAGTTTGGAGTTCTGCTTTGGGTTCCAGTAAGTAGCTTTTCTGCTCCATCTCTCACTCCCTTGGTGTCGACACTGTTGTTTGTCATCTACTTCCCACAGACCTGGTGGCCTAAGCTTTTGCTCATTCGTATTAGGTCCCCATGCCTTCTACTGACACAATGTAATGCAGAATGTCTGGCCAACGCAATATATGTATTTGTTGAACTAGATGAATGAATCAGAAGCATTCTCTTGCTTGAATTTAACTTCATGCCATGGGCTTAGTTGAGACATGTTAACGCAATACTCAAATTTCACTTGTCTATCTTTCTCCCCTCCTGTCCCAGATTTCTTGTTTTTGTTTTTTAGTTTCTCCACACCCAGTACTGTACTAGACACTTTGCACATATTATTTATAATCTTCACAACAATCTGTAAGATGGGTTTTACCATCTTTATTTCACATATGAGGAAACAGTATCCAAGAGCCTTGCTAATTTCTCCAAAGCCAACAATGGAAGGGGTTGACTTCACTTCTCCATGGAGCCATTCTTAGAATCACTAATCTTTAGCCTCATTATTGAGGTTGCTGCACTTTCCTCTTTTGCCCTTCGCACAACTGTGATCTTATTCTGTTTGATCATCACTGTCTTTGCCTTCATATCAGTTGAGAGAGGAGTGATGAGGAAAGGGCAAACTTGAGAGGTCTTGTCAAGGTCTTGACATGAGAGATGGAAGCTGTGGACTCAAGGAAATAGAAGAGCCAGAGATTGTTCCACATTTCCAACCTGAGAGCAGAAGAGTGGTGGTGTAACCCACACGCAAGGGAAATTGGGAAGTCTTCTTCCTGTAGGTCATAAAATCAGGTAATGGTTGGGGTTCCAGTGACTCTTTATTTCCTGGTTAGCCATTGGCAAGTCTCTTAGTTTCTCTGAGTCTCAGTTTCTTCGTCCTTTTCCTGAGCATCATCTTACCCAACTCTCTTGTTTGTCGTCGGTTTGCTAATCAGTTGGTACAGTACAGTTGAACGTGCTTTGTAAGGAGGTAAGGCTGTATGCATGTGTTAGCCGTCATCACTCCCGGCCGGTATATGATTACTGAAGTCAAACTGTCAACGGAGATACCAATTTTGGTTAAAGCATATCTATGCCAGGGGTCAGCAAACTGTGGCCCATGGTCCAAATCTGGCCTGCTGTCTGTTCTTGTATGGCCTATTAGCAAGGAATGTTTTTTATGTTTTAATGTAGTTGAAAAAAATCAAAAGAAAAAAATTTGTGACAGACAAAAATTACTGGAAATTCAGTGTCATTGTCCATAAATAAAGTTTGTTGGAACATGGTCAAACCCACTTAGTTATGTGCTGCCTGTAGCTGCCTTCTCACTGCAGCAGCCGAGTTGTGACAGAGATCGTATGGCCTGCAAAGCCTAAAATATTTTTCTTGGTTCTTTCCAAGAAAAGCATGCTAAGCCCTGGCCTACGCCTTTTAGAAGCCATTTTTGGGTTTGCCAGTCTGTGTCCTGCCTTCCTATCTGTTGAAGTTCCTGGAAAGGAAAGGAAATTTAAGGAAATCTTGAGAGTTTTTTAAACAAATTTATTTGGTTTGACAATAAATGTAAAATGAGGATATATTTGTCTATTTCCTCATTTTTGATGCTTTTAAAAATAAATTTTCATTCAGTTTTATAACTTCCAAAGTCAGGTAAGGATAAAAAACCCCACCCCTAACTTCAAACCACCCTTTACATGGCCATTCTAAATGCATGTTTTCATTATGATTGGTGCTTCCTTCTATTCTTGGCACATGTATTTCCAAATGGGTGTAATAATGACCTATGAAATATTTCATAGCTGACATAGTCCTTTCCAGTTGCCTTAGATAAATATTACCTAATTATTGCTTTTATTTTTTCATAGTGGTTATATTGTGATGGAATGGCACACTTTGCGAGCTACATAGATTTCAGAAGTACTTCCTGTTCTCTTGCCTTTGGTCAAATTTTTCTTCAAATGTGAAAGCAGATGCTTCTCTTTGGAGCCAGTGCTGAGCGGCCCTGGCCTGCCCATTGCCACTTCCTGCCTTACTCTGCTCTGGCATTGATTCAAGTGCAGAATTCTTATTGAGCTTAAAACCTGAGAGCGAGGAGTACAGCTCAGGAGAAAATGTCAGATCAGAAATGAACTTGATATTTTAAACGTGATTTCCTCCCTCCTTCCCCAGCCCTCCCTGCGAGGCTTTTAATAATAATAAAAAGTACCTTTAGCAAACCAAAATATTCTCTGTTCCTCTAACAAAAATATGAAGGGTATGTTTGTGCTTTCTGTCTCATTTTTTTAAAGTAAATGAGAATTAAAAATAAGACTATTCTGTCATTATCTGAATACTGTTGACCCTTTTACTATATTTCATACAATATGTATCAAATTAACTTAATACCATGAAATATGTTATCGAATGAACACAATGAAATATAAGTAAAATAATGGCTGTTTACATTTTATTCTCTTATTTTCCCTAGTGAGAAGCTGGATGGAAAAACTAAAAGACAAGGTAAGAGAAATATCTTCTTCCTTCAGATTTACCTTACAGGGCATGGCTCTGGCAAATACAAGATCTTCAGAATAATGGAGCTTTAATTCATTATTCTGATTTTGGTAATCTATGCAAAGATTCAGGGCCCAGCAAGAAAGGTGTTCCCTTTAAGTTCCTTCTTGTATAACACTCTTTGGAACACCACTCATTCTTAAGGTAACATCTGATGATTAAGCATACCAAACAGATAGCATTGGAAAAGACATAGAAAAGTCCCGCCAATCTATTTATCCGCTCCATGATGTCTTTGTTAGAAAAGTCGAAATGCTGAAGAAGCCCAAGTTTGAATTGGAAAAACTCATGGAGCTTCATGGTGAAGGTAGCAGTTCTGGAAAAAGCTATTGGGGATGAGACAGGTGCTAAAATTGAACGAGCTGATACATGTGAGCCCCCAGTTCAAGAATCTGTTTAAAATTCAGACACTTAATGGTGACAGATAAAAAAAGTCCTATTTGTGTTTAAAAAAAAGGAGTATAAATGATGGTCCAAGGACTTAGTGTCATACAAGAAGTATGCTCATGTTAATCATATCATTGACATATCAAAGTGGAGTTTCTTCTAGGGAATTTCAGAATTTTAATCACATTCTATTGGGCATTTCTTGTCCTGATTCAAGGCTCTTTTAGGCCTGATCTTCCTGTATGAGGAAGAAATACCTTGGATTTTGGAAGGCCTTGATTCTTCTGACCCATGGGTGCACTTGATTTAAGAATAAAAGTTTGGGATGGAACAGGCACTCTTAAATCACTTAGTGGGGGATGGGATAAAAATACCTGAACACCCAAGCACTTGCTTTAGACCCAATTTTATGTAGTTTATCACAAGACCACTGCTTACTGAGTGATGGTGAGCTGACCTGCCTGGAATGGCCAACTACAGAAAAATATTTTCCTCTCTTGCTTTAATTCTGCCATGTACTTAGTGATTGACAATATTAACTTTCAGGTTCATATTTTTCATTTTCTTTTGATTTTCAGCAGTGTTCAAGTTTTCATTTTTGATTACTTTGTAATTTTAAATTGGAATTACTCATGGAAATATTGATGGCATTTTTGAACTCTTTGCTGAAGCCTGTGTCAGATTCCATTACTATAACCCAGCTCAGATTTAACTGGGGGTTTAGTTAAATGAAAATCCTTTCAACTGCCAGACATTGAGTTACTTCAGATTCACCTGTCTTAGAATATACTCCTGTTCATGGTAGTTCATATATTTTTTATTTTGGGGTGGTCAATTTTCTCCTGATTTTAATGATGAATATTTATAATATTTTGCTACAGCTCAATGTTAAAGAATGAAGGAATAGATCTAATTGTGATTACCATTATAAATTATGTTAAATCTCTTCACTATTATTTTTCTGCTTCTCAGTAAAATTTAGCAAATATAGTTTTGGAGAATGAGACTATTTGTGTTTCTAAATATTAGAGGGAATGTTGAAAAATTGTAAGCCTCCTGAGGTTAGTAGAGGCCATTTTGCTGCCTGTAGTACAGGGTCAGCTGTCTAAGGGAAGTCTGTCTGATCAGATGGGCTGAGCAAGACCTGGGGGGAAGAAAAGCTCAAAAGTTTAGAGGTGGATGTATTTACATTGGTAACACTTCTCGGTATTATTCAGGGAGAAATATGATGCAATGGGAACCAAACAGGCTCTGGCAGTTTAATTTAAGAATCCGTATGTCATTGTTTCCGTAGAGAATATTCTGAGTTATAAGAATGGACAAAAAACAGACTTAAAAACAAGTTTTGCCATGTTTTGAAGTTGAATATTGCAAAATTTCTTCCCTGTGTGTGTGTGTGTGTGTGTGTGTCTGGCACTCCATTAAATAAACCTCTGCAGGTTTAGAGGAAGACTGTATTTTCTATTCCTGTGTACTTCTGTCTTATCTTATGTGTGCACTTTAGTTTTCTGTATTATTTTGAAAATTTTCAGCCCTCTATTCATTTTCTTTCAAAGTGTGTTTTCAGCTATGTCTTAATTTTTAAAAACTGGAGGAAAAATTGTTGAGACTCCCACCATGGTTGACTTATTTAATGCCTTATGTCTTCATATTTTGACTCTTTTTTGGAGGTACTCACTCTAACCTTTCCCATACTGCTCCTCTCCCGTGAGTGAAATATTATACTTGATACATACATTCATGTGTGTATACATACATATAATATGTACTTCTTCTTCCTTCCTTTCCTCTCTTCATCTAGCTAGTTATCACCTATAAAAGTCTTGTTAGTCATTATCTTCAGAAACTATTTGAGAACAAAACTATTTTGTTTTTGATGAAGGTCACAGGATAGTTTAGAAATGAAAACTAAACTACATATTTAACTGCCTCTTCAGCCAACCCAGGACTAAACTTCTTGGTTTAGCTCCATTTAATCATTCCCAATATTGGTTTTCCTGTTGGTTAGCTGGTATCTAGACAGGTTTATGTTTTAAAAAGTTCTGAATTACTTCTTTTGTTGTTATTATTTAGTTTTTCTGCATTAGTTGGGAATAAGATCATCTGTGAGCGACAGTTGACCCCTAATGACAATGGCTTAACCCAGATTATGAGTCTGGAGGTAGCAGTCAAGGGTTAGTGGGAAGCAGCACTCTGAAGGCTCAGGCTCCTTCTATTTGATGCTCCACCATCTGTGACCTTCATTTTCAAGGTCACCTCATGGTCTTGAATGACAGTTTCAACTTAGCTAGGTCCATATTCTAGCCAGAAGGAAGGAGGAAAAGGGAAAGTTAAGACATGCCTTCCCTTTTAAAAGGGAAGATAAAGGTACTCTGTCATTCTTAGAGGGGAGGGCAGAGTAAAGGCCCTACTCTCCTCTTAAAGAGCATGTCTTGGAAGTAATACATGCCAATAACGTGTCATCTCTTTAGTGAGACTTCATCACACGGTCATACCCTACTGCACGAAGGCAGGACGAAGTCATTGTTATTCTGTACCCAGCTCTCAAGGGAAGTTCTATTGCTCTAGAACGAGGGACAAATGGATATTGATGGACAGCTCCTATCCTCTTTCCATCATTAACCTTCATCTTAGTTAATGTCCAAGTTAGTGGTGCTTGTTAGGCAAATCCCAACTTGGCTACCTATTGATATACTTTTCAACATCTAAATTGCTTCCCAAAACTGAAGATGTATAACAATTTTAGTTATGCAGTAAAGACCAGCTCTGTTGTTACCACCAAGATCATCCATTCTATTTCTTCTAGCTTTTAGGAAATTATCCAGAAAATGGAAGCCCCAGACTAGACTTCATAGCAGTGATTCTCATGTGTGGTCTGGATCAGCAGCATCAGCATCACCTGGAAGCTTGTTGGAAATGCAAAATTTCAGGTCCCACCGAGTCAGAAACTCTGGGAATGGAGCCCAACAATCTGTGTTTTAACAAGTCCTGAAGGTGATCCTGAGGCATAATCAAGTTTGAGAACCACTGTTGCAGAGAGCTCATAAGAGCACTGTCTAAATTTAGCAGACCTCAGCCAGTACAGCGTATCATTCGGTTTTCTTAATGGCTTTCGTGAAAACAGATGTTTCTGAACAAATCCATTGCCCTAAGGAAGGACACCCTTCTCCTAAATGTAAAACAAAACAAACAAAAAACAAACACAAACCAACTATATATAATACTATTTTGGCTTACAATCTACTAAAAAATGTAAGACTGTTTATTTGGAAATAATTTCAAATTTACAGAAAAGTTACAAGAACAAGACTAGTACAAAGAATCCTTATACTTTTACTCAGATGTGCTTGTGTTTAACATTTTACCTTGTTTGCTTTGTCATTTGCTGGTACTGTCTCCCACCTCTGACTCTTTCTGAACCGTTTGAAGAAAATGTGCATGCACCAAGGTGCTTTTGGGAGCATTCTGTTTGCAAACATAGTACAGTTATTGGCTTGAGTACAATTAACATCAATGAAGTACTTGTATCTGGTACTTGTAATCTGGCATCCATATTTCAGTTTTTTCAATAAACCCAAAGTATTTTTTATAAAAGAAAGTTTTCTCCTTTAGTAAGAATTTAGTCTAGGGTCATGTCACACATTTAGTTGTTATGATTCTTTATTTTTCTTTAATCCCAAACACATTTTTCTATAGTCATCTTTTGTCTTTCATGGCACTGACATATTTTAAGAATATAGTTACAAAGTTTTGTAAGCCTTAAGTAGATCAGGAAGAACTTGAGAAAAAGTTTGGGTCCATGCAAAGCATAGTAATTTGTTGAAAAATGACTGGGCTTTGTTCCTCTAGGAAAAACCACTCAGTGTGTTGGTGAACAATGCCATTGTTCTCAAATTAATGGAAACATTTCTATATTCTGCCCTAACTCAAGGCTCTGGCTGGCAGAACCCGTGAGGGAGCCAGCTATGCAGAAGAGGGTGCACTTCTGTAAGGTCTTGTCTATTCCTTTCATTTACTTCTAAAAATGTTGGAAAAGCATCACAGGCTGCATATTTCAGCACTTTTTAGAAAACTTTTGTTCCCTTTCCCTCCCTGTTCTTGGCTTATTCTGAAAGATGCCAGAAATGGTGCTACTTTAGAAATTTTAGAATAGCCAAATAAATGAATAGACTCATAGTTCCCCCTTAAAATAATGCCTATCCAAAGTACTCATTACAGCTTCAAATTTTGAATTGCTTATGTATTTTTTCTGGGTAGGCTTCAAGAAAGGGTCTTCTCAGACAGCAAGCCAGTGTCATGTTCCCCCATGAAAGGGAACTGGTTAGGACATACTCCTCTTGCCCTCAGGTGTCTTATTGGCCAAGGTGCAGGGAGGACCCTGCATGTGATGGCCTTACCTTGGGCTTGAATATGTCCAGAGCTATTTACCCAAGGCCAGGGGTGTGTGGATATCATGTTGCTTTCTTAGGATGGAGGTATCCATGGTAGCACCTTGGGGACGTGGAGACATGTATGGGCTTGATACCTCCATGCACTGCTGGAGGTACAAATGTTATTGGCAGTGATCTTTATGCCCTTCTCTTCCACTTCCTTTCTTTGGAGCTGGGGACACTCAGAATTCTCCCCCCAACCCCCAGCTTTGGTCTTGTCCCCTGGGCAGATTGTCTCTTTCATATAAATTATTCATCTACTCCATATACACATCCTCATCCTTTCTCCTCATCCTTGTCTTTTCTTGTGCTCCAGCATCTAACATCCTTCCTCTTTCCTTTCCAGGTCTTTCTCTTCCCTGTTGTTTCCAGAAGCCCTTACCTTTCACTTGCTTACAAGCACATCTCTCTTTCTCTTCTTACTTCAGTGCCGCTAAGATTGTGCAGAGCAGACCACCAGTGTCAAGGCTCTCTCTTGCCTCCAAGAAACACGGTATTCCAGACGGCACTTCACCCCACCCCTGCCTTACCCTGGAGCTTGACTCAGGCTGACACTTCCAATTGATAGCATTTTAATAGTCCTAGCATTGTGCAAAGCTTACTTCATCAATCTTTAATACAAATTATATTTCTGTCATCCAAACCTGATGTTGACAAATGTGCGTAATGAAATGGCTGGAGGTGCCACTAGGTCTAGGTGATTTATGGTAATGCTTCTAAGTATTGGAAATATCCCAAAATAGTCATCATGCCTCTCTCTCTTTGCCTTCTCCCCCCACAAAGTAACTTTATTCTAGATGCTGTTTTATTTTATAATGAAGCAGATGGGAGAATTCACAGTGTCTAAAAACCTGCCGCCATCCAGCAGAAATGAGGAACCCAGGGTGGTGGTCTGTTGAGAGTCCTAATGTGAGTTTCCTGTTCCCTGCAGGCTGGCTATATGTCTGGGATGCTGGTGCCTGTCGGCGTGGGGATAGCAGGGGCCTTGTTCATCCTGGGAGCGCTCTACAGCCTTAAGGTGATGAATCGCAGAAGGAGAAATGGCTTCAAAAGGCACAAAAGAAAGGTATGGAATGAACAACAGCAAAACCTCCATAGTTGCAGAACATTCTTTGCTTTTCTAATTTGCTTATTAAAACACACGAAGCTTAATGATGCATGAACGGTCTGGATGTGCCCAGTGGTTTGGGATTAGCTGCGCAAGCTGCTGCCCTGGCTTTGTTCACTCATCAGTGTGTCTTTTAAAGGGGGCCTATTCCTCCTCTTCGCTCTGCAGCAGAAGGAGTTTTAATGCTTTTCTGTTTTCTTTCTCCAGCAGAGAGAATTCAACAGCATGCAAGATCGAGTAATGCTCTTAGCTGACAGCTCTGAAGATGAGTTTTGAATTGGACTGGAATTTAATTGGGATAGTCAACCATGTTATTATTTTATTTTTTATTTGGGGGATAAAAAAGAACAACATCCTGCCACACTGCTGCTGTCAGGCCATCCGTCTCATCATCTGCTGGGTAGTAGGTTTTTCTTGCACTGAGCAGAAAAGGCATGCTGTATGCTAAATGTAATATGCCGCGTTTGTTTTAATTCTGTAGTGAGTATTCCACAACCACGGGCTACAGCTCATAAATATGCAGCATATGTGTTGTTCAGTAGGCGTTCTAGGTTAGGTAGAGAAAATATTTTGTATTTTTCCACAGTGTAAAAGACACTGTGGTTTGGATTACCTGCGCTAAGTGTCGCTGTTATTGCTACCAAGGCATGCTTATCTTTGAAATAGACATCTTAACAAAGAATAACTTGTGATGACTGCACTCTACCTACTTGAAACCATAGGCTTGTGGGCCATGGTACATACCCCATTTGCATCAAAACTAGCAGCAACTTGGAATGAAATCTTTTTTTTTTGTTAAGAAAATCTTTCAGCTATGAGGATTATATGTAGATTTGTATGTATCTTGCATTATGTGTTTCAGTCTCCTGGTTTTATTACATCTCTCTTTCTGGTTTATTCTTCTTCTTGGGAGGGAAAAAAAATGCACCTGAAGTAATACATTAAATTGACTCTCAGTCTTAATGTACGCTTGCTTTCTTAAGTAGTGTGACTGAGTCCAACAGAATTATCAACAGATTCTTACTTGTTTATCATTGAGGTGCACTTTTCGTGCACCATTGGACTTTGTCAAGAAGAAACGAGGGAGAAATCAAGAAGAACACGAGGGTGGGGAAGCTGCCAGAGCGCTTGTCCCCACCACTGGGCTCCGTGCTTGTACGGTCCCTGTCCTGAATGACGCAGAGCGCTGCTTTTCTGTACCTGCGGTCTTGGCCATAGAATCATTGGGCTGCTATTGGTCCGCATTTGACTTCATTATGAAAACAGACATTTTCTGGTAGAAGCAGGCTCAGTGGCCAGGGTTCTGGTATACAACAAAGCTTATGAGAAACCCGCCTCTGTCAAGGTATCACACTTCAGGATGTGGGACTCTCTTAGATAATTTTTTATTCCCCTTGCAATGTGATTCCTTGCCCTATCTTTTGAAAATGGATATTTGGGACTTTTCGTAAGTCAAGTTTTGGGTAAAGAGTAGGCTCATTTCCAGGGAAGAATAAAGGTCACGAACAACACTGTCCATAGTGCTTTCCACTCCGGAGGACTTGTTCCCATTTACTAGAGCCTGCTCTATTACATTTAAGGTAAGTCGCATAGTTACTCCTCATAGCTACTGTGCGAGGTGGGGTACATGTTTTTATCCTCCCACTCCACTGAAGACAGACCTGAAGCAGAGGGATGCAATGATTATGCAGGGTTATATCCAGGAAGAATCAGGACTGGAACCCAGTTGGACCCAAAACCATGCACCCCTATCTTCCATTCCCTTTCCACATACTTGGGAGGAAGGAGTGACATTTTAGAGTCCTTCTTTAAAACCAGGGTTCTAAGGAAACAGCTGCATGGTCAAGGAGCCTTTCATACGAGAATCTGCCTTTGTTAAGTGAGCGAAGCCTTACTAGTTTCTCTCTTACCCACAAAAGTGCTCTCCTTTCTCAGCCCAGCTATTTCTTTTATAGTCACATACATATAAGCATCACCTCTAGGGAACTAGTAGATAAATCTTTCCAGAAACCTCTCTTGAATGACAGCTGGCTTATAAGAATGATTTCATCAAATAATTTAAATCTTTTCACTAAAAGATGTAAGCAAATGTATGAAATTGATCCAGAGAAATGAAAAGCTCTGTGCAGTCCAGCAGAAATTGGAAGTTGATACAATAGCTCAAGGTCAGGTTTAAAAATAGAACCCAGAACCATGACACGGTAGATAATCTGTAATTTCATGAGTAGCAACATCCTCATACTGCATAAGGTATGTCTTCCTTTTCTAAGAGCAGCCCTTTGCTGTATTAATTTAGGAGGAGGCAAGTATGATGTGACATCATTGTCATTTATTCTTGACAAGCCGTTTACAGGGGACACAGCACAGGCCACTTCATTTAGCAGGACATTGGTGATATTGATGCCCGAGGCTACTCTCACTCTGCAGTCTTAACTAGATCGTGCCTAGGTTGAACCTCAAACTATAGTATAATAATATCACAAATAATAATTTTTACTTTTTCCAGAGGGCTATGGGATGACATGTATGTGCATTTAGGCCTAAGTGGAAATGTCTCTGCAGTCCTTTTTGGGACAGGTGACAGTTTAAAGAAAAAGAGTTTACTTAGATCACAGATTTCTGTGTGTACCTTTTTAAGCATGTGGGTTGAATGGAAGATTCTGTGGATGGTTCAACTGGTTTGTTTATTCTGGCCATTTTCTTCGCCACCAGTGGCTGTGCAGCAGCGATTCTCATCGGAGGGTTCAGTTTATTCAACAGCATCAGAAAAAAGATTGTTCTGTTCTTAACAAGACCTGAGACTAGGGTGCTGCCACCAGAGGAGGTGCTGGGCAGCATTGTCCAGATTAAAAGTAGTAAATCAGGCACTTATTTCAGGCTTACCTAAAATAAGTGATTCATATGCTCATATTTGCACATTCAAAATAACCTAAAATAAGTGATTCATATGCTCATATTTGCACATTCAAAATAAAGAGTCAGCTCTTTATGCTAACAAACTAAGCTTAAAACATTTAACAGAGAAACAAACAGAGCTGTTTGGAAAAGGGGGGTGACAGCTGCAGCTCCCATGGCTGACACCTTCCCCTGTGACCTGGATGTACTCTGTCAGTACTGCAAGGGTTCCCCCGCAGGCCCATGGACGGTGACATCCTCACAGGGAGGGGCATGTTTCCCAAACTCGGACAGATCACCGGGGACACTTGTTACACATACAGATCCCAAGGCCCTGCCCCAGACCCACTGAATCAGACTCTCCGGGAGAGAAGCTGGGGATGTTTCCTCTGGGGCAAATTTGGGTACACAGCTAGTGGGACATCTGTCCAGGGAACGACTTCTGTATTCAAGAGAGAAGAGTGAGTAGGCTCCTGCAGGAGAGACACTCACTAGTTGGCTATCCAGGGAATTACATCTGTCATAGTGGAGAAAGGAAAAAGGATGGAAGCTTCTAGAAAAAGAGTAGAATGCTGGAATGGAGAGAAGGCTTCCTCCTATGCCCCTGATGCCTTTTTTCTCCAATTAGAAGACAGTACCCTTCTTTTAAACCTCTTTAGTTTTTCCTCTCCCATAAACTGTTTCTTTCAGTAGCTGCTAGCTTAATTTATATGCACTATTTGGAGTTAATTAGTATCCCAGGGAAACAGATTCCCTCAGCACTGCGTTAGTTAGCCTTGGCTTCAGCTCAGAAGCTGCCCCTGAGGCAGTCTTCCAGAAACACTTTCTTGAAGTGCCCATATCTCTTCCAGCAAAGTTGAGGGGGCATTTTTAAGTCACAGTTTTAGAGCATATTTCAAGTAGTTTTAGCATGGTCAATCAAAGCTGGATATTTCATTTTCTAAAGCTAGGACTTAAAAGTCAAACATTATAGAGCTATCATAAAATAATATAGAGCAAATGGAGTATTCTGAATGCCTGCTGCTTCTCTCCATGTGCCTCCAGATACCTTCTGCATGTGGAAGTGCAAATGAAACCCCTGTTTGGAATCACATCCACGACCGGGGGAGTAGCATCAAGCCATCCACAAGCACTGTGATTTCTGTGGATACGTCTAGTCAGTGTTCCTACTAGGTGCCAAAAAACACCAGCTTTTGGAAACAAGATATACGGAGTAAGGCAAAAGGAGGTTTACAGTTATTTGTATGGAGAATAATACAATAATTAATACAAGCAACTGTAAACCTACTTCTGCCCACCCCTGTGTAACTTGGCACAAGGTTTAATCATGTGGCCTTTTGGCAAGATAGGCTTAGTTATATCTACAGGAAAATCTGGAAGAGACAGGATGACCACTGAAGAAAAAAAATCTGGTTTTTAGGGTATGCGAGGTGTAGTTACAAGAAAGAAATACGAGCAAAAGCCTGCGGCCTCCGCCATGACAGCTGTCCTTTTTCCTCCACGGGACTCAGTAGTCTGTGTGAATGTCTCATTTAATCCATGCGGGCCTGTGTTTGCATCACTAGGTTGCAAACTGTTTTACTCATTGTTATTCTAATTTTTTCTGTTTATTTTATTGTAAAGCTGTTGACACTCTGCATAGCCAAATATTTAAAGCCCCCTATTCAAGCAACTGTTGAATCAAGAATGGAAATGATTCATCATGCCACTCTATCCCCTTCATGTTTGTACTTCACAATGGTTAAAATCATTACTCCTGATGCCAAATACCCTTTTTGTCAATTAAAAAAAGAAAGAATGAAAGAAAGAGAGAAATACGAGTAGAAGATGGGAAAAATAGTCATACTACAAGGCAGATGTGAAAATAGCACCAAATATTAGAAAGCGCCAGAGGAGGCCAAAGTTCTGAATGGAACAATGTGTGGGAAAATGATAAAGAAAACAAGAGAAGAATGCACATGGGGGAGGGCCCATGAAGCTCTGCAAGTCTCTTTGCGTCCAGCCTCTTCATCAGAGAAAGTTACCTGCACGAGGCAGAGTGAACGTGGTGGGAGGGGATTGAAGTCCAAGAAAGATGAGGAGGTGAAACAAGCCTGGGTACTTCCAATGAACTTAAGCTTAGAGTTCAGGCGACAATATACATTTTTAGGAATAGCAAATAATTTGGAAACCAAATAGTGCCCTTACATTTAGCACACCCTCCCAGTGAAACACACATGTCTTTTTTTGGGAGGAAGCTCTTAAACTGATAAGCTGGGGATGGACTGAGGAAAAACATCTAATTATTTGTTTTGATAATTACCAGCTTTGGCTGCCCACATAGCTGGGGATGTAATTCTGTGGCTTAAGTTCTACATGCAGAAAAAGCAATCAGTAATTATTTCATAAGCCGCTGTTTGTTAAAAATGCATTGGGGTTATCCTATTTTGGGAATACATATAGCCGACTCCCTATTAACTAGCCCAAAGTTCTACTCAGTGTATGTAGGATAAAAGACAGGAATCAAGGAAAGAAGGAAGAAAAAAAAAAGGAAGAAATGAAGGAAGGAAGGAAGGAAAAAATTTCCCCTGGGAACAGCAATGAAAGTACAAAAATACATCATATGCTTCCTTTTTCTAGTTTGCTTAAAAACACAAAATAATTTTGGGTACAGAAAAAAAACAACCCTCTTAAATCTTCCACTTAGTAAAGCAAAGATCTACTTTCCTTCCTCTAAAAGTCAGCAGGAATAGTAATACAAGTGATAATCATTAATAATTTGTAGTATAAATTTTCACCCTAAGATTGTAGTCTCCAGATCTGGAGTTCAAGACTGATTTTGCTGAGAGGTGTAACCCTTTGTGGAATGAAGATGGAGGAACTGAGGGGTAGAGGCAAAAGAATGAACAGCAGGGGGGAAGCCTTCTTTTTCTTTTCAAAATTCATTGAGGGTGGGAAGAGAATGCAAGCAGTGCCAAAGGCAGAGGGAGAGCTCACTTGGATTATTTTATTATGATAAGGTGGAGGGCATTTGTTCTGGTCTTAGAAGACCGAACCTGGTGTCAGGCCAGTAAACTGGGATTTTATTAACCAGTGCCCTATGCCTATCAATATTTTCTTCCTAAATCACAGTGAAATTAAGGAAGAGACCAAAAGCATCGGAAGCTTTTGTGCCGCGCAGCACAGCCATGGAGTTTGTGTAGTTTCAGACGTCTTTTATGACCAGACAGACCAAATATATACCTAGGGAAGTGCAAGTGCAGTCTCCCAAACACAGGGAGATGTTTGGATATCAGATGATTCAAGGCCTTTCTCTTCCAAAAAGGAATTTTAATATAAAACTTCTAGGGATCAGCTTCCCTTATTTTGTTCTTTGTGTAAGAGATAAAAGAAAGAAGAAATCTGAAGTGGTTTTGTAATTGAGCTGATCAAACCCCAAAGGTCTGTGTCAAGGGGAATGAGAATGGCTAGGGACTGTACCTTCGGTAAGCCAAGAGCTATGCGATGTTATCACTTCCTAGTGAATCAGTATTTATGGAATGTCTTTCCTGTGTCTGGCAGTGTGGTAAGAGTTGGGGTGGTCAAGGATAGCAAGACACAGTCCATGATCAGAAAGAGTTTATGGAATAGTGGCGGAGGGATTAAATGGGCCATTTATCACAGGGATGTCATGGGATCCAGGAAAAGAACATCTAACCTTGCCAAGAGTGGGGATGTTTCTCAAGAGCCAGTAACATCCAATCTGTAGCCAGAAGGATGAGTAGAGGTTATTCAGGTAAAGGGGAGGATGGGATATAAGTGTTTCAGCCAGGGGGACCACGTGCCAAAGCCAGTTGTGAGAGATCATGAAAAATTCAGTAGCTAAGTATGGAAGGAGTGCTGGGTACCCTAGCAGAGTAAGGGTTGGGGGTGGGGTTGGTGAAAGTATGTGGTAGGGGAGCTTTGCATGCAAAGCCCTCCGTCTGTCATGGATGAGAATAAGTCTACCAAGACATGATCTGCTTGGGGAGGAGAGGTGGCCGATCTCTCAAAGGAGAAGGGCCCAGAGCCTCTTCCTCGATGGGCTTTTATTGGGTTGTTTTGCACAGGAATACAGGCTCCTTAACCATTTTCAGGCAGTAAGGATCAAACAATATATGACATACAAAGAACTCTGAGGGCCTATTTTGAGTCAGTGTCAGATCCTAAAGAGCAATAAAACTTTCAGGAACTAACTCATTTCTTGCTTGGACCCTTGTTTAATTAAGAGCATTCTAAGCAAAGCAGGTTTCACAGGATTTTACATATTCTTTCTTAGGCCTGCTGCCCCAGGGAACCCACCCTTTCCAGCACAGGGTGGCACCCACCACCAGCATTGTTTCAGACTTAAGGCATTGTCTCAGGCTTAAAAGTCAGGCAGGGGAAGTAAGGCAGCCAAGAGATTAGGAGACAGAATGAGGAATCAGGCTATCTCATAGCTGAGGGTCCATCACCCCCTTTTGCTGTAGTCCCCCAAGTCCTTCCTTAGGGCCTCCATGTAATCATGCCTGACTTAGGTCGTTCCCCCCTTCTTACCCGTCATCAGCTAACCGATCAATCATTGGGGGCCAGTTAAGGATGAAGTAAAAGGAGAAGTGATGCTCCTGCCAGGGAGATAAGCCTTCTCTCTTTAGTGGTTTATGGTCCAAAGGTTGCTCACTCAGCCTTAGCCATGGGGGGGCTATAGCCTCTGAAAGCAGGCAAGGCAGTTCCTAACAAGTATGCAATGTGAAATATGAGGCTGATTCTGAAGGATCTTCTAGATCATGCCAAGGAATCAGGACTCTATTTGGGAAGGGTATTATGCTGAGAAGTGATATGATCAGGGCTGAGTTCATGGGATGACTGGATGGCACAGTTAATGTAGGGTCAGAGGTATGCTGAGAGATGACCATTGCCTGGACCAAGGTTGCAGATGTGAGCCTGGAGGGGGAGGATGGTTTCCGGAGGTGTTCAGGGCAGGGGAGCAACAGGACTTGGGGGCTGGTTGGGTGTGGAGATGAGGGAAAAGGCTGTGGTTCAAGCTGGGCAGGGTCATGATACTTTTGATGCGCTCTGGATGTCATGGAGTCCAGTGTTTCATCTTCCAGAGGGACTGACCCTGAGTGATCCCAGCAAGTCTGACATGTAGGCAGGTTTAACTTTCAACGAAGTGTGTGTAAATATGTGGGCATTCTCTGTAACTTTTAATAGTAGCTTGCAAAGAAATCACTTTAAATTTACACTGAAGCATCTGGGAAAACCCCCTAAATACCTTCATGTGATTATATTACTTTGGGTAAGCCCTCGGTATGAGTTACTATCTAGGATCTGCTGACTCTCTTAATTTATAAAGATTCATATGAGACATTCTCATTGACATAAGAATCGAAGCTCAGGATCTGGTTTTTCTTTTCTTTTTTAAAAATGAGATAATTTATTATTCTTAAAAACCAATTTTATACATTTTATAGCTACGGAACTGATTTCTAATATTATTTTTCAGTTTATTGAGATGTAATTGACATGCAGCTCTATAAAATTTAAGGTATATAGCATAATGATTTGACATACATATATTGTAAAACAAATACTCTAGTAAGTATAGTTAACATCCATTTCCTCATACAGTTAAATTTTTTTTTGTGATGAGAATTTTTAGGACCTCTCAGCAATTTTCATATATACCACACAGCAGTCTTAACTACAGTTGTCATGTTGTCCGTTACGTCCCCAGCACTCATTTATCTAGTAGCTGGAAGTTTTTGCCTTTTAATTGCCTTCATCCGATTCTTTCTCTCCCTGGCCCCCAAGATATAAATTTATTTTTCTTGAAAACAAATCCAAGGAGCTTCTCTGAAGCCTGGCCCACATGAGTTTGAGGTTGGGAGTTGGGCGTGCAGCCTGGAGACTCATGAGAAATGCAAGTCCCACGTCCAAGTGCTGAGTGGTTTCTGTGACATTTCGACAGTTGTCATGGACAATCATAGAGTAGTTTATCTTCCTTAGCATATAAACTCTAAAGCAAGTTTTCCACGGTTGCCATACCAACAAGAGCCCAGATTCTGGAGGGCTCAGGGCAACAGTGTGGGACTGAGGATGTGCAGAGAAGCATAAGAAGAAAATAATTATCACTTCAGTTCCACCCTCAGAGATAAATAACCATTGTTAACATTTTGGTCTATATCTTTCTAATTATTTTTTCTGCATATTTATGATCATATACATATATATACAGACACACACATACAGACTTTTATTTTTACATAAAATCAGGATTAAAATTTACATGCTATCTTGTTACCTCCCTGTAGCTACAATTTTTAATGGCTGTTTAAAAACAATAAAGAGAAGAAAAAGAGCTTGTGAAAATTCTGAAGTTATATTTAAATGAACAAGCTGTTTTATTCTCATAAAGATTTATTTGCTATTTGATTGTCTGTGATGGCCCAATTACCTGAGGACGCTTTCATCTGATGTAAGTGAAAACATTGCTGAAAGAAGAAGCAGCTCCATAAACGCAATGCCCGTGGGCAGATGTCATATTCTTGTGCTCTCAGGGGTTAGAGAATACTTTCTTCTCTTTGTCTTTGCCACCAAAGCAAAGATTGCAAGCTTTTACAGTTGGACAATAAGATGGAAAAACTGAGTGTAAATAATAGGTAGTATTGTGAGAAATATCAGGAAAAAAATACACTTACAGGAGCGATCTAAATTGATTAGAGGCTTGTTCAGGTCAATTCTTTCCGGTCTCATTAGTTTTTTGCGTGTCATTTATTGTACACGGACCTCTTTTCTGTGTTCGATTGCACTGGCTAAAGTTAAATAAGCAAACGTTCCATGTAATGTCCATTGTTTTCTTTTCTTAGTCGTTGTTAAAAAGAGGAATCACAGCTTTTCACACCCCCCTTCCAGGCCTTCTCCACAGGGCCTTTTTCATCCAGCCTCCCTCCATTTCTCTCTCTCTCTCTTTCTTTTTTTAAAGATTTTGTTTATTTTATTTTTAGAGAGAGGGGAAGGGAAGGAGAAAGAGGATGAGAAACATCAATGTGTAGTTGCCTCTTGTGCACCCCCAACTGGGGACCTGGCCTGCAACCCAGGCATGCACCCTGACTGGGAATCGAAACTGTGACTCTTTGCTTCGCAGGTCCATGCTCAATCCACTGAGCCACACCAGCCAGGCCTCCCTCCATCTCTTTTATCTCCAAAGGGTCTGGAAATGACATGGGTGCAGCTGATGGGGTAGGTTTTGTCTCACTAAATAATGTTTTATTGGAATACTTTTGGAATAAAAGAGAGAAACAATCGATCTTTTCTTCCAACCACTGCAGCAGCAATTGGCTCCTTGCAGGTGTCCACCAGGTCACGCAGGGCCACCCTCTAGCGCCTTGTTTCTGGCACGCACTGCCTACCTCTGCTTCCCACCCCAGTTTGCTCTGGTGACTGTCCTGGTGTGGGCTGGACACTCATATATGTCCAGCCTGGAAGTGCAGGGGAGCCAACCTGGTGGGTCTTAGCCAATGGGGATGGAAGCTGATGGATAGATGTACCCAACATTTGTAGTTTATGGGGCCAGTTCTCACATTCACTATTACATGAGGCTCCTCAGAATGTTCCTTAGGATGGAGCACTGGCTGACCTTTACAGTGCACCTTGAAAACTCATCCTTGTCTTGGCTTTCTTCCTTCTTCATTTCACGTCCTCCTGCCTGCCAGACTTTGTTTCAGGCTCTGCTCTCAGGGGACCCAGGCTGCAAGAGCTGGGACTGGAATTTTGGAGTGGGGTCACTGATCAGAGGTCATAAGGACCCTACTATTGGTGGTAGGTGGATTGGTGCTAGCTGGCCAGTAGCATCTCAGTTACTTTGATCTGTGGTGGGTTGGGATAAGGTATAGGCAGAAGGAAAAGTGTTGGGTAGCTCTGGTCCTTGAACAGCATGGACATTATGGTAATTTTAAGGATTGAGTGAGATGGTGTTTCTAGACTGTTTTGGAAGGCTTGAAAAAAAGTGAAGAAAATGACAGTCTCAGGTCCATCAATTATCAACATAAGGAATGTTGTGAAAGCCAGAGATGTCTCTATGGTGGTATTTCAGGAGGCTCTCATCTGCATCTTGTGCTGAAATTCTGATACTCAAGGTCACCCTCCAAACAAGAAACCTAGAGAGCCAAGATGCTGGCTAGCGGTGAGCCGGGTCTAAATGGGTGATGGACGAGGAATATGAAGAATGTCCTTACAGTCTTGGAATCAGCTGCAATAGCAGCAACTGTTTTTTGCAGAGATTATGGCTGGCCTCCAGCTTGAAGGGGACTATGCTAAGATAAAGTTAAAGGTGGGCTGCATAGCAAGTGCAAAAATGGATTGCACCAGTCACCTCTTGTGCAACACCCCAAATCTTCTTGCTCATGCCACTTTGGGGGTCACCAGCGCTGTGCAGGGTCAATCAGCTTTGCACAGGCGTAGCCTGACAGAGACAAACCCTGTGCTGCTGCCCTCTCATTTCCCAGTGTGGAGAGCGCTGAGGTCCATGCCGTGGGCACCAGATCAGCGCCGAGGCACGCGCAACTCCCAAGTATGAGCGAGATGACATCTGTGGGGCCGCTGAGACCAGTGGGGTGAAGGTTGATGGATGGATGCTTTCCCCTTCCTCTCTCAGGCAGACAATTTCGAGTTGCAATTTATAGGGCTTTTCAGAAATCTGATGGGGTGGGAGCTAGTCACCTGTTAACAGTGGCCAACCTGATCATTCATCCTCGATAATCCTTTCCCTCCTTCCTCTTCACTCCCCCATCCTATACTCCTGTTCCCTGAGATCACATTTCCAAGCAAACTGTTGCTTTTGCCTTGGGTTCTGTTTTTGGGAGAACCCAGACTAAGGCGGTGAGAGAGAGAGAAGATAAATTGGGAGTACAAAGCAAGGGCAGTAACTGATCTGGTATTAAACTGCAGGAGTACATATTTCAGAATATCTAAGCCCAATTTAGCATGATGATATCTCTAATAACGACAATGACACATTTAGGCCACATGCTTCCTTGTTAGAAACTCTGTAACCAGAGGATATAGCAATTTTAGAGCTGAAAGTGTCATTGGATCTACTGGCCTCTCTTTTCTCCGTTATTGGTGGCCTTATTTGGTGCTTTACCCAATGTAGACAGCAATTTACACCGTGGGTCCCAGAGTCAGACTTCCAGATTCTTAGTCCCAGCTTCACCACTTTTACCTGTGCTGACTTGACCAAGAAATTCAGTTTCTGCCTCAGCCAGGATCCTGGCTGAGGCAGAAGAGAGGTGGCAGGAGAGAGGTGGTACGCTCACAGAGTTTAGCTGAAGAGAGTTTAACAAAGGGATTCTTTTCAGAGGTGTAGGAAGGTTACATTAACCAGCGAGGGATGGTGAAGCCCCCAGGAACTAACACCAGGGGAAGCCATGGGCACCTGAAGGGAAAAGAAGCAATAGAGTTACCGGAATCCCTTTTCCAGGTTTCCCATTTTTGAGCCAGTCCCTGCCATTGGCCCAGATCAACGGAAACACCCTGTTGATTCAAGCACAGAGACCAGTCTCCTGGGGATACAAAGCAGCACAGAGAAGGGAACAGAATGGGTGTGGAGAGTCAGACTCAGGATTGCCAGCCCAGCTTTATTAAGCCTTAAAATTCTCAGCTGTAAAATGGGGACATTAATAGCAATGCACTCACCTCATAGGGTTGTTGTCAATATTAAATGAGATGGTGCGTGTGAAGCTCAGGGCGCCGAGCGTATGGCTCTGTTGCTGGTGGCTATTACTATCATGTCAAAGGTAATCCCTGGGCGGCAGGAAAGGACACTTCTTTTGTGGACTGCAACCCCGATTCCAGGAGCCTCCACCCTCTAGGTCAAGAAGGCTCCTCGTTGCAGAACAACCCAGGTAGGCTTGTGTCTGGGGGCAGATGTAGATGCCTAGCTCCGGCTGGGGAGTAAACAGGCTGAGTCAGGGGCGGGCAGCGGCTTTCTCTTCTTCCTCACTCCTCCTTTTAGCCTTGTTGATATTCACTGCGTCAAAGTAGATACAGGCTTAAGCTGTCCGATGGAGGTGACCGGCTTTATTTATTGACTAAATTCTCTGGGGCGAGCAGTCCCAGGGATGGGGATAGATAATCTCTTTCCTTCCTGGAGGAATGACAAATTGGTGTGTTCGTGGAGAGCCTGGGACAGGCCAAACGCACAGATTCAGGCAGCTGTGGCTTTGAGCTGCCCAGCATGATTTTTCTCACATTCCCTTTGTGTTGATAAGGGGACCTTCCTCCCACCTCCACCACCCTGAAGCTGACCTGGCCAATCATAGCACCTCACTCTTGGACCTGAATTAATTCAGGGGCCTGAAAAAGAAACTCTTAGTTTAAACTCCCCAGTGATCATCCGTAGGTCTCCTATTTCACTAGGCACAGTGTAAACACATTAATTAAGAGTGCAGGTTTTGGAGTCCAAAGGCCTGTTTTCCAGTCCTGCCTCTCCACTGGTACTGTGGCAAGCTTCCTAACCTAAACTCCCCTTTCCTCATCTGCCAAGTGGGGATAATTGTTGTGCCTTCTCACCCAAAGCTCAGCAATTGGTAGCAGTGTAGGAGTGTAGGTAGATGGAGCAGGGAGGGCATGCCGTCCTAGGGAGAGAGTGACTAAGATCATGTAAGGAATTGCTTAGCACAGTCCCTGTACACAGAAAGCGCTTACCTATGTTAGCTCTTGTTGATCATCTCTGTATTTATAGAACCCAAACTGCACGGGCATCTGTGGCGGCCCAGGGAGCTGTTCCCAGCCCACAGACTCCTGTGTGTTCACATGGAAAAGGTCACAGTTTCTGTGGCTCCTTCTCAGCCCCCAAACAGAGCCCAGGCCAGTGTTCAGAGAGTGACTGCAGTTCGATTCAAGATGTAACGAGAACCAAAAAACACACTTGTCAAGGTCTGCAGGATTCAGCCCGAGAATGTTCTGCCTGATTAAACCTGTCTCCCAACATAAGCCAAAGTCGTGGCTCTGCCTGAGTGCCCGAAGGAAATAGATCGAGGAAGCTCAGTCCTTCCCCTGTGGTGTCATGGCCTTGGGAAGGACAGGAGAAGCCCGGTCGGCTCTGGTGGGCAGCCGTGGGGTGAGGTCTGCGTCTGCACGCACTGGGGAGGCTCTGGTCATGTTACTATCGCTGTCAGGAGGTCTCCCTGAGACCCAGTCCTACCCTCTGGCTCTCCTGGGGATAGGAACGATGCTCCCGCCTCTGAGCCGTGGCCGGGAGGGAACATGAGCATCAGCTGTAAGGCCTCTCCCTGCTGCATGAATGAGATTCTTCTCTTTTCGAAGTGCCTGGTCTTAAAGAGTGCATAATTCAGTTGAAATTTTCTTAGTGTTATAGCCACTATAACAGGAAAAAAAGGAAATAGAGAAAGCCACCTTCGCCATACCACCACTCCTGTAATGGATATTTCGCTTTTTCTTGTTCCCTTCTGGTCTTTGGCCATAGGACTGTGTGGTTTTTATATAGCTGAAACCATTGCAGAAATTCCTTGTGGAGTTTTTACTTCATTAAGCTTGGGAACAGTACATGTAGGCTTATTGTTCTCCATATTAAGAAAAATGTAGAGTCCACTGCTAGACCCCACTGCTATACTCATCTCAATTATGAGAAAATTTAAAAAGAAACCTATATATGTTTAATGGAAGGTGCTTCATGGATTGGCATTTCTATCATTTTAGAAACCACTATTTTGTTTCATGTATAAAATTTGATTTTACTCCCTTACTCTCAGTCTTCTTGCTTTTTGCCTTTCCCAGAAATTGGCATGCAGAAGCTTCCAACCTAAATATCAGCTTCTGTTGTCTAGTAAAGCATGGAACTCTCCTGGAAATGCATGCTGCCGCCGTGTACTCCAGCCCGCCTCTCCCACTGGAAAAGTCTCAAAGATGCACCCGGATTTGGAAATCAGGGCCGCCCTGTGGCAGGGGCAGTGCTCTCTAGCAGTAGCAATTGTGCCCACTGTCGTGCCTGGGGGATGTTGGGTCTCTGGAGAAAGGAGAGGGGGCCCTAGAGTGACAGTCCCTCAGACGCAGGTAGACTCTTGGACAAAGGCAGGGAGGTGAACGTCTCCCATTGCCTTGGAAGAGACGGAGAGAGTTCCAGGAAGAAAGGGAATTCACCCTGTCATCTGGTTGAACCAGGTTAAGCTTCTGGACTCAGAATAAAACTCAACAGAGTGGACAAAGTATGTGCCCCAAGGTGGTGCCCCATGATTTGCTCCTGCTATCCCATGAAAGCTGTCCCTGCCGACAGAGGTGGTCACAAACCTCAAAGGCCAGGGTGGCTGTTTTTTGAGAGAGTGAATGTGTGCCTGGTTTGTCTGAGACAGCCCCGGTTTATGCCCGCTGTCCCGGCACACTAATTAATCTTGCTCCCTCACTCTCAAGAGCATAAATGATGGTAGAAATGAAATGCTATGATACGGTCACCCTTGTTTTTGTGAAATCTTACGTCTAGGACGTAAGATTGACTGACAGAAGTGTTACGTTTGGTGGGGAAAATCTGTTTAGGGTAGAATCACCTGAGAGTGTGAAGTTCAGAGGCAGTGGAAAAGAGGGGTGGCCACGATAATGCCAACACAGGCGGAGTGGTCCCACCCCGCCACCCCCGGCCTCCCTGGGGAGCCGGGCCTGAGCAGCAGGTGTAGCTGTTGCCTGGGTGCGGGGCCACAGCATTTCAGGAAACTGAGTGGTGGAACAGGGCCAGCAGCAGCTGTGATGACGGGTGGTATCAACCTACTTCCCATGAATGGGGAGAGAGAGAAGGGGCCGGTTTGAGTTAAGGCTCTAAAATGACTTGATGGGGCAAGGACCGCGCACGTCTGGGATGGCACCCAATACTCTGACTCTTCTAGGAGCCTGCGTGTCCTCCAGAAACAAGGGTGTCATTCACGTAAGAGAGCAGGCTACACCCGAGTCCCACTACAAACCATTTTCTCTCACGATCTGGCTGGTTGCCTTTTGCTTCCGTTCACATCCCTCCCCTTGGCGCTCATGGGTTTTTCTGAGTCAGAGACAGCATGGAACGCTCCTTGCCCAAAACAAGAACACTGGTTCATCAGGGAAGCCGGGAAGCCGAGCAGCTACAGGCACAGCTGGTGCTCCGAAGCCCTTTCAGCAGTGGCCAGCCTGTTTTTGCTGAGAGTAAACTTTTCAGGAGGCAACACCTAGATCTTTGCAGCCGCACATAATCAGTGGAACGACATTTAGCTGCTGTTGGCTGGAGTGGGGCTCTGGAAGCCATTGTGTCAGGCACAGCAAGTTTCTGCGGCCCTGCTTCCGACGACTCAGCATTCCAGAAGCACACTCCATTTCCCCAACCTGCGCTTTAAAAATATCTCCCCAAAAATACTTCCCCAAGAAGTAGCAAGTGCCTTTTTTGACCGTGTCTGCTGACATGGTTTTTGATTTGGGAAAGAGGGTGAGGAGCTATATGGAAGCATCACTCTCTGGAATGTCAGAGTCTCCTTGGAAGAACCCTAATTAAGGACTCAGAGTGATTGACAGGTAGTGGAAGCTCATGAAAATGCACTTGACATGCAGCAGAAGTCACTGTCTGAGTTGCAAAAAAAAAAAAAAATTGGCAATGGAGACCTTGAAAAACCTTCGCAAGTAATGCTATAATTTTGTTCCTTAATTATAAATCTATGAAGAGACCCTGAAATGGCTCCTAATGAACCCAGCATTGGCACGCTTTGATTCTCTTAAGTGGGTTATGATATAAATCAGTAGCAAGTTTATTATTTAAAATTCAATGGAATTTATTTTCTATACTCTGCAGTTTTCCTGAAGTACCATCTTTGAATGTATACTTTTGGGGTTAGAAATCTATGACCTGGGAAATCTGATTTACTTCTGAAGATAATAAAAGTTTAATGAGAAGGCACCCACCCGAATATAAAGGGATGGAGAAGGAAAATTAACACGTGCATTTTTCCTCCTACGTCCTGTATTTGTGTATGCTATATCCAGCCACACCATTTGGGGGGAAGAACATAGACACGTTCCTCTTGATATTCAAATTACATGACTACGAAACCTGATCTACCAGCACAAGAACAGCTTTCTTCAGACAAGAAAGTCCACCACCACTAATGATCAGTCTGCCTGAGCCGCAGTTGCCTCATCTCTAACGTGGGGAGAATACCAACTGAATCCTCTTCTTAAAGTTGTTGTTCTAATTAGATGAGAAAAATATGTGTGAAAACTTAGCACGCACACGATAGCATGGGAAGAGATCATGAATGTTATAATTTCTCTTCAGGACAATGGGCTGGTTCTGGTTATATGTACCAGAAACTCAGCTCAGGTCTTTAAGGAGAGGGGATCTTTTAACTGTTGCTGCTTTTGCTGCCACTGGCAGTCCCAAGGATTAGGGCAATTCTCCCTGGGTTGAGGGGGAGAAGGGAGCTCAGGGGATCCCCAACAACATGCCAGGTGTGGAGAATAGACACATCCAGCGATGGTTGTTCCACAGCACTCTAGACCTGGGCTCCGAGGGCTGCAGCTCTTCCACAGCACCCCCAAAAGAACTCTCTGTGTTGGTGGAGGAATTCTATACCTCTGTGGTTCGATATGACAGCCACTAATCTCATGTTGCCACTAAGCAGTGATTACTTTCTTCTTTTTTCACCAGCTTCATTGAGATATAATTGACATAAAACATTGTGTAGGTTTAATAGGTACAACGCAATGTTTTGATATTTGTATATACTGCAAATGATTACTGCAGTAAGGTCTGCTAACATATCCATCATCTCACATCCCTCCTGTCTCATCATTTTAATGACGTCACTCCTGTGACTACTTACCATCGAGAACTTGAAATTTGGCTGTGGAACTGAGATCAACATTATTTCACTTTAATTAATTTACAGTTAAATGGTCACATATGGCCAGTAGCTTCCATTTTGGACAGCGAAGCTGTAGGGATAGGGCTTTCTCACCCTAAAACACATATATGTGCACAAATACACATTTAGCCCTTTGGCTGAGGCATGTAAGGAAAGATCAGAAGGGGTTTCACATTCAGTCACATGCTGTCCTTGAAATCAGCCATCTATCAATTCCAAGGAGTCAGCTCGGCTTCTTTGTGCCACTTCTTGCTGGGCCTGAGTTCAGGCTTCATAACACCTAACAGAAGAGCAAGAAGGCTGGACCAGTCTAACAGCCCGAGGTACCACAAGCTCAGCCTGCCTCAGTAGGACACCACCAGAACATTTGTCACTCAACCTCTCCAAGTCACCCTGTCCAGGCACAAGACAGGCAGGCAGGAAGCCCTTCTCACCTTTATCCCACTTGTTTTCTGCCTTGGGATGCCTGGCAGTTGATTCTCAAGGACTATGGTCCCATTGCCTTAAGAGACAATAACTTATATAAAACCATATGAGGTGGGTACGTTTTTCCATGTCTAGGCTGTTCAGTCTTGGCTGTAGTCACAGTACTACAATATGATCCCATTAATCCTCATGACAACACTATGAAGTAGATATGTGTCTTAGTTGGGACTCTTGGTAAAGAAGAATTGGATACAAAGGCCTATGTATTTGGTAATGGAATTGGAGGAAGCAGACATAAGGAATAGATGGAGTAAAGAAGGAAGAAAAATAGGCCGTAGAGTGTTGATACACGTTTATCTCTGGGAAACAAAACAATAACTCTTGCTCCAAAGTTATAATTGGCGTTGATATTGTTAATATAATGGACAAATCTGATATGTGTAGAATATCAAGAGAATTGAAATCTCTGCATACCATACTGCAAAGGGGAGCTCTTAGACAAAGAACAGTGAATAGGTATTGCTCTCCTTTCCATGTTAAAAAGTGAACCTCTTTTGACCCCTTTACTGATAAAGATGGAGAGGAATGTACTTTGCAGACCATTGGCCATATACTAAGTGCCAGGGCCTGTGTTGAGTTGCTCTAGTGAATCAACTGTATTTGACACAGCTGGTGAAACTTGGGCCATCATTTCATTAAGTTTTTGGTAGTTCATTGTCCTCTGCCATGATCCATCTGGTGTTTGCTGGGGACAGCCAGGTGACTCAGTGGGAATTGCCACTCATACATGATTTAAGACTTTGATTATGACTCAAGTTCTGAGGTTCCACCTGGGATGTGACATTGCTCCTGGTTTATTTATTATCTTGGCTAGATGTAGGAGGAGTTTCAAGGGCTTCCATGTAACTCTTACTGCTATTCTGGCCCTTACTCCACAGGTTAGGAAATCAATGTGACAGGTCTACCAGCTACTCAGAATATCTATTCCAATTATACATTGTAAACAGAAATTCCATTTACCACCTGGCATACCTGCTCTGTCTACAGGAATATGATTGTATTTCAGGTGCATAGACCTAGATATTCCTGTTTCCCCAGTATAGTTACCCTAGCAGATGGACACATATATCTTTAGGGGACATATTCACTGTACTTACAATGTTGCTGTAGATTCCTTCCTCAAGCAGACCTATCCCCCTTAAGTCAATGGGTTCTGGGTTTCTGTACTGACTTAGATGTGGAAACAAGGTGAAGGATGATGATTTTCCATTATTGCTTTTTCATTTTATTGGTTATAACAGTTAAGTGATACCCGGTCTCCTCTCCATCTATTATCCATCTTGCAGCGCTGTGATTGCTACAGATCCCCGGTGTTCAAGGCCTCCTGATTGCTACTCCAAGTGTCACTGACCAATGGACAATGACATACACCTGGCCTCCAACAATTAAGCACTGCCATTTGCCACTCCAGAATCCTCTTGGTTCCACTTATTCTATGGAACCCAGCTCAATGGCAGATCCTGCCATTTCCAATACTGACCTTCAGAGGACAGCTAACCCAAGCTTTTCACATATTTCAGAGTCCCTCTCAGCAATGCATTCTCCCTTGCCTTACTGAGGGGACTGTTTCTGGGCCCTCTTGGGTTGCAGCCAGTTGGCAGGTTTTCAGGTCTCACTCAGTATATCCTTTCTACCATTCCCACATTCCTGAGCCTTTTGATCCTGTCCACATTCTGCCAAGGCAGTTCCAGCATCTCTGTCTCATTCCCTGGAGTCAGTATTCTGGCCAGGCTTTGAGGAACCATCCTAGAACAAGCTCCAGGTGTCCTGCCGGGTCAGTGTACCCTGACTTATACAAAAGTGCTGCATGAGGTTTTCATACCAGTGATCTTTCCATATAGGAAGGAAGACTGCAGGGAACTGCTTCGCATGCCATGGAAATGTAGCTCAGCCTCCACGTGGAAAACCAGTGAGGAGCGAATGGCACACAGGACCACGCCTGTGGAGAGGTTTTCCTGTGGGGAATCAGGCCTGCATTGTACCTAGGCCGCTACATGACTTGCTTTTGCTAAAACTCCCTCACCCTGAATTGAGGCAGCAGGTGCTTACTGTAACTTCCTAAAGTCTGTGCTAAACCTCCCAAGTATGGAGTGTGACCAGTTCAACCACTTCTCCCCTTGGCAACATCCTTCTCTTTGAAGTAATTAGCAACATTCTTTCCTTTATTATCTGTAAAAGGTAATCACCTACAGCAAACCTGTGCATAGTAAATGAGGACCATCCTCCATGTAGTATACCCAGAAAAGCAATAAAAGCCTGTCCAGGCAGGGGCTGGGGCCCTCTCGCCTTCTCTCTCTCACTTAGAAAGCAGCCACGCCGTCCCTTTTCTCCACAGGACTTCTGTTGTCCATGTGTATTTGTTCACAGCAGCCACAACATACATGGATTCTGCGGGCCAGGATCCACATCAGAAGACATGGTGTCCCAGCACCTGGGAGTTAGTGGGGCCTTGGAACGTAATGTTGGAACCCAGAAAGTTCACTTTCTAACAAGCAGACATGGTCTCCACCTCACTAAAGGAGATAAGGTTTGGCATCAGGCTAGGCTGAACAGTTGATGGCTGTGGAGGCGAAGCCACTTGCTGCTGCTGCTGCTACATGGCTGATAGCAATATTCCTGGGGCTCTGGAAATTGCCAGCTAGGTGGTCAGTGTTACAAAATGGTCACCTCGATCACAAATTCCTTATGTAATGTGACCACTCCTGTGATTCATGTAGGGATGGGTGCCTGAGGGCTTTAAAATGACATTATTGTTTTATTACATAACACATTGAAATGAAACTTATTTACTTTGAGAATCTTGAATAAATTACTATTGGTAATTTGCATGTAAATGGAGTTGAGTTGTTGTAAACCACATTTCTTTCTTCCTTTGCTTTCCATTATAGTCTTGGAAAATCATCCCCTGAGGAGTTAAATTTTGATACCTAGCTAAGGTTAGTAACTGTTTTTGTGTGGTCCATCAAACATGATGATGATGATGATGATGATGATGACGACTTCTAATAAGGCACTTTCTATATGCCAGGCACTGTTCTAAGTGCTTTCCATATCTAAAATCTATTCAGTCTCCACAAACCTTATCCTCTCTTTACAGATCATCTTTTTTTTTCATCACTTTCTGAAACTATCAGCCACCAGTGAAATGAGAAGGATTGATAGGGGCCAGCCCTCCCACCTGAGCCCCCTAGAGAAGCTCCATCCTAGCCCATCCCGATGCTTTGCCTTCTGAGTCCCCTAAGCCATTCGATCAGATATTTGTTTCCATTGCTCATTTATAGCAAGCGGTAAATATTTAAGCAGTGTGGACACTTGTCTAGCACCTTGGCTGTGGGGGATTAAAGAGGGCCACAAATTAATTAGCACACTCTTTACGGAGAGGTAGAATCCAATTCGCCTCCCCTTGAATCTGAGCTGGCTTCAGTGACTTGTTTCACTAGACAACATGATGGAGGTGTTATTCTGAAACATCTGAGGGTAGATCAACAGAAGCTTTGCAGCTTCCCTTTGGGTTTCTGGGGAATCCTGAGCTGCCATGTAGAAAAATTGACTATTTTGAGGCAGCCATGCTGGAGATCCCAGGGACAGGTGCTCAGCTGACAGTCCCAGCTGAGCTCACTCAGTCTTCCAGCCACCCACCTGGCCCCCCACACCCCCAAGGCCTGTGAGTGAGGCTGTGTTGGGCCCCATGTGAGCCACCAAGTGACCTCCAGTGAAACCAATACAGACAGGAAAACCCACCCATTGAGTCCTGCCTGAATTCCTGAGCCACAAAAACCTTTAAATTTAATAAAATGGTGTTTTAAGCCACTAAATTTTAGGGTAGTTGTTACACAGCATTAGGCAATCAGTGCTGTCCAATTTTGAAGAGTGACCATGGTGACAGCAGGGTGGTGGTGCCATGTGGCTTTGGGCAGGACGTACACACTTGTGTTGGAGATTTGCTGTTACCTTTGTAACTGTTCACCACTGAGCTTTTGGTAAATCAGTGAGAGAATGCTGACAACTTTCAGTTCCAGGCATGAGTCCTACATAACCTGTTTGAACTTCTCAGAGCCCTGACATGCCTCAAAGCCCCTTTCTGCTTTAGGTGGTTTGAAGTGGGATCCCATTATAAGCAAGCAAAAGAGCCTGAACGAAGACTCTGTATGGTCCCTCCTAGCCCCTCGTCCTGTGACTCAGAGGGCTGTGATTAGCTCGTGACATCGATGCCCCAGGAAACAGCATCTGCTCATTGCACCTGACAGGAAGCCTCTAGCAGGGAAAAAGAACCACAGGATGTCTGCCCCTTTATCTTTAATCTTTCCCTAGAAAATTGCTATTATAACTTTGAGAAGACGCTAAGGTGTGTAGACCCAGTTGAAGTGGTGATTAGTGGTTGAAATCCGTAATTACTCCTGGAGACGATGAAACCTAGTGATTACAAGGAGCCTCCTGAGTTCTGAGGCTGCCTGAGAGTTATGTCTTTCATATCCTGCAAGGCAGGGCTTACATAAAGACTAATTATTTCCTTATAATTACCCACAGAAAACTTCTTGGCATGCGGCTAAAAAAAGAAAAATGTCCCCACCACACAACAGGTAATGTGAGAAGAGCAGGACAGATGTTGTGGGAGCAACAACGCGCTTGAACTGTCCCCAGCTGGATAGTCTGAGGACAATGCACAGGCTGCATGGGACTCGGGGAACAGCTCATTTAACTTCTTTGCGTCTCATTTTTCTGATCTGTAGGATACAGGTAACAGTGTGATAATAGTACCCACCTCATAGGACGGGTGTGAGGATTACACGGACTAGTATGTGCAAAGCACTAAGATCAGTGTCTGATGCCTAGTAAGAGAGCTAAAGTTAGTCATCACCGCCATGACTCTAGTCCATGCCCATGTCAAAGACTGAGTGATATAATTTCGTCTACAGTCATGGGCAGGAAACAGTCCACGTGACCAGAACATCCAGATGTATGAGGATGGAAGGGACGATAAATGCCGTCATGGGGCATTCTGCAAACACCTTGCTCTGACTCACTTGCTTGGAGCCATGAGTGTGGTTTGGCTGCCCTGGGGAAAGAGGGGGAATGAGACCACTAGGCTAAGGGCTAGGACACTGGGTTTGGGTTCTGGCTCTGCTATGAATCAGCCAATTGTTTCATCACTCTTACTCTTGAACCTCTGCTCCTTTTTTATAAAATGAGTTGTGAAGGCTCCATTCTACTTCAGCATAATGCATTGATTTGGTCCTTTCTTTCTTCTCCCTGCATTTAAAGTCACTTAGCAACTTACTATTTAATTACAGCATGTTTTTGTAGTTTGTCTCCAAAATTTAGCTCAAATCCATTCTCTTATTTTCACCCATGCTGCCATATTCTTTGCCCCTAGAATCAGGGAAACTCTACCTGTGCTTATAAGCCTTTAAGGATATATTTGCGTCAGACACTGAGGAGAGGGCATGTTCTGAACTCAATAAAAGGCCCTGAGAGGTTCCCCACCCCTATGCTTGCCCAGTTACTCTTAGTGGTCAATGTGTGGGTTTTTACTGAACTGTCTGCATGGCCAACTATTCTTATATGACCCCTGGAGGAGGAAGACACTCTTAGAGTATTTTGCTTGCATCTTGGCTTTTCCTGCTGAATGTCTAGAAAGCTAACAAAAACTTAGGTTATTTTAACTGCAAACCTTTTATTGCTTGAGGCCAAATATCACCACCTTCCCCACACATTTCTGAGATCTTTATGTTAATGAGTGGAGGAATGGTGATTAACTTTATACAAATTCAGTTTATAGAATGTATTTTCAGAAATCTGACAAATACTTCTTATTCCTGTCAGTGCCATTTTTTAATGCACTGAAATGGGTTTTTCTCTAGAACAAGGGGCACCGTTTGTGGTTATTGGGGTGGGCTCAATCTGATGAGCACCCTGAGCTCCTGTCTCGAGTTGAGCTGTCAAAGTCCTAATATAACTTAGGGAATGTTGCTAACCTTGCCACTTGGAGAACAGATAATGCTGTTTTGATTTTCTAAGGGCTTAGGTAGACCGATTGCTGTAACTCACCAAGTCCTCAGCAGAGATGAGAAGGGTTTCAAACTGCTACGGTGGATTTGTTTCTATTTTGCTTAATGCCTAAAATCTCTTTCAAATCAAAACTGTTTCAAAAATTCCCTTTCTTTATGCCTCTGGTCATTTTTTGCTCATGGGCAATGAATAATGCCTAAATAGAGTATTCTGAAAAGACCCATGTTGTGCTGAATTTTCAAAATTAAGATATAACTCACATACCATAAAATTCACCCCTTTAAATGAATTTTAACCACAATTCACTGGTTTTTAGAAGATATTCACAAAGTTGTGCAACCATCACCACTGCCCAGTTCCAGAATATTTTGTTACCTCCAGAAGAAACCCATCAGCAGTCACTCCCCACTCTCCCCTCCCCCCAGACCCTGTTAGTACCAACTGCTTCTGTTTCTTTGAAACTCTGGATTAATTCTATATCTATAAATTTGAATTAAAAAAAAAAAAACAGCTGAGAAGTAACCGGAATCAGCTTTGGGTCAAGTTCTTGTGTATAGTAACGTTTCAGGTGAAGAAATAAGGTGACTAGCAAAGTGCTGGAAGGAAAAATAACAAACTGAGAATTTGATTGTCATGCACGTCACAGTGAAGTTCAATAGAGCGGTGTGTTTATGTCACAGAGAGGAAGAAGCCACTTTTTATGTTTTAGTTCTTGGTATTGTTTTTCAGTTCATGCAGTAATGTGCTAAAAGTTCATCAGTTTGGCTCCATTGAATTTAGTATTTTTTATAGTTTAACAGGATTGAATTGAGCTAAAAATTACTTACAAATGTGGAAGAAAAGTTTGCCAGGCAAATTTATAGTTTAAACAAGATTGCAGGAGTACAGTTTATCTTCTTAAAGAGAGGAAAAGATTTTGGTATTTTTAGAACAAATCCATGTGTATTCTAGTAATAACTATGCTCATTCCAAACACCCTATATCTTAATTCTAGGAGTCTCTAGTCTGGCAAGGCCTGGCTTGACAACACTTTGTGAGTTACTAATTTGGTTTTGTAGTGATTACAAGGAGAGATAACTCATTAATTTGGTAACCCATTAACCTGAGCACGGACCATCAATCAACACAAAGGAGATAAGAACGGAGGCTGGCAGAGTCCTCTCTAACAAGAAGGAATGACCAGACTGACAAAACCTCACTGGAAATTCATTTAAGCTTTAACATATCTGAAGGGAAAATCGTCCTTCAGGAGGGATGGTTGGCCACGGAGACAGGGAAAGGAGCGCTCTCGGAGGCCAGTGTTGGGGGTGTCATTCAAGCTCCATCTAGAGCAGCAATTTTCAGCCTTTCTCATCTCATGGCGTTCGTAAACTAATTACTAAAATTCTGCAGCACACAAAAAAATACAGTATATTTTTTGTTGCTCTGACAAAAAATAGGTATAAGTTTGATTCATTCATGCCATATGGATATGGCTATTGTTGTGTTGGCTGTTGTCATTTTTTAAATTTGACCATTGAAGGCAGTGGTTCCCAAACTTTTGGGGACCAGGAACTGGTTTTGTGGAAGACAATTTTTCCACAGATGGGGAGGGGGCGGTGGAGGGAAGGTTATAGAATGATTCAAGTGCACTATGTTCAAGCTCACCTCCTGCTGTGCGGCTGGGTTCCTAACAGGCCTGGACCATACAGGTCCTCAGCCCTGAAGCTGGGGACCCCTGATCTAAGGGAAAAGAGGTCAGTACCCCTGACTAAGTAGTTAGGTATTGCATGTTTTAAACATTCTTGCAGCACACCTGTGTGCCATGGCACACCTGTTGAAAATCGCTGCACTAGAGGAGGCCCAGGTCCAAGGACACAACCTGTCCTGTCTTGGAGGAGATAGTGGCAGCGGGGACTGGTGCCAGTCAACACCTGAGTCACAGTGCCAGTTCCCCAGGTCTGATTCCATGCTGGCCAAGCAGCCATCTCCTAATTATAATCTGGGTTTCTTTACAGAGTGTTGGCCAGATCCTTCCTGTATCTTGGCAGATATATTTCTTATTATAAATAATTGGTTTATAAACTATTTCCTCTTATGAATCTATTTTAATTATACCTCTCTGTTGGGGTCACCCATCATCCCCAGGCCCCTTGAGCTCTGGAGGTGACTGTCATGTGGACTCTGTAAACTGACAGGTCAGAGGGCTGGACTTCTGGAACCTGACCACTGTCCTGTCACTGCAGGGGACTCCATGGCTTCATGTTAGACTGGAACTTCTTAAAAGTGGTCAAGTTGCATTTTTAAAAAATAAGAGCATTTACTTACCAATTGCATTTTTATCTAGAAGAATAGGCACCTATTCCTCTAAGATAAGCAAATATGTTCACTCCCTTTTTGCAGGTAGAGAAATGAAAATTTTCCAATGCTGATTAATTAAATTTCATACTAGTTCGTAAGTTCTTGAAGTCAGGGCTTATATATCTATTTCATATTTATTTTTTCTGAAGTAACAGAAAGATTCTTGGTTAAGCTCTGGTTAAATGTAAATAATTGATAGTGTGAATCCAGCTTAGTGTTTTGGGTCTAATTTAAATGGGCTAATATTAATAATTTTTCTTATTTGAAGCCTTGTTTCTTTTAAACTTGATTTAACTTTGGCCTGGTTTCCTCCCCACCCCCGACCCCCAATCTTTTCTTGGAAACAGTATTTTTGGGATTCAAGTGAAAATTCTGCTGGCACATTGAGAAGTGGGTTTGGTATTCCAGATTAAGAACCATAAACAGATCCATGCTCAGTGACTCCATAGTCTGCTTGTTGGAATTTAACTGAAGAAAATAATTCAAAAGAGGGAGGAAGGGAGGAAAAATATATGTAAGAAGTTTGTTGTAGCTTTGTTTATAATATAAAATGAATCCAAGAACACTCATAGATCCAAAAATGTGGCCAAGTAAAGTATGGCATATTTCATAAGCTATTGAACAGCTATAAATCACCTATGGATATGATATAGCAACATGAAAACATGGAAGAATGCTTACAAAATATTTTAAGATGAAAACACGAAGAACTCTTGTGTGCCCTATATCACAGCTGGGCTGAAATAAGTGTATGCGTAGGAAACGGACAGGTTGTGCAGAAATGTAGATACAGTGTATTAGGGATGAGGGTACATTTTAGAATTCTCCTTTCATGTTTAATATTATGCACCAATAAATATTTTCATTTTACAATAAAAACTGTCAAATAAAATTATAAGAAAAGGATATCATTATTGAGAAGGTTCATGATTAGCTTTATTTGGATACTTTAGGGGAATATTTTTCTCACATTGAAACCATTTGGTTTTGGCAATATTCTTTTGTATTAAACACCCAGTTATTATTCCTTTCAAAATTATTATCAGGATAGTCTATGTTTTGAGATTTTCTAGTGTTGTGGTAAAGCCTTTCTTAAGGGATCTCTTTGATTAAAACATTATACTGGGTGTGTGATGCCTGGGGTACTGGTCTAAGGTCAGGGTCCTCAGTTCTTGTCACCACTCTGCCACCAACCAGCCCTGGGAGCTTGGGGAAGGTGTTTAACTTCTGTGGGCTCAGTGCTTCCATGTGTCAGATGATCTCAGACTATGCTCTTTCAAGACCTCTTTAATATTATATAGATATTTGAATATAAACTTTAAGTTCAAATTTGCTTTTCCCAATTCTATCCTTTGTTGAGATAACATATTTGAGTTCTGAAACTACTCTTGATTTTTCTAGACAAGGGTAATGGAGTTCTAACTCTAGGAAAAATTTCCTAAAAAATCAGATTAACATCCTAACATTTCTGACACTTCATCTTTACACTTGATACTTTGGGAGGCTTACTTCTGGGCACTCAGAGAAGGGGTTTCCTGGGTTCAGCAGTTGCCTCGCTCTGTAGGTGTCTCCGGTGAGGTGGTTCTCAGTTTTCAGTGTACCTCAAAATCCCCTGAAGGGCTGGTTAAAATACAGATTTCCAGGCCCCAGCCCCAGGCTTTCTGATTTAAAAATTCTGGGGTTAGACCTGAGATTCTGCATTTCTAATAAACTCAAACTGATGGCAATCCCACTGGCCTAGGGACCACACCGTGAGAGCTGCTGCTCTGAGGAAATACTCGTGTAGCCCCTACAAGGCATGTGGAATAATAAGCATGCTGTGCTTGGTGCACTAGTCAGAACTGCAAAGTATTAGGAACCATTTAGATGACCATTATTAGTAGGTGAAGGGCCACATAAACTGTGGTAATTAATCATCCTATGGAATATTAAACAGCAGGCAAGAACAGTGAGCTATCCACACTCGTGTCATTGTGTCACGAATCAGATTGGTTAAGAGTGTCAAGAATCAGATTGCCTGTTTGAAAGCAGCTCTTCAACTTTGAAGAAGATGGAGAATCTACACTTTGATTATAATTTAATATGTTAGAGTCATTTATTTACTCGTAAAATAACTTTTTAAAAGGAAGAATGCCTTTAGCCATGCTCCTAATTTGAAGTGGGTCTGCACTTGTTGAGTTCATTAGAACAGATGAGTGAAGTCTGAGTCAGTGAGTAAATCATCATGAGGACAAGGGAGACAGTTTCTACAACAGATATTCTGACAAGTGTGTATGTATTTATTTTTAACAAGCGTTCATAATCTCAAGGTTATAAATCAGTCCTTGGTTTTATAAAGCTATTTGCCTTTCATAACAAGCGGACTAACAATTTAAAATGCATGCCATCAAGATGTAAAATAATAGCAGATTTATTTGACTTTGATGATTTAAACATTGGCTAACTTCCCCCTTTGCCTATCAAGACAAAGGCTAATTGTTATTTCATTGCATTGCATTTGGAAAGGACTTGCATCTGAAGACCCCTGCTATTGAAGCTGATAAGTTCTTGTCCAACATAATTTTGGTCAAGGGTAATTTAAAATATTTGGGGCTATAGTTTTTAACTCTGCATCAACTACAAGCTGTGGGACTGTGGATGTATGTTTCTTTACCTCTCTTTGTGCTTCAGCTTCTTCATTTGTGGAAATGATGATCATAGTACCCACTGTAAAGAGTTGCAGTGAGGATTAAATTACATAATATGTGTCAGAGTTTGGATCAATATTTGGGTCACAGCTGCTGCTTTTAAACATGGCAAGAGCTCTCTAAGGTGTAGTGGATGAAAAAGTCAAATTGTAGAGGTTTGTGTACTGAAAACAATTCTGAATGCTTTTCATGGGTATGTGTACATATATGTAAACACCAAGAACAAGATCTGGAAGAGAATTTTACAAACTGATGTTCCTGCTTACGTGTGGAGAGAGGAGGAAGGAATTATATTAACTGGGGACACGGTCAAATGGGACTGTAGTTTTATCAGTAACGTTATTTTCATTTTGACATGGTGGATTTATTTGGTGATATTTACGCAACTAAAAATCACTAAGATAATCCAGGGAACTTCCGGCCAAGATGGAAGTGTAGGTGGACACACTGTGCCTCCTCTCACAACCAAAATTTAGAAACAAAAAATCAACCAGAACAGATAGAAAATTGAATTGTACGGAAGTCAGACAATGATTCACCCAGACCAGTAAGAGGGCAGGAGTCGGTGGCCAGTGGAGAAGGGGAGGAGAGGGATCTCGGCAGAAAAAAGCAGTGGCTAGTGGTCCTGGATGCGCAGGTGGCAGTTGGCACACCCCAGGCACGCAGGTGGTGGTTAGCATACCCTGGGCTCAGGGAGGCAACGAGCAGACCCAGCGAGGTGCGCAAGGCAGCTGACCACAGTCACACATTCGTGCTCAGATAAACTAGGTGAAAACGGGCAGTGAGACAGACTGTGCAACCCAAGGCCCCAACACCAGGAAATAAAGCCTAAAAGCACCAATTGAAAACACTTGTGGGGGTTGAGGTGCTGGGAGAGACTCCCAGCCTCACAGAGGGGACTGAAATCTGAGAGAGAGCAAAGCAAGTGCCATTGTTCCCTCTCTGATCCTGTCCCCACATACAGTGTCACAACTCTGCAACTGGGTTGCCCTGCCCTGGTGAACACCTAAGGCTCTGCCCCTCATATGTAACAGGCATGACCAGATTTTTTTTTTTTTAAGGCTCAAACAAAAAAACAAATCAATGCACCAGAGCCAATACTTTTAAGCGACCAAGAGATAGCCAACCTATCAGATGCACAGTTCAAAGCACTGGTGATTGAGATGCTCACAGAATTGGTTGATTTTGGTTGCAAATTAGATGAAAAAATGCAGGCTACGCTAAGTGAAATGAAGGAAAATGCACAGGGAACCAACAGAGATGGGAAAAAAACTGGGACTCAAAACAATGGTGTGGATTTGAAGGACCAGAAGGAAGAAAGAAACAAATAAACAGAAAAGAATGAAGAAACAAGAATTCAAAAAAGCGAGGAGATGCTTAGGAACCTCCAGGACATCTTTAAACATCCCAACATCTGAATTATAGGGGTACCAGAAGGGGAAGGGGAAGGGGAAGAGCAACAAGAGGAAAACTTATTTGAACAAATAATAAAGGAGAACTTCCCCAATCTGGCAAAGGAAACAGACTTCCAGGAAGTCCAGGAAGCTCAGAGTCCCAAAGAAGGTGGACCCAAGGACACACCAAGGCACATCATAATTACATAAGCCAAGGTTAAAATGAAGGAGAGAATTCTAGAAGCAGCAAGGGATAAGGGCACAGTCACCTACAAAGGAGTTCCCATCAGACTGTCAGCTGATTTCTCAAAAGAGACCTTCTAGGCAAGAAGGGGCTGGAAAGAAGTATTCCAAGTCATGAAAGGCAAGGACCTACATCCAAGATTGCTCTATCCAGCAAAGCTGTCATTTAGAATGGAAGGGAAGATAAAGTGCTTCTCAGATGAGGTCAAGTTAAAGGAGTTCATCATCACCAAGCCCTTATTATATGAAATGTTAAAGGGACTTTTCTAAGAAAAAGAAGATAAAAAATATGAACAGTAAAAAGACAGCGAACTCACAGTTATTAACAACCACACTAAAACAAAAGCAAACTAAGCAAACAGCTATAACAGGAACAGAACCACAGAAATGGAGAACATGTGGAGGGATAGCAACAGGGGAGTGGGAGGAGGAGAGAGGGGGAAAAGGTACAGAGAATAAGTAGCACAGATGGTGGGTAGAAATAGGGGGAGGGCAAGAATAGTGTGGGAAAAGTAGAAGCTAAAGAACTTATGACACATGGACATGAACTAAAGGGGGGAATGTGAGTGGGAGGGGGTATGCAGAGTGGAGGGGAATGATGGGGGAGAAATGGGACAACTGTAATCACATAATCAATAAAATATATTTAAAAACAAAAGAGAGAGACACCCAGGAAACATTCAGGGAGAAGGCAGAGACCCCACGAGAAAGTTACATTCAGGAACACAAACGAGAAGAGGGAAATAAAACGCAGTAAGACCAGAGACTGTGAAGGGTAAAGCAAACAAAACTAGTAATGAAAAGGGATAGCTATAGACCTCTCCTAATTAACTGTGGCAAAGGAGGATGAACGGAGACTGGGAAGGGCAGAAGTCCAAATCGGGAATTGTCTGCCCCTGGTTTTCCCCCTGGCTACAGACAAAACCCAGTAACAAATCTGTACAGAATGTGGTACAAAGGCCATCTCCAGGAAACAAACAGACAGAGCAGAGGACAGACAACAGGCGGACGACAGGTGGAACCCAGAACCACGGGGCACTGATCAGCATGCTTCGTCTGCGGAAGCCCATCATGCACAGGCGGCACTTGAAAGTGAAGCTGTCACAGTCAGTGGACGTGACGCAGGGCTTGAACGTCTTGGAGCGGCTGATGCCGTCTGCTTTCTTGGCCTCCCACTCAGGACTATGCATTCTTTGCACATGTTCCCATAGTTTGTCTTTTCACTGTTGAGAGAAGATTTTTGAATAGGCAGGGAAGTGAGAAGTGGGGATAGAAATTTTTTAATTGCAGGGGTATAAAAAAACTCAGTGCAAGTTAGTAGTGACCACAACCTACCGAGAAGCATCTGAGGGGCTACGGCAGTGCTGGGGCGCACAGGCCAGTGACTAGGAACGACCTTGTGTGTCCCACTGAGCCCTCAATTTGAAAGATACTGAGGTTTGAGAAAAGAAAAGAAAAGAAAAAAAAAAAAGAAAAGAAAAGAAAAGAAAAGGACTCCACACTTAGGTAGAAAAGATCAGAGGGCACACGGGATAAGTCTGGCAGTAAGAACTACAGGACGATTGGTAACAAATGGTAGGGAGCACTGGATTTATGAAGCCCTGTGCTCTCAATCCCCACACGTTTAACAAACATGATGATACTCCTCTAAATCCAAAATGAGTTTAAGTAAGCCTGTCTTATCATTTGGACTTAGAGGTGCAAGTGACCAATTCCACAGTTTGCCCTGGACAGAGCATATGGTCCAGGTCCAGTATGATGATCTAATCTAGTGACATATGTTGATGTGAATCCATTGGGAAGAAAATTAGGCAGAGCCCATCCTGAATAAAAACAAAATTTTAAAAAGTGCCAGCTCCCTTATCCAGTGAGGCTCTGTTCTTGGGCATGTGATTAAACCATTCCTTAGGAAGATTCTGAACCTTTCTACCAGTCCAGCCCCTCCCAACTTTCGGTGCAGCCTGGAAGGTGGAAGCGCAGTGCAGCCACGATGTCCGGGTCAGATGCGGAGGTTCCAGAGCACCCCTGCCCTCTCTCACTCAGCTGCCAGCTCTCTTCCTGACCACCAGCCTGCTGGCCGAGTCCATGGCCACTACCACGTGCAGCGACACGCCAGCTCTCCTTCACAGGCCCACCCTGCAGTTGGAAGTGCCAGGTTCCCAGACTCCCGAGTTCCCATCTGTGTGCCCACACCAGGCAGGCTTCCACAAACGTGCGTTGAAGGCCTTTCTCTGATCCTCAGCTTCGCCTTTCAGACTCTTCTCCATCTTATTCCACAATTAAGGTCTTCTTCTTACAGGAAAATCCCTTCTTCCATAATACTCAGAGTGGTTTGGCTCCTCTAACTGAACCCTAATATATTGCATGGAAGTAAAAAAAAAATCACTAAGACATCTATTTGTTTTCTGTCAGAGAAAGCCACCTAGTGAATTGACGAAGGATGACAAAAATCATTAACATTTTGAAGTCAGAATGAAAAGAGTAAAAGATTATTACTTATAAAATATCCTTAAAAAAACAGAATTTTGTTCCTTTTTATTCTGGGTAATAATTCAGGCTGCTGTGAACATTTAATTATTTATTTTAATTGTTAATGAAAAATTGTATTAAATATGATCTTAAATTTGTTTTCAGCCTTCTACCTCTTTTCCTGTTTAAAAGTGTTTTTAATTTTTCATTAATAGTTTTCCAGAACTGATGAAACATCATTGTCCTTTTGTATTGCATTTATTCACGGGCAGGACCAATCTACATAAATCAACACTGTCTTTTTAATAATTATTTAATAGTTTATGTCAATTTGTTAAATTATGAAAGGCACTTTTGGCCTGCTAGCCCCACTAATGAATTATGCATTAGTCAGTTTTCATTTTGTTGCTTAATATTTAAGACATATTAGGGAATTCTCAGTTGCTCTTCTTTTCTCTCCAGGCATGAGAACAAACTAATGAAAATGTATGTCTGAGAATCACAGTAATGATAGAACATTGATTAGGCAAATAGTTTATAGGAGCTGCTAAAAACTGAGACGCTATACATAGATTACGGAATTTTAAAATAGTGGCTGTCAAGCTTTAGTTTGCATCAGAATTAGCAGGGACCTCCTTAAAATGCAGATTCCTAAATCCCATTTCCAGACAAAAGAGGGCAGGAGGTTCTGATGCAGGTGGATTGTGGGCTAAACATTGAGAATCATTGCTGGGACCCCTTTGGTCGTCATCTGCTGCTGCCAAATGCTGGCTGCTAGAGCTGCCTGGTCCAAAGTGCATCCTTTTTCTTCTTCATCTGCCCAGAGATTAGGAAACCAAAGGAGACCACGCTAGGGAAAGGCAATCAGGCTGCCTGGGCACGGAGAGCATTTGGAATGGGTAGTTCAAATATCTCCAGGTTAAGAATCTCTGTGCCTTCTTGAAAAATGAAATAAAGAATAGCTCAGGTAGGTCTCAAGATTGACTTTTTGTTTTCTTTCTCATATTCTCATAGTAAGCACTGGGTCTCCATTAGAACTTGCAACATTTTATATACTCAATGAGATCATCATTTTCATCAAAATGTACCTGGCATGATCTTCAGGAGCTCAAGTTCATGCATTCTTCTGGGTTATAGCTAATTTATTTGATAATATATGATTACCTGTCCTAGGTAATAAATTTGCATGCTAGGTGTGGTTGTAAGAATAATGACCACCCCCACCCCCACCAAGACATCCATGTCCTAATCTCTAGAACCTGTGTTATTATTTTATATGTTATTTTATGTGGCAAAGTGGAATTAAGGTTCCAGAAGAAATTAATGTTGCTAATCAATCAACCTTAAAATAGAGATTACCCTGAATTATCCACATGGGCAAGAGTCCTTTAAAGTAGAAGAGAGGGAGGCAGAAGAGATCACAGTGATGTAATGCAAGAAAGACTAACCTGCCATTGTTGGCTTTGAAGATGGAGGAAGGGGCCACTAGCCATGAAGTGTGGGAAGCTTCTAGAAGCTAGAAGAAACAAGGAAGTGGATTCTCTCCTAGAGTTTCCAGAAGGGAATGCAACCCTGCTGACATCTTGATTTTGATGCAGAGAGACCCTTGTCAAACTCCTGACCTACAGAATTGTAAGCTAAGATATTCATGTTGGTTTAAGCCACTCAGTTTGTGCTAATTTGTTATAGCAGCAATAAGATACTAATACACAAGGTGAGATCCCTTGGAGTCATAGCACCCCACGCTAAAACAATGTTTTTTTTTTCCCATGGGAACATTAGTCATGGGAGGCAAGTTTGGGAGATGCCTAGAGGCACATAGAAGCCTGGTGACAGCCCTTAAATCCCAACACATATGCCAAGAATATCTGTACAAAGACCCCTCTCCAAAGACAGTAACCCTGACCTGCTCCTTGGGCTGTAATTTTCCTCCCTGTGGTCAAGCTCTCCCTAGTGCATTCCACCCTTCATGTTAGAGGTTGACGATGATTCTGAACCCCCTAAGCCTTCCCCACCAGCAGCCTTTTACATGCACCCAGTGCAATGTCTCTGCACCAACCTGAGGAATCCTGCGCAGCTCCTTCCCTCCACAGGCACCAGAGAAGACTCCTTCCTTCCTTCTAAGATAATGGTAAGTTAGGTCCGGTGAGGTCAGACAGAGGGAGAGTGTGAGAATCATCATTTTAGCTTTCTTGGCTCCCATGGTAAACTTCCAGGTTTCATGGTTTTGCTTGATTAGGCTTAGAAAAAGCAGGCTCCATATTTGTAGATGTACTGGTTCTAGTTTTTCTGCAAAAGCTTTGATATTTAAAACATTCTGGAATCTTGCTTTCTGTGGGGAAGATTCAAGTCATGATCAGGATGATCATTCTCTCCCCTCTACCCCACTCGGCTTTCCCCTCCTGCTCTGTTACTTCTTCGAAGAAGCTGGACCCACTGGTGGGGATGGGAGGTTGGTGGCCTGTTACAAGTGGGTTACCCTTCACCCCCAGAGCCGTCACTCACCATCCAAACTAGCTGCCTCTCTGTCCTCCATAGGTTGCATCTCCTGAGACTGTTGAGATCAGAATCACATTGACCAAGAAGGTGATTTCTCTCTCCCAAGTGAGGAGAACAGAATCTCTCCAAAGTCTGCCTGTCTCAGTAAATGCTCAAGTCCAATAGCTCCTGAGCGGTGATTCTACTTATTAAGTAGGAGCTAGATTGAAAATTCTGGGGGTACGGTGTGTGGGTAGCTCCCACCCTCGAAGATGGGCCATGAGTCACCTGTTCTGTTCTCAGCACCCAGGCACTTGTGTGTCCACTGTGAACTCTCTGTGAATGTTGACTACTGACAGGCTGACTCCCTCTGCAGAAGACAGAAGCTTGTGTTAGTTTTGAGACAGCTTGGGTTTTTCTGCTCTTTAGGAAACAGCACTGAGGGAACTGCTACTGAGCCTGCATCCCTTCATTCCTTTTCTCCATGACTGTCTAGCTCCAGGGGCAGCTGTGAGGACAGTGCTGCTAGGTTGTGGAGCTGAGTTGTCATAAGCAAGGAGCTTCAGAGGGAGGATGCCCCCTGCCCTGAACTGGCCTCAAAGCTCCACCTGTGCTCTACCTGTGCTGGTCAGTCTTACCCCAGGTAATCACTTCAGAGGACAGCAAGCCACCTGTCGAGCACATGAGAAGAGCGGAGCCCCTGACCAGCTGTAGGCTGGACTGGCTCCCTTGTCCAGCAGCCTCCATCCCATGGAGGGTCTGGAAGAATCCACGTGGCCCAAAGCAGACAAGGCTAGGAGTTTATCCTGTTTCAACCTGGGAAGAGGGCAGAGCTTCTATGGAAAATCCGTCAAGCAGGCGAGAAGCTCCAGATGAAGGAATGCCCTGGGAGCATCTCCTTCCCGCTCCCCTTTGGGTACGTGAATCTGGGTTACCCTGGCAGCCCACAGCACCGCACAGTACCATGCTTTCTTTTCCCATCATTCCCTGCTCAGTGGAGAAAAAGACTGCCCTGTGCATTTCTATCCTGTCTGCTCCCAGCACACAGCCTGTTGCAGGGTTAGTGCATGACAAACGTTTAAGGAACAGAAGAATAAAGGGACCTGAGGCTCTGTACAGGGTGCCACCAGAGGCTGCAGCAGCCTGGTGGGAGTAGGGGGAGCGTGTCCACAGGAGGTGGAGAAGCTCTTTCTAAAATTTCTCCTAGAAGACAGACTAGCATGTAAGTTTTCTTCTTACAAAGAAGCATTGCATTTCCTGTTTCCTCATGCAGTCCATTGGGGCTGCTGCACATAATTGGACACATTTTGCTTTGCAGGGCTCCAGCAGATGCCCTATAAATATATAAGCATCCAGGTGTCATACAGGATCAGACAGTTTTCAGCGGGTGGCAGGGATATCTGGCGGAAGGGACTCCTTTTCCTAATCCAGCCAGGAGCAGGGTTGAGAGTGGGTTCCCAGCCACTCCTGTCTGCCCAGAGCCTCTCACACAGATTAACCTGGGCTTCAACCACCTCCCCCAGAGCAGTCTGTCCGGGTCAGGCCACAGCCTGTGGCAGTGATGCCCATTAGGTGCTTGTCCTTTCCCTGTCATCCCAACAGACCACCTAGACCTCTAGTGTCTCATAACCCTGGTCTCTTCAGCACTTGATGCTTTCAGCCTAACAATGTAAATATAATTTTCTTCTTTCTGGAGAATATTACAATGCAAGGACAAAGCCATACATTCAAAGAATTTTTAAACTGCAAGTAAAAATGTAATTGTTTAGAGCATGAACTTTGGCTTAAGCAGACTTGAGTTTGGATTCCAGCTGTACAACCTTAAACAAGTCCTGCAAAGTCTTTTTAATGGATCGATCAGTCTGGTCATCCCTTCTTTTAGCTTTCTCCTCAAAAGTAATTATTGAACATCTGCCCTGTTTGAGGCATCAGGTTGGTCAGGTCTCTGCTCTCACAGAACTTACAAGTCACTGGAGGAAGGTAGATGCCACACAGATACCCACCCTGATGATTAGGTTCACCACTGATAAGTGCTGTGAAGGAAACCTACAGAAAGCAATGGGTTTTAACAGGGAAACTTGAACTCATCTGGTGAGGCAAGGAGGGCTCAGACTTTAAAAAATGAAAAGGAATTAACCTGGCAAATATGAGGAAGCATTCCAGATGGAGAGAGCAGCATGAGCCAAGATCCTGGGGCAGGGAATTCTGAGAGAGGTCAGTGTGGCTGGACATGAAGTAAAGGGCAGGAGGAGCACGTCAGGAGACGAGGCTGGGAGGCGGGAGGCCGAACATGCCTGGATTTATAGGCATAGTGAGAATCTTGCTCTCTAATCCAAGGGCATGGAAAGACTTTAAGCAGGTAAGAAACGATCAAATCTAGTTTTAATGTTTGAAGCCATGACTCTGTCTGACATGAGGAAGCCAGACTGGAATGGAGACAAGAATCCATGGAGAGGGGAAAAGACTGAAAGAGTGTTAATTGCCCTGCGTTTTTATGGAACAGCCAGTTAATTTCAGAACTCCCATCTCTCTCCTCTGGATCTGTTTACTCTATGACTTTGCTCTATTCTCTGCAATGCATGCAGCCTGCCAGGAATTTTCTCTTTTCTCTTCTGGATGTCTTTGGTGCTCTACTGGGATCCTAGGCCCACTAGGAAGCCAGTGAATTATTAAAAAGAATTTGTTTTCCAAGAGATGGTATTTGGTCTTGATGCAGACTTTTTTTTTTTGGTGGGGAGTAAAGAAGCCAGACTCGTGCCCACAGCTCATGATGGGTCCCAGGCCCCAGCCCACGTGATAGCAGCCTAAAAGGTGAATGGGGGGCAGAGGCAGCTGATTCACCTGCCCAGCACATCATCACCGGGCCCACTGCTAGCACCATGCCCGCATCCAGGCCTCATTGACAGCTGCCAGCGAAGCCCCACTCTTCACACTTGCTCAGGGTCAAGCGGAAAGGCCAATAGCATTTTCCCTGGGACCAAATTCATTCACTCATTTAAAGGTGAGTGACTGGGAGTGCTGAGGAGACACTGAGCTCACGTCAGGAGCTGTGGGGTCCCCGAGTGACCTCCTTGGTGGTCAACCTAATTTCCTCCCACTACCTTCTGTTCCCACTCCAATGGCTATTGATTTCTTATTCTCTGCCTACCGACTAGGAGAATGGCTCAGGAAATTTAGAAAAGATTAATCTTCCAGTTCCTTCTAGGCATCAAGGTCACCCAAAATAAAGTTACATCCCCAGCCAGTGTCGTGGACTCCTCTCTCACTTCCTGTTTAGGGTTGCTGGCCAGACTACCCGGGTCTATTGATTCTGTTTGTTTTCAGTGTTCCTCGTAGCTGAGCCTCCTTCAGTGTCCCTGAATAGAGATCAGGAGAACAGTAGGGAAAAGGAGAAACTTGGGGAAATTAAGAAATGTTCAGGGTCCAGTGTTTTTCTGGAGGGGAGTTTCCTGAAGGGGGAGGGAACCAAAGAGGACATTAGAAATGTCCTGTTGGATGTGAGGGCTGGATGAAGAGTCTTTGGTTGGGTGGCCTCTGCGTGAGCCCAGGGCTGCTGCTCCCGCTCAGAGCAGGGCACGTATGGCTGAGGCCTTGGTCCTGGGCCAGGGACTTTGGCACAGACACCACTGCTGCAACCACCAGCTTCCTCAGAGAGAAGAGAAGATCTAGTAAAAACCCTAACACTTATATAACCCTTATCATGTGCCACATATTAACTTCCAGTTAATATATGTAGTCTTATGAAGTAATGTTGTTATTACTTGCCTTTCACAGATGAGGAAACTGAGGCACGGGAAAGCTAAACAACTTGTCTTAGGCAGATTGTCCCTCGAGCCCTGCCCACGCTCTCCTGCCTCAGGGTAGTACCTGAAGTATCCTTGGTCTGGTCCTGTTTTTCCCAACTGCAGCCAGCAGGAGTCCTCACGGCCCGCTTCCAAGATGGAGTCTGAGTCCAGCTCATCTCCCAGGCCTGGCCTGACCAGGGGTGTTCACAGCCTCCGTCTAAAAGCCTGGAACGGTCTTATTATATTGATATTAGTAACAGCAGCCGTTGTAACAGGCATCTATGGAGCACTTTGTATGTGCCAGTCCTCATCACAAATGTACAGGTAGGTGCTGTTATCCTCATTTACAGATGAGGAAAAGGGGGCTTAGAATTTGTCCAAGGTCATGGCACAGGTGGGTGGGAGCCTGACTCTGAAGTTGATGTGCTGCATCTTCATGCAGTGCTGCTGACAGCTTTCTCCTGCAAAGGTGGTCATCTCTGTCGTGGTGCAGCGGGGTCTTGGGCAGTGGGGTCTCCTGAATAAGGCTGTACATTTTGGAGTCTCATAGGCCTGAGATTGAGTTCTGACTGTATCAGCAGCTGTGTGACTTGAGAGTATAACTTAGCCTCTTGGAACCTCAGGAACCTCAGTTTTCTCTTTTGAAACCTGAGTCTAATTCCACCTTTCTCACCCTGGGTTATTTTGAGGTCAAAAGAGATAATGCTGGACTTCCTCAACTTTAGGTATTTGTGTACCACCTTCATGATTTTTGTCACAAGTATTCTTATTTATATTTATTAAGATCTTCCATAAATCTGTTAATTTATGGGGATAAATGTAGTGGTCAAATGTAGCCAAATGTTCTTCTTGGCTGGTCAGCAAACTCTAAATTTTGAGAAAAGCCGTACGAAAGTCCTGATGAGCCTACAACCGGGGCAAAGCAGCTTGGCTGGCTGTCCGGGCACGTCGGCACAATGGTTGTGTCCCAAGCCTGGTCCGAGATCCAGCTCTGCCATTTATCAGCCATGGACATCTGGGCAACGCATTTCACTTACCTGGACCCAAGTCTTCTCACTCAGTAAAGGGCAGTGATGACAGCAGCTGCTTCTTAATCATTGTTTTGTATCACAACGGGAATTCACTTCCACTTGGGCGGCAGCTTCCTTTTTTGCAGAAATAGTAACTGTAAGGCTCTGGGCTCTGGGCTGTCTGTTAATTCACGGATTCATGGTCTATTTGCAGATGCATGGCTTTCAGCAAATGGCCACCGTACCAGGGTGATGTGTCATGAAGGCCTGAGAAAGCACAATTCTGAAGAGTCAATAATTAATACAGGTAAGAAGATGGGCAGCCCTGAATCAGAGAGGGATGAGGGAAATGAAGTGATGGTAGGGTGGGTGCTGGGGGTGGGGAGGAGTGGGAAAAGGGTACTATTTTTTATTTAATTTTTGGTTTTTAATTACAGTTTACATTCAACACTATTTTGTGTTAGTTTCAGGTGTACAGCATGGTGGTTAGACAATCACGTACTTTACCTAGTGATTCCCCTCTATATTTCAAGTACACACCTCACACCATACATAGTTATTACAATATTGTTGACTATATTCCCTATGCTGTATGTTATACCTGACACTATTTTTTAACTACCAATTAGTGCTTCTTAATTGAAGAGTGAATATTCTTAACTAGGAATCAAGAATATATAAAAGGTTATTTTAGTTGGGGAGAGCTTGGTGGGACTATTCAGGAGGAAAGCTATGTTTTCACTGTGAGAGAAATTTTTGGGTTAACGCAATTGTGCTCGAAGAGCCACTTATGAGAGGTTTAGTTTGTGGTGATGGATTCTGGGAATATTTGTACGTATGTTTTCTTGGTAGAAATAGAATGAGTTGGATCAATAGAAGTAGCCTGGTACTCGACGATGCAGGGATGGCTCAGGTATAACAGGAACAGTGTTGACTTTTCTGCAGACGCAGAAGGAGACAGAAATTGGTATGGAGCTTGGGGGCCGTTTGTGCAGAGACAAAGACAATATCTGAACCCATCCCGGAGGGGCTGAGTTGTGGTTAAAGGGAAACATGTGGAGGCCACGTGCTAGTGACTTCGTGGGCATGGTAGCTGCCTGCCGTCTTCTCCTGTTGGCATGGTGCAGAAGGGCAGAAACAAGTGTTTGTGAACCTATTCACACTCCCATCCTCGTCAACATGCACCCGGCAGCAAAAGAAGGCCCGCAGGCAAAAAAGTAAGAAGTTGATACCAAGTGACTCTGTGAAAAGATTAACCTCTGGGGATGCTCAGCAAATATCCCCAATGCCCCAAACACAGCACTCTCAGCAGTTTTTAGACGGAGAACCGGATTGGCAGTTACCCGGGTCAAGTAGCGTTAGGGAAGGAGTTCAGCGGGTCCGTGCGTGGTCCACACCAACATCAGGGCTGGGCGTCCACCTCGGGGATGTGCAGAGGCAGTAGGGAAGCGCAGGGGCAGAGGTGGTATCTGGCTGGGCAGCGCCCCCTGACAGCAAGGCAGTCTGCAGTAACCCGGGGCTGGGTGAGCGAGGCTGTGTGGGAGGAAACTCGCTGGAACACACACTGCACCCTGCCAGGAGAAAGTTCCGTGGGGGGAAACTATTAACTACGGGAGAGAAATAAAGGAAATCCAGGACTTGGAAAAATCACAGCTCTCACAGCAAACAAGCCATCACAGCCATCAAGCTTCTCTGCCTTTGGAAAGTGTATAAACATGTGCAGGGGAGGAAGGCACTTAATGGAAAGAGATTGAGGAATAGCAGGAAATTACAAATCACATCAGGGATAGGATAAGAATCCCACTGTTCTTTGCCAGCGCCTTCAGTAAACAGCAGCTGTATAGATGATAGATGGATAACTCAAAAAAGGAACTTAGTTCCAACCCCTGTGCCTTTAGTGATGCCAATGCCATGCAAAAACTGTTGGGGGCTGCAGCTAGAACCCAGGGCATCGTCACTCTCTTTGCAAGACAAAAAAGAAGCAATGTAAGCCAGATTGCTTCTGTAAAACTCTGAATTATTTTGGTGGCTTAATGGTGTTCATGGGGGACAGGGATTAGAAGCATTGGTACAGAGAAGAGAGGCTACAGTTTTGGCTTTTAATAAGCTGGATTCGACCCTCACTGTGCTTTTTCTAAATATGCGACCTTGGGCCAATTCCTAAAACTCTTAAATCTTAGTTTCTGAATTTTTAAAATAGAAACAACAATATGTAACTGTCCCACCCATCTCATTGGTACGTGGGAATATCAAATTAGATAAGGTATGTGAAATTTGCTCAGCAAACTGAAAAAAGTCCTTGTCTGCATTTTTTGTTATAAGGGCAACAACCTCGATTATCAAGAGCAAGTGAAAGCTGTGGCTTCCCATAGCATGGTGACAGTTCTTGAGTATATTTCTCATTAAAATTCTTCTTTCAATAGCATATCTGGCTTTTGGAAACCAAGTTGTATTGGTTGATAAATTCACACTGAAATTCTGAAAATGCCACATCATTGAAACAAAAGACGAAAAGCTCATTGGATCTGCAAACGGTTTTAGCCTTACTATGCCGAATTCTATGCTCTTTCTCCCCCAGGGAATCAGACAGAGAGCAGGGAGTTCAGCTACAAGCCTCATTACAAAGGGATTACATTTGGAAGGCTGGGGTGCATGGAGCAACGTGGGGGCCAGGTGCTGCCCGCCTTCCAGCGGGTGGGTCTAGGTCGGGAGCTCTCTCGTTTGTTTGCTGCAGCAGCTCCTCTGGGGTAAAGGTGTCCGGGTTTGGGTGAGACAGATTGGGGGTCCCATTTCCTGTCGTTTCATTGGGACCACCCTGCTTTCCAGTCAGGCAGCTACGCGGTTGGTGGGACGCGGCAGCAGTTCCTATGGAAAAGTAATAAACTGAAGAAGTGCTGTCCTCCTCTGCAGGGGGCCCCTATGAGACCCCCAAATCTATTAACAATTGCTAGTAGGTATTCCAAGAGTTGCCTACTTTCTCTCCATTTATATTTGAACATTTGTGATTCTTCCTTTTAAACAAAAAGGGTATATTCTAGCTTCAGTGTGTCTGTGTGTCTGTGCATGTCTGTGTGGGGGTGTGTAGAGGGGTGCAGTGAGAAGTCGGGATATGGAAGAGGAAGGGAGGGCATGATTCATAATGATCAGGAATCCTAACACAAGTCATGCAGGATGGTTTCCATGTATGTATTTTCAGACATAGGTGAAGTATTATTAAATTGATTTCCCCATGCAAATCTTTGAACTCAAATCTCATATCGTGGGTGATTGTATGGTGTATGGTAATTGTATTTGGGTGACATTATATCTCAGTAAAGCTGTTCATAATCTGACCCCACCCGCCTCCCCCCCAAAAAAGAACTCACTGGAGCCTGTCTTAACCCCATATTTGGCTTGGGGATGATGCTTACACTTATAAAATATATAAAACAAAAAGTGTTTTAAAGTTATAGTCAGGTTGAGCAATGAAGAAAGAAACAGGGTTATCAAATACATGTTAGGACTTGAGAAATGGAATGAGTTACAAGAGAAATTCAGTCCAGAATCAGGGCCTGGAAATAAGATTCAACGTATTTCAGGAAACTCAACTGTTCCATGGTTTGAATGAGTTAGCAGCCTTGTACTGCAACAGCATCATTTCTCTCTCACAGTCAGTTATAGCCCTGCATTTAAGGGGCCTGACATTAAACTGGAACATTCTCAAAAGGAACATGAAAGCTTTGCAGTGAGGAAAATTTTGATAATGAGATGCTGACATCACCCAGTCTTGAGACCAGATATTTCAGTCAGTGGCATCTCTCTAACGAGGATAGCAAAATGTGCAATTTTAAGTTGGGAAAAAGAACAGCACAGATTCCTTACTAAGTTTCAAAGTACTGAGACACAGGAAAGCATTTTCCAGCTCACAGATGCCTTACAACTCCTCTACGGACTCGACACCCGGTGAGATGCCGAGCTGGCAGCTGCCCTTGGGGGTGGGCCCAGGGCTGGTAGCCACCTGCCACAAAATACCGTATACAGTAGTAGAAATGCATTCACCCGTCCATTCATTCTACAGATATTTATTAGGTGTCTCCACAGCAGACACTTTGCCAGCCTCTACAAGGGACATAAATTTTTATGAGATATAATATCTGTTCTCAGGATATTTATAGGCCACGTAGTCTCGCTCCAGGTTTCTTTTTAATAGTCTTTAGCAGACATAAATATTTTAAAGAAATTGAGGTGAAAGTCACTAACATAAAATTAACCATTTTAAAGTGAACAATTCAGTGGCATTTAGTACGTTCACAGTAATGTGCAGCCACTGCCTCTGTCAAGTTCCAAGATATTTTTATTAGTCTCGGATAAATCTTCATACCCATTAAGCAGTCACTGCCCGTTCCCTGACCACTGCCCCCGGCCCTAAGCAACCTCTGGTATGCTTTCTGTCTCTACCTATTTACCTATTCTGAATGTTTCGTGTAAGTAGAATCATACAGTATGTGACCTTTTGTGTCTGGCTTCTTTGACTTAGCACAATGTTTTCAAGGTTCAGCCATGTTGTAGCATGTATCAGAACTTCATTCATTTTTCAGAGCCGAGCAATATTCCGTTGCATTTATGTAACACAATTTTTTATTTATTCATTCATTGATGGACATTTGGGTGTTTCCACATTTGGCTATTGTGAATAGTGTTACTATGAACATTTGTGTACAGGATTTTGCTTGAGTGCCTGTTTTCAACTTTTGGGCTATAAGCCAGGTGTGGCATTGCTGAATCATATGGCAATTCTATATTGAAGTTTTCGCAGAGCTGCGGAACTGTTTTCCACAGTGCTGCATCATTTTGCATTCCCAGCAGCAATTACAAGGGTTCTAATTTCTTTACTTCACCACTGACACTTGTTATTCTTATTTTCTGAATTTTTGATTATAGCTATCTGAGTGGTATGAGGTAGTATCTCATTGTAGTTTTGGTTTGCATTTCCGGATGATTAATGATGGCCAGCATCTTTTCACACGATGTTAAGTATTTTTACAATGTAGCCAAGATACCTATAAGGAATGATGCCAGGCCATCATTTCACCTTTGTGCTTGGGAGGGAGTGGAGCCTGAGATCCTGGAACAGCGGACTAGCACATTTTGATCAGAGGAGGGGGGAGTGGAGTGGAGGAGGAGGGAGGTAAGGGCAGGCCTGGGGTGCTGCTGCAATTTGGGGAGGGGGAACAGTCCTGTAAGAGCATTTGGGAGAGGCGATATCTTGGCAACCAGGGGAGGGACTGAGGGCGTTGTGAACTGTGTTTGTGAGAGTGGAAGGACGGCAAAATCAGCCCAGAGAGAAAAGTGCAGATGGTCAGGACCAGCCTTCCTATCCCCACTTTCTCTAGGAGCGAATGCTCTGCTGATGAGCAAATGGTTACACTGCTCAGGGAGAAGAGGCAGCGCTATGCACTGGCCACTGGGAAACTTCTCCGCCCAGGAGCTCGAGAGAAAGCAGCCTTGACCTGAGAGAAGTGAGGAGGTGGCAGTGCCTGAGGACATCTGGAGTCCTCTCCAGACTGTGAGGTGGTGCAAGCCTCATCTATAAAATCACAATTTTGGGATATGCAGAATGAACTAATTTTTTCTGGTAGCCTCCCAGGAGGGTCACATGGAGGAGACCAAGTCGTCTCAGCTTCAATTTTCCTTCAGTTCATCCTTGACAGTGAGACTCACTTAATAGTTTCCAGTTTGTTTGTTTAATTGAATTTATTAGGGGCCATTGTTTAAAAAATTATACACGTTTCAGATGTCCATTCTAAAACATATCATCTGTGTATTGTGTTGTGCGTACCACCTAAAGTCAAGTCTCCTTCCATCACCATTTATCTTCTCCTCACCCTTTTCCATACTGTTGCCTGTCTCCATGGGTTTTTTTGTTTTTGTTTTTTTAAGATTTTATTTATTTATTTTTACTGAGAGGGGAAGGGAGGGAGAAAGAGAGGGAAAGAAACATCAATGTGTGGTTGCCTCTTACGTGGTTCCCACTGGGGACCTGACTTGCAACCCAGGCATGTGCCCTGACTGGGAATTGAACTGGCAACCCTTTGGTTCACAGCCCTCGCTCAATCCACTGAGCTACACCAGCCAGGGCAGGGTTGTTTTTTTTTTTTTATTTGCTTAATCCTTTTACCTTTCTCTACCAGCCCCATAACCTCTCTCCCCTCTGACAGCTGTCAGACAGATAGATCTCTCTATGAGTCTGTTTCTATTTTGTTAGTTTATTTTGTTCATTAGATTACATATATGAGTGAGATCATATGGTACTTGTCTTTCTGTGACGGGCTTATTTCACTTAGCATGATTCTCTTCAGATCCATCCATGCTATTGCAAGATATAGAATTTCCTTCTTTTTTACAGTAGCATAGTAGTAGTACACTGTGTAAATGTACTACAGTTTCCTAAATTTAATCTTTGCTGTATATTTTTCATTACCATTGAGTCCCCTTATACTCTCTCCCCACAGCAACCACCACACTGTTGTCCATGTCCGTGAGTCCTTTTTCCTCTTTGCTCAATCCCCCCCCCCAGTAGCTGTCATCCTGCTCTCCATTCATGAGTCTGTCCCCATCTTCCTTGTTAGTTCAGTTTCAGAATAAACTACTTTTTTAAGGAGTATTTTTAAATGAAGAATTTTTGGCTCTAACTTTGGAATGTATAATGCTTTTTGTATTTACCTGCCATCTCACACTTGGCCAACAACCCATTCTCATCAAGAGAATTGCTTTGGGGTCAATTTCCAGAAATAGTATTTAAACTCCTCTTAGGGATATTTCCATCTGATGGATGGTAATACTGAGCCTGTACTTGGAGGGTTCAGCCTTCATCTGCACTCTATTCCTACCCTTCCTGCCTCTATATACAATGAGAGCTGCGCTGAGAATTGGCCCTTTCACAATTAGGCTGAACATCCTTGGTGGCTAGTTTCCATCTCTATCATTTGCTGAAACTGCTCTCCCAAGACAGAATGATATTTTCTTAACTGCTGAATCCAGTGGCCTTTTATGGGTCCCTATTTAAACTAGTTGTCATTTAACCATCACTTTCTATATAGCAGTCATGTGGCTAAAAATTTTATATATTTGTTGTGTGGTTGAAAATTTAACTTGCTGTATAACTTAGATGGTTAGAGAAAAACGTAATATCATTATTTTGTCCCTAAAAAGTTTGGCTTTCTTCTCAAGTCCACTGGGAAAAATTATTTAACTGTCCAGTCCAATTCCAAATGGGGTCCAATCCTGTAAATTAAGTAGTTACCTTAGGTAACATCGAATATCTCTCTACTGGATTAAAATAAGCTTCTCAGAGATCCTCCCTCCCTTCTTCTGCTGCTTCTTTTCTAAAACGTTGTTTAGGAATATTCGATGGAGGGTGTGACTTTCCATAACCCTAGGGCAACATGGAAGAACCAGGCCATTTGGGGTGAAATCCTTTTCTCTTCTGGTCTCCAGGCCAATGCCCCTTGTCCAGCTGGGTGCTGCTTGCTCTGCTGACAAAGATGGCTAAAGTTGGTGGCTGACCTCTCTTGCTCCGGGCAGGCTGTGGTCCTGCCCTGTGGTTGACCTGCACTGCAGCTGATGGAGGGACTCCTTTGATATCCAGCTCAGGAGGAGTCACCTCTTTTGGCCCCAGCTCAGGAGGTCTGCCTGGGGGTCCTTCACCACTATCATGGAGGTTCTCTCTGAATAGCTTCCATGTCAGAATCCGAGCTGTTGTGGAAACCTACCAAGCCCCATTCTCTCTCTTGGCCACTCTGAAGTTGCACTGGTGTCCTTTCCATTCCTCGAACACCCAACGCTCATTCTCACCTCATGCCCTTTGGAACGCTCTGTCCCCACCCCCCAGATCTTCTCATGACTGGTTTCTTCTGGTCATATGGCTCTCAGCTCAAATGGCTGAGAAAGTAATGGTGTTAAAGTCAATTCTTAACATCAAACATAGATTTAGAAATGAGTTGATTAAATCAGCAGAATGTGTACTTGGAATAAATGTTGGAACTATGAAAACATCTCTGCAAAGACTTATATATGAAGTTTCAATTATTTTCTTGCCTGGATCTCTGAATAACAGACATGCTGAATGCAACCCTCAATTTAAATCTTCTCATTTTTCTTTTTAAAAAACCCCATAACAAATAGATACTCTTCAAGGAATGCTCCGCATATGACTCTCTTCAAAGGTCAGCCTTTGGGCAGTCGGAGCCACTTCATAGACAGGTGCAAGCGCTGGGAGTGCTGGGAGTTTATGTCCACGTGGCCCTTCTCCGGCCAGCCCTACACAGTGACTCACTGGGGCAGGAGTGTGAGTCCAGATGAACTTTCAGTCCCAATTTACACCAGAGCTCCTCTGGATCAAGCTGAGGAGGGGCTCTTCCTCAAGCCACAGCATTATGTGTCTTCTTATAAAGTCTCATCCCGTGTCCTTCACTCTCTTACTGGTTTCTCCAGGCAGTGTGTCCATAATAAATCACCTGCACATGAATCCTTGTCTCTAGACTCGCTTCTGGGAAACTTAACCCAAGAAGTGGAGACTGTTTGTTTAGTTTGGTGAGCAGGAAAGAGTTTCCTGAGAAGATGCCATGAGCTGAGACCTGTATGACCAGAAGAAACCAGTCATGAGAAGATCTGGGGGCAGAGCGTTCCAAAGGGCATGAGGTGAGAATGAGCGTTGGGTGTTCGAGGATGGAAAGGAGACCAGGGCAACTTCAGAGAATGGGGGGAGAAGCAGCCCATCAGTAACCCTTCAGTGCTGGCAGCCAGCCTGCAGCTGATAGAAGCTTTCTCATCTCCACTCGGCAAAGGCAGGAGTTAGGGGAAGTTTAGTAGCCTCCCCTCCCCCAATACTCCAGCACAATCTATGGAGAGAGGCCTATAAATGGGAAATGCCCTCTGAGAGATTATTGACCCTAAAGAAAATTGAAGCCAGCTTGTGTTTTTCTGCTGCAGTGCTTGAACAGCATCTTCGTTGCATAAGTCACTTGCAATGACTGAATATACCCAACACCATTGTCCATGTCCGTGGGTCATTCATCTTCATGCCAAAATTGTATTTGTTGTTCCAGGTATATTCAATAAGGAATAATTGGTGCACTTTCTTCCTGATTCATGTTATGCTTTCTACTTAATAACATTTTAAAAGGAAGATTTTAACAGAGCATTGATTATCTAGGCCAAAAATCCCTTAAGATTTCTTTCCCATTTGGTTCTATTTCGTTTTGTCAATATTTGTGTTAAGCAAGCTGCATTGATTTTAATGAGGAGATGCTATCCAGTGACCTTTCACGAATAAATGGCAATGTGCCAGATCAAAAAGAAATCTTCTGCCAAACCGTTCTTGGCTGACTTACCCACTCAACCAACCAACTGGCATCAGCATTGTTCTCTTATTTTCAATAAGAGAAGTGGCATCATACAAGGGGAAAAGGGATCCAACTGATTAAGCAAGGAGACCAAGTAATTTGCTTTAGTCACCTCATAGCTTAGGGGCTCTGTGTTGCAAGTAATGTGCGACCCAGCAAATTGTAAGGTCTTTGAGTGAGATACCAAATGTATTGCACTAAACCCCAAAAGTAATGAGAGAGCTCTCTTTCATTGGCCTGAGATTAATACAAGTCAGAAAACAGTGGAAGGTCATTTTCCCAAAGTAGAGAGGATGAAATGGGTGTTGCATGCAAGGTGCAGAGTTTCTCCTTAGTTTCCTTCCACGATTGTCTATTTGGTTGTTAGTTCTATGCATTTTCTTATGTGCTGTCCCTAAGTGCAGCCAGAGAAAAATCAAGCTGCATGTGTGTCTGGAGGGGAGAAGTGGTCAGGGAGAGGGAGGTGAGAGAGAGGTGAAGGCTGTCATGGCGGCTGCCTGGTGGAGGACCCACCCCAGAAACTGAAAGGTGTTTGTCTGCCAGCAGCCTGGTTCAACCCACCCATGTGTCCCTTATCTAGATTTACTGGTGAACTTCTTTCTTCTTTTTTCTTTCCCCCTTCTTTTTCTCTCTTGCTCATGTAAGAGGTGAGAAAGAGGCCAAAAATGGGGTTGGGGAGGGAAGAAATCATTCTGAATCACACATTTCACGGCACTGGCTGCTGCTGTTTCAATCCATACTTCTTGGTTGTCACTATATTTAAGGCACACAAATAAGTTGATAAATAAAACCTTAGGAGCCATTTTGTATCTCAAGAATTTTAAACCTCTAGACCTATAGATCATACTTTTATTATTATAAAATAAAGTTATGCTAATTGTAAAAGTATCAAATAGACAGAAATAAAGTTTATAAAACCCTCCTTATCACACCCACCCTCAAGGATCTTTTCCTTAAAGTAGTTATTGCAAAATTTCTTTCAGAAATTTTCTGTATACATATTCTGAAGCACATATATTTGGATTTTTTATACAAGTGGGATTGTACTTTACACATAATTAATTGCTTGAGTTTTTCACAATCATAGTTTTGACATCTTTCCATATTCGTGTACACAAATCTGTAGATAGGATGGCCATCTGCTTCATCCAACAAAGACACTTCTTGAGAGACAGGGAGTGTGCTGTCACTAATTTAATGGGACAACACTTATGAACTGCAAGTATTCTGGTGACTTACAACGACACTTGGTCACACTGTCTATATATCATGGATTAAAGCTGATCTCTCAGTTTGGAAAACTCAGTTTTTGTCTTTGAGGGGGATAAAGAGGTAGGGAATCCACCAAAGAACATGAGCTAGAGATTCTCATCTTAAGAAACTGTGGAAAGCTTTGGCTAAACAAACACGGCCAAAGTCTGTCAAGCTGACATGACAGTTTTGGTCTTTGAGTCGCATGAGTGGGAATTTGGGGGAAGATGTTGTAAAGAGGACACATCACCCATAAAAGACATGAAGGTTTTAACACTGTTGGCAAGGCTGCGTGATGGGCCGGAGAATGAATGAGAGCTCCTTTCAGGACACAGAGTGAATGAGTGGATTTGGGGCCATTGCTCATCCTCTTCCTTTGTAACTTTAAGTGCACCCTGCAGGTGACTTCTCATATTTCACACAGAGAGTTTTGCATACGTTGGGGGAACTGGGGCAGGAGTCAGGAAGATTAAGACTGGGTGTTTTACTCAAGCTTGAACAATTTCCTTAGGGTATTTTTGGTCCTCTGTTGAGTTGTGCTCTGTGGTTCATTTAATGTGAAGACAGAGTGGGCTCGGGGCGTTTTCTTGGATAGAGAAGCAGCTGTGAGATAATTGGAGACTGGAGGTCCGAGGAGCCACGGATTGCTAGCAGTTGGAGCTCTCGGAAGCAGGACGGCTGGATAATGCTCACGGGGGAGGATGGGTGTCAGCAATTACTGTTTGATGCAGCAGATTGTTCCCCGCCCCCAGCTACGTGGAAAGGACTAATTTCATTTTTACGTGACTTGTTATAATTTCTCGTTTCTAATGGGATATTTTTCCAAATCCACATCACCCAGCCAGCTGGCTATCACATCTGCACGTTCTTTTTATAGAATCTACCTAGGCTCTTGCCCTTCTTTTAGCTTGATCTTTGTCAGACAACAATTTGTCAACATCTACTAAAGATCCTCTTTTAACTCTTAAATGGAAGGGATGCAATGAACTGTTACAAATTCAAAATTTGAGCATGAGGACGTAAGGAGTAGGGATAAAGCATTGGAAAGTTATTTTTCTCATCTCTAGGTATCTAACTAGATACAGGAATCAAGTGACTCCCCGCGAACCTGGACACCACCAATGAACTGCACTAGAAGAGCACTGGACTGGAAGCAAGTAGACCTGAGTTCTGATCCTGGTTCCCACAACGATTCACTGTGTAACCTGGAACAAGTCTCCGGGCTGCGGTTTCCTCCTTTGTAAAACGAGGCAGGTGAAAACAGTTGATGTCTAGGGTTCCCTTCAGGTGTAACATTTTCTATGATTTTGATACTTTGTTTTCCTACCAAGCGAAAAATCACAAAAATTCTTCACACTTACTTTTTTCTATATGTTTTTTTCCTAATTACCACTACAGTTTTCCTGAAGGAGGCACCACTTTGGGCCCCTTACTCTTCTTTTTCTTCATGGTTTTGATAAGCCACGTTAGACTCAGGGCATGAGCAGATTAGGAGGTTGCCTTTTAAATGTCAGTTGAGGGCTCCGTCCAAGTGTTTCTCACATTAGCCTGCCTCTGAAATATGAAATTCCATCCTCAGGACTTTGTTGTCTGCAGATAAGCCACCTGCACTCTATTAATATACATATGCCCTGGGAGAGGCGAGGCATTAAGCTTGTTTCAGCTTAATTAGAATACATTTATCTCAGTTTTCCAAATGAGCTGGCTACCTGACCACAGCACCTTGGAGGAAGAGAAAGATAAGGGGAAACTTTTTTATAGGGCAGAGGTGTGAGTGATACATAAAAAATCAGGGCAATGCCTGGCGTTGCTACTTGGTGGGAGTCAGAGTCACAGACAACGAGGAGCTAGGGAGGGGACAGAGGTGGGGGATGGTTAATGGAACGCTGGAATGATGTAAGTCCTGGGCAGCAGTGAACAAGGAAGTCAGCAGACCCCCAAGAACCCCCAGGAATAAATTTGCCTTACAATTTCCCTTAGCCTCAGTCTGTCCATGTTCATTTGTACGAAACTCAGGCAGTTCCTTCTTGCTCAATGAGCACTTGAGAGCAAGGAGGCGAGGAAGGCAGTCACACTGTATGTTATCTTGTGCCTCTACTCTTCTCCTGGCTCCTCCCGAATCTCTTTGTTTTCACTTTGCCTGAATTTCAGATCTATAATTAGAGTTGAGAAGAAAATGTCTGCACAGGGAGTTTTGTTAACACCACTGATTTTTTTTTTTTTGAGGGGAAGATTTTTTAGAGGTGAGGAATATGGTAAATCTTCCCCCATTCCTTTATAAAACACTGTTCTCTGAAGAATCTCAGAATAGTAGGCTGCTGCAGCATTTTTCTAAAAGAACTCATTTCTATGTAGGGGGCAAACAACGCACCGAGACTCTCCATCAGTGCTGCTAGTGGTCACCCCGAAGCACCCATGAGAGTGCATGCTTCTCTTCCAGGGATGGAAAGTGAAAGAAATTCACTTTTCCTCAGCGCTGTGCTGGCTGAGGGGAGATTTCATTTATTTGATGTGTGTCTATGCATCATGCTGTTCTGACATTTTATAACATCTGCTTTCTTCTGGCAAAGTAGTTTTTATGGTGCCTTTTCTCACTTCAATAATTCATGTTTTTAACCTTACAAGCAACTCTGGATGTTCCAGTGATGGAGTGGTCAGGGAGGTTTGGTGAAAGTGGTATTTACGCCAAATCTGTGTGCATCTTAAAGAAGTGGCAACTGTGAGAACACTTTGAAAAGGTGGGATGTTAGAGCGAGGGGTACTCCTCAACAGTCACAGGTTTTAGAGTTAGTATCTCCTCAACGCCAATGGTTCTTTTCTTCTTGGTGAACTTGGTCCCACTCAACTTAGTTGGCATACTCAAAATGAAAATTTCTATTTCCACTCTGTTTTGCTTTGTTCGCTCTCTTTTCATGAATTCTTTCACCTTGTCTACTGGACAAAGAGAGGCCAAGAAACTAGGCCGATTTGTTTGGCCAGTCAGTGGGGAGAACTTAGCAGATGGGACAGTAGAAGCTTGTCTTCCATACCTACAGCGGTCAGGCCAGGCTCACTGCCCTGACGTGGGGACACAGTCTCTTCATCTCAGAGCTACTTACGTTTGGGTCCTTTTCCCCCTGCGGGTTGGAATCTGTTGATTTATTTTCCCATCTATTTCCTCTCTTACTGTTCAGATCTGTTCATTTCTGTTGCTGTACTTTTCAGTTTCCTGAGTCTTTCCATTCTGCTGTGGAACCCCTCCACTGAGATTTTTAATTCAGTTATTTATTCAATAACTGAAATAACAGAGGAGAATGGAGGAGACAGAGGAGAGACTCAGTGAACTGGAAGACAGAACAATAGAAATTTTCAGTCCTAAACGTACACTTGGTTCTTCTATTTCTGTTCTGTAGTTTTCCATTTATTCATTTGTTTCAAGAGTATTCATAATTGTTTGTTGAAGCATTTTTATCATAGGCTGCTTCAAAATCTTTGTCAGATAATCCTAAATCCCCGATTGTCTTTGTGTTGGCATATGTTAATTATTTTTTTCATTCAGTAGGAGAACTTCCTTGTTCTTGACATGCCAAGTGATTTTCTATCAACACTTTTAGATTATGTTATGAGACTCTGGATCTTAGTTAAACTTTCTGTTTTAATTGGGTTTATTGGACACCACCCTGGCATGGAAGGGAGGGCCTTAACTTGCCTCGTCCCTGCCAAGTGGAGGAAGACGTCCAGGTTCCCCATTCAGCCCCAGTCGACACCTGAGGGAGGCGGTGTCTCATTGCGATTGGAAGGAAGTTCCAGCTCCCCACTGGGTCTCTACTGACAATGAAGTGTGTGTGACCTTGTTACCACCGGGTGATGGCGAAAATCCTGACTCCACCCCAGTGGAGAGGAGAAGAGGTGCCTCCTCCTGCCTGGTGGGGGTAAAAGTACAGGCTCCCGCTCGGTCTTCGCCGACACAGTGCGGGTGGGTAGAGGAGGCTCATTGCTGGCAAGGATAGAACTCCTGGCTTCCTGCTCAGTCTTCTCTGATACCACCCTGGCTGGGCACTGGGGTGCCTCATCAGAGCCTGGCGAGGATGGAAATCAAGGCTCCTCCCCACTTAGCTTTGCTGGTATGGGTGAGGCGAGGCCACTGTTTTTTCTTCAGTGTTATGTTGGAGTAGACCAATTATTATCTAAAAATTGTCTTCAATAATGAATTTAAATGTAAAACCTAAAATTTAGATAGCTTTTAGAAAAAAATGTAGGAGAACATATTGTGTATCTGGGGCTAGACAAAAAGTTCTTAGACTTGACACCAACCCCCCCACTCCCCATAATATGAAAAGTTGGTAAATTGGACTCCATCAAATGAAAAAACTCCGTTTCTGTGATTCTGTTAAGAGGATAAAAAGACAAGCTATAGACTGGAAGAAAATATTTGCAAACATGTTCACCAAGGGAATAAATAGTATCTAGACTTCATGTTTAAAAACTCTCCAAATTCAACAGTAAAAACAAACAAACAAACAAAAAACCACCACCAACAAAAAAACAAACAAAACCCCCAAACAGTTCAAGTAGATAATGGGCAATAGACATGAAGAGACATTTTCACCAAACAGTATAAATACCAACACCACCACACGCTGGTGAAGCTTTGGAAAAACTGACTCACTCATCCTTAGGAATGTAAAATGGTACAACTACTCTGGAAAACAGTTTGGAAGTTTCTTGAAAACAAAACAAAACAACTCAACATGGAACAACTATCCAACCCAGCTGGGCACTTATCCCAGAGAATTGAAGAGTTATCTTCACACAAACACCTGTATGCAAATGGTGATAGCAGTTATATTTATAATAACCAAAACACTGGAAACAAACCAGTCCCGCAGTGGTGAATGATTAAACAAACTGTGTTATATCCATATCACGGAACACAACTAAGCCAAAAAGAAGAAAGAAGAAAAAAGCAAACTATTGATACACAACACAACCTGGAAAATTCTGTAGAGAATCATGCTTAATGATAAAAGCTGATCCCAAAGTGTACATATGGTATGATTCCATTTGTATAACATTCCTGAAATGATAAAATTATAGAAATGGGGAGCAGATTAGTGGCTGTCAAGGGTTAAGGGGGCCATGGAGGTGGGAAAAAGTGCTGTGGCTACGAAATGGCAGTAGTGAGAGATCTTTGTGGTCCTGGAATAGTTTTGTGTCTTGCATTAATGTCAATATCTCAGTTGTGATATTGTATTATAGTTTTGCAAAGTTTTCCTTGTGGGGAAACTGGGTAAAAGATATAGGAACTCTCTTGGTTTTTCTTACAACTGCATGTGAATCTACAAGTGTTTCAAAATAAAATTTTAATTTAAAAAAATCTAGTAAGTCAGAACAAAGGGGGCAAAAGTTTTCTAGACAAAGGTTAACCAGTCAGAAGTTCTGGAGGTGAGACTGAGAGATCACATGGTTGCAAACCTTGGGTCCTTCTGAGCCACCAGGAGGAGCCTTGGTTGTGGACCAGAGTTTGAGAAGTAATGAACTGTGCATATGAGAGTCATTTCAAAACTGCAGGCTTACACCTAGGGCAGACATTGTTGTAATCAAGTGTTAATAGCTAAATATCTACCACTCTTCCAGGGGGTTTGTGCGTTCTGACAGAAAGAGGACAACTTACAGAATGGCAAAGCTCCGAGCCACAAAGAGGGCTCACTGAGCCGGATCATCAAATGTGGTGGGTGTGGTGGGCTGCCGGTGGGAGGCCCACCTCTGGGGCAGGGCAGGCTACATCGGCTGTGCCTTTGAGGGAGGTTGAATCTGATGGCTTTGGGGATGCTGCCTTCTTCTTAAGTCTGGTCACTTGGTGGTATTTCTTTTTATTCTCTCAGTTTGTGGTAAACTCAACATTTTCTCCTCTACTCAGCAGGAAGAAAAGAGAGGCCACAGGGCAGCTGTGGATCTCAGCAGGGCTTAAACAGTCTCTGCCGGAGGTGAGGGAGAATGGAGATGAACACATCTTTTGAGCACGTTGGTAATTTCAAATCAGGCTCACTCACTTTCTTGTCCCTCCTCCAAGGCATCACTGTACCTTTTGCTATACATCTCCCCCCACAAAGAAGTGTTTAAAGATACATTCTCAACAGAAGGAAATCATATTAGTCATTCAGTTTATTAGAGATTTCCCCACCGCTCATTTTAGGTTGGCAAGACCCACGTGCAACAGTGGCAGATGTACACCCGTATGGATCTTGCCCCACGTCGACTTCTTTCCCAACTTGCTTTCTAGCATCAGAATGCTTTTTCATCACTTCCTTAATCTTTGGAAAGTGGTTCCTCCCCTTCTTAAATGTACGTAAGTCTCTAGCAGTGGCGGCTGGAAGCAGGAAAGACTGTGAGTGTGCTTTTGTGATTGTGTAAGTGATGGAAAAAAAGTTGCACATGGTGTCTGCTTGTAAATTTCCCTAGTGAAATCATCAAATTTCCTTTCTAAAGAAGCAATGGAAGTATCCTAACAGTTGGCAGCCAGAGTATTGCAGCAGCAGGCATTTATAGGTCATTCGCTAAACCCTGGGACAGGTGCTGAGGATATAAAACCCTTAGCGACACAGGCCCTGAACCAGGGCTTTATGGTTTGTTAATAAAAGTGGTAACAAACCAACCAACCAACCAATCAACCAACCCAGGGGAGTATCTGCTGTGGGACAGGCAGGGCGTTAGCAGCATTAGAAGCGCTCTCATCCATTCTGTCTGCTAATGAAAACCGTTCCAGCTTCACACACGTGACAGCTGACCCTCAAAGAGATGAAGGAACTTGCCTGTGCTTGCTGGACTAGAAAGTGGTGGTGTTCAGGTATGAACCAGATTTGCACTTGCTATACTGTCTCTCAACAGAAAAGAGAAAAAAATCAGCAAATGGGCAAGTGCTAACTGCATGCCCAGGAAGTGGCAAATGACAGAGACTGCGAGGCACCTGAGGAGAAAGAGATGACTGTGCCACGAGTGAGCACCACTTGAATACGAATGGTGAACTCCGTTGGATGGCTAAGCTGGAGGGTATTTCTGGTGCTGTCTTAATTGGATGTGAGAGCTATAACGGCAAGCCAGCTTAAGCACCTCTATACACTTGGTAAAGTGACACAAATTATCCTGTGGACAAATCCTGAATAAATGCTATCTACTATTTTTTATTTTTCTTTTTAAAATTATTTATTGTTGTTGTAGTACAGTTGTGTGCATTTATGCCCCACCACTCCCCCCACCGCCCCAGCCATCCCTGCCTCCCTCCCCTGCTTCCACTCCCCGTGGTTTTGTCCATGTGTCCTTTATAGTTGCTATCTACTATTTTTATTAAAAAGAAAAAAGGTATTCCTTCAAACTTGTCTCAGAGCTTCCTTAAGAGAATATTACTTTATTCCAGGATGCTCCTGCCTGTATTCTTTCTTCCTTCTCATTTCCCAGGAGAATCTGTTCTTGTCCAGTCTTTGTCTTTGAAGTTAACCAGCCCTCCAAAATGCAGAAATACAGAGTGAGTACTAAAATATACAACGACAAGTCATTATTCAAGGAAACTCTTCCTTCATTGGACCTCACACAGGCGAAGGAGAATGTATGGGAAAAACAAACAGAAAACCGGCCTGAGACCCGTGTTAGAAGACAGGAACGTTTAACACGGGAGCGTTCGAACAACCCACCTCCCTCCAACTCCCCAACAAGACTCCTCCAATTACGAGCTCAACTCCTCTCTTCTTCCCCCAGCTAAGAGGGATGATCCTCTCGCCTATTGAGAAGCTAAGTCAATTGACAAAATGAAGACATGGGGTGCAGGGGAGAGGAAAGGGAAGAAAAAGGCACCTAGAGGGAGGCTTTGGAGTGAACGTGGGATGGGAGGAAGTGTGGTTGGGTGGGATTATGTACTTGGACCTCCTTCCAGATTTTAAGTAAGTTGGTCCAGTGTTTGAGCATTGTTGTGGTTAATTTTAGATTGTCGGTAGATAGAATTTCTGTATTTTCAGCAGCCAGAGACACTTCTGAATGATGCTCCAAGCTTGTTGTATTCCAGGACTTAGAGATCAGCAGGGATCAGCTCACCTGGTTCTGTGGGGGATTGGAAGGACGTGGGTGAGCAAAGCAAATCAGCTCAAAAACAACTAATATGCGAGGACTGTTAGGTTAAACTCTGGAAACTGCCATATTTACTAGAAAAAAACTGTTGAATATTGTCAATTTCATATGATTGGACCTCATACATTCTCCTAATCTTAAATCTACTTCTAGAATGCTTTAAAAGGGTTTTGAAATTAAACATGTTGGAAGGAGTGGACTTGGGTACCAAAAGATATTTGGATTCTAGGGCTTTTTCTTATTAGATGTATGATCTTGGGAAGGTTAGCTTAACTCCCCTGAGTCCCAGTTTTTCCCAGTTTTCTTATCTGAAAAATAGGCATGACAAACCTGCACACCTCGTAGGGATGAAATGAGAGATTATAAAGCACATAGAGCTTCTAGCCACATTGTAGGCACTCGGATGCAAATTTTCCCACTGAACTCACCTCACTTGGGTCTTCAGCTTTTATTTGATTAAAAGGTTGGGCAACATAGTTCATCTTCATGGCTTTGCACTAACCCAGCATTTAGAATCAGTTGCGTAAAAGGAAGAAGGAACCTGGTAGCCTATCTAGCCCAATGCTGCATTTTACAAATGTGGAAATCGAAGCCTGGAGACATTTCCCTAGGTCACAAAACTAGCCAGTCCCAAGATCCCTGCTGCCCAAGCCCAAGCCGCCAGGTCCAGAGGGTTGACTAAGTTGCTCAAGGTAGTTGGTTTGACCTACAGTTTCTCTGTCCTTCCATCACCCAGAAGAAACTCAGCATGGGGAGGAGAGGGACAAAGGGTCAGCTCTTCTTTTAGGCTCTTTTAAAAAAAAAATTGAAATATAACTGACATATAACATTGTGTTAGTTTCACGTATACAACATAATGATCTGACATTTGTATGCATTGTGAAATCATAAAGGCTCTCGTGCGACTGTGTGGCTCCCGGAGACTCAGAGATGCTCTGGGGCTCAGGCCGGAGTGGCCGATTGATTTCATCTCAGGACCATTTGTTAGTAGCTGCCTGGGGAGCTGTGCTGAGGATTCTGTGACCATTTCCAGGTTCGTTGAGACAGAGTTCTACGGTTGAGTAATGATATCTTCCTTGGGCGTGGAAGGGGAGAGTAGTAGCATGAATTTCTGGTTTAATGAGATAAATAATCTCCTAAAATAAACATAACAACTGAAGACATGAAAGAATACAAAGTATGCCATTGAAATAGTCCATGCTTAAAATATTAGGAGAACATGTGAAAACGATATCACCTTGAATTTTTTTCATTCAATGGGAAGGGAGGTTTATATATGTAATATCATTGCTTACCACATTTTTCGAACCATAAGACACACCTAGGTTTTAGAGGAAGAAAATAGGCAAAAAAAATTTGAGGCAAAAAATGTGGTAAAATATTTAATACCATAAATAACATAATATTTCACCAATGTAAATGTAAACAGAATTCAACAGCAGCATTAACAACCATTATTCCTCCCAAATTGGGGGGAGGGAGCAAGTGCATCTAGTCTGAAAAATACAGTATATTGTTATAAAAAAAGAGTTCTTTAATCTATACATTTGTTGTAAAAATGTCTCTAGAGGCTTCAGCTACTGTTTTTTTTTTTTTCCCCTCCCTCAAGTTTCTTAATGCTGATGGGATCTTTCAAGGGCTGAAGCCGTGGGAAGGGAAGGGGATCCACAGGGGCTCTAACCCTGGTTATAACACTGCCCCATTCATTTTTACCAACCCATGCATAGCACGGTTGTTAATCCATGACTCATGACTGAAGAGCCAAGGCTGCTCCTTGGGGAGGGGAAATGGTGACTACATCAATTAGACAGAGTCTTCCAAAGGCTTCTGATCCCATGGGAAGCAGTGGATCTGATTTTCATATATGTTCATTAGTGTTTTATATCTGATTCAGGAGGTATAAAGTCAGGAGAATTTCTAACCAAAGGCAAATGTAGAAGCTAATGTGGTTAAATAAATACATTGGCTCTTTGGAGACATACATTTTATAAAGTAAGAAATATGAGTTTGTAATAAAAAGATAAGAAAACAACAGGCAGGCGTTATGCTTACATCACAGATCTCGCATGGCAGGCGGAACAGGCAGCCCGCTTCCCAGGGCGTGAGCAAACATGAGGAGCGGGAAGGCTTGTGAAAGCCACCTGAAAGTTGGTGGAGTGGTTTGTAGAGGCACTGAATGACCACTTCTCAGAGAATCACCATTTTCTCACTGGGCCTTTTTTTCCACACGAAAGCCTTTGTCAAAATGATGCTGTGTTCTCAGAATGAATCTCTAATGCCTACCTCTCTGCAGCCTTCCGTACCCTCCAAGGGGTTGTGACGTCTTCCCCCCCAGAGCACCCACTGGCCCTCACGGGACATCCGGCATCACACTCTGCCTGCTGTTGTAGGTGTTTGGGAATGCTCTCTGACCACCCTTCCCCGTGTACGGGTTCTACAGCTGACAGCTCTTTGATCCAGTGGCCTTAGTGACTGCCCGCCTAGGGAATGGGAAGCTTGTCCCCCAGAGTAACCTGCAGAAGAGTCCATTTTTCTCTTGGCTGCTTCCTGACTACTCCTGCCTGCAGAACTCAGTCATGATGGGACACCAGGGAAACAGAGAGTAGAACATTTGCTCCGAGACATGAGTTTGCTCACGATCACCCTGACATGTGTTCACTCTTGTTAAAACCTTTTCCCAACTACTTTTTCCTTCTAAGTGTTGTGAGCTTGAAGACTTTCAAATGCTTTTTCCTTGTAGGCAGAGTATAGGGAGTAGATTCTCAGCCCTTATTCCACGAGTTTCATTCTCTCCCTCTCTCTCTCTATCTCTATTAGGGTAAAACTACCTGCTATAATAAATAAATAAACCTCAAACATGTTAGTGGCTTGACACAAGATAAATTTATTTGTCTATCACATAACAGTTTGATGTGTGTAATCCTGTTCAGCATGGAGCTTTTCTGCCTATGGTCATCCAGACACCCCGGTTCCTTCCATCTTGCAGGCCTTCTGTCTTCTGCTTCCAGCTAATGAAATAGAAATCTGAAAATGGCACCTCTCATTTCTGCTCACATTCCATTGCTGTGAACTAGTCATATGGTCAAACCTGGGTGTAAGGAGTACTGGGAAATAAGTCTATGGTTGGACAGTTACCTCCCAGCAACAAATTCATCCTATAGAAGAGGGAGCATAAATTTTGGGGGGTTAACTAGTAGTCTCTATCACACTGTACTATGTTAGTGTGAGTGAGAACCATGGTGTTAATATAGCTATTTCCTGTCTAATTTTCTCAATCCAGCCCAGCAAGCAGCATTTCCAAAGCTGTCCTTGAATTGGGCTGGACCCCAGGACTATTCAATATCCACCACAAGGCTGAAGCCACGCCTTTGGGTGCTTTGGCAGAGCAGGGAATGGGCTGTTGCAGAAGGGTCAGCAGCAAGTTGTGGGTCAGGGTCCCAATCCATGGCCTGCAGTTCTATTAGCCCTTCCCTACTCTGTAACTTTACTGCAGATAATTATACATTTGGTAATGGATATGTGCATTTCTTACCCTGTTGTCTTTGTTAAAATAAATATGTATGTTTAAAGACCATGCCTGGTCATGCTTGTTTCTCTTTCGGCACTTAAGACTGTTTCTACAGTAGCCCTAACACAGTATCTTGCTCCTACAGGTTGAATATGTGTTGAATGCCTAGACAAACAAACATTAATGACTTAACAATGTCCTTGAAAGGAAGTTGTATGTCAGAGTCCTAAACATTTTACACACCAACTGACCCATGGCCCTCAAATAAGAAGAATAAAACTTAGTGTTTACATAAGATGGGGACCACCTACATAAGGGAGCCATCCCAACCCATGTTCTCTGAATTCAATGCTCATGAAATAATGCTCTTGATGTGTCTTTTCTGGTCATTATTTGCTAAGAAGAAGGTTCCCCCCACCTGGCCATTGAATTAGACAGTGACTTAGGATGGTAAATAAGTATATTGGTTTTGCAAGTTGGGCTGGGGCAGTGTGAATCACTTTGCATGAATCTTAGTTGCTCTGCCCCTGAGGACCTTGGCCAGCCAGACCCCTGTCCCCCAGCTGACCACATCAGAGCCCAGTAAGCCCAGTAAATGGAGAGCCCATCTTACCATTTAAGGTGCAGGAGTGGAAACCACGGTTGTCAGCCTGGGTGTGAGTGGGCTGGGTGTGAGGGAGGGAAATACGGAGTGGTGGCATCCTAAGAGGAAGACAAGTAAACATGAATGCGTGCTTGAATGTGTCTAACCTGGAGTTCAGTTAACAAAATTTATGACCAGATAGAGAAATGGGTAAGCTAGAAGCAAAGAAAGTATTTGTAGAGAAAATAACATTGTGAAAAGCATTCCAATTATTCTGAAGATTGGCTTAAATGACAATTTTACCCTATTTACCCACCCACAGAACTTCATCAAGCAGAGATGCTTTTCATTTCTTTTAAGCCTTGAAGGCATCTTGAAGGTGATTTGCAGTGAAGTTCCTGGGTGAGGTTGCTTGCACCTGCAGTGAAGTCTTTGTATGGATTCAGGAAGGGGGTGGGGCCCCTCCTAGCTGTGCTTCTCTGTCTGCAGTGAAGCCTAGAAAAGGAGCTGGATAGAGGGGCATAGGAGGGCAGGGAAAGGAGAAGGGTGCCTGGTGGTAACTATACTAGAGATCTACCAGGGTAATTGAAAATATTTAATAGAAGATGCTAATCTATTGATTGGGACCACAGGCTTATGCTACCAGACACACGTAAGCATGAATAGCAGCACATCCATTCATTGATTAGTAGTTTCTAGGCAACTGTTGTCTTTAGTGACTTTCCATTCCCCTTCTCTTTGTTTAAATCTCCTTCAACACTATAAACAGAAACAACACCATTATAAATTAATTTCTCTGCACTCAATTCTAAAATGCAAATACTCCTGAGAAGGGTCATAAATCAAAGTCAATACACCCTACACTGATCTTGGCTCAGTAGGTGCTTTTTGTTGATAGAAGACATTCCTGAAGAATTCTGGGAGTTGGGAAGTGGAGGAAACATCAAGGAAACACCATGGCTTCTGGACTGGAGCCATACAGCAGCCAGGAAGGCTTTACTGTATACCATGAGTCTGTGGCAACGTGCCCAGAATTCCCTGGGTAAGTATAACACCCGGCTCATCTGGCCTATTGTGCCCTGCAATGTCATGGCTCCTTCTGAGGCATGGAATTCTCTCCGTAACACACTAGATTTAGAATTACATATTTGACAATAACTTATTCACATTGTGAATGATCTGATAGTTCTTGAGTTGGCTTAATCTTTCATAAAGATTGAGCTAATCATAGAAGTCGAGGTAATCATAAGTATCTAATGTAGAGATAAACATAAATATCTAACGTAATCATAAATATGAGATAATCATAATCATAAATATCTAAGAAGTTGAGATCATCATAACTATCTAGTTGGGATAATCATAAATATCTAACGTAAAATTGGTACAACCTTTTGGGAAGACAATATCTATTAAAAATTTGAATGTATTCTTTGATCAAGCAATCTTACTTCTGGGATTTTTTTCTACAGAAATGTTCCCATCGTTATGCAAAGATATTGCATAGATTGTTTCCTTCAGCATGTTTATTCATAGCAGTGAATAATTAGAAACAATACATACATCCTTTTGTAGTGGATAAGTTAAATAAGTCACGCAACAATCATAAAACACAATACCAAGAAACTTGAGAAGAATGAGGTGTTTCTGTAGTTACTGATACAGAAGAGCGTCGAAGCTGTGTTGTTGAGTAACATAGGAAGTGCACCACAATACACACAGGGCGGTTGTGTGCATTTCTCTGTAAGGCTGCACAGTCTCCGGAAGGGTCTGCAAGGGCACCCACCCGATGGAAGGCGGTCATCATCTTTAGGAAATGAGGGAATTTTACTTTCTATTTTTATTATTTCCATACTGTTTGAGTTTTCCACATGTATTACTTTTAATATATGTGTGTGTATACATATATGTATATGTATACACATACTCACACACATACAATTAAAAAAAAAAATCCCCGGCCAAGGTGTAGGCTTAGTTTCAGCCATGAGCCCTCCTGACCAGGGGACACTGTGTCTTGTGTGTGTCCAGTTCTAGTTCTGTGTCCTCTTTCCGACCTCCTGCACTCCTGCTGTGTGGGTGCTCTGGGTACAAGGTCTCCTGGAATTTGATGCCTTTGCTTCAAATCCTTTTAAACGTGCTTTTGCTTCATCATGTGCTCATCCCTGTTCTTTAGTTTTCTTTGCATTTCTTCTCCTCCTGTAGTTTCCAGTTCTCTATGTTCCTCTCTCCACTGTCTTTTTCATGTTGACTTTCTCTCTCTCATCTTCTAAAAGCCATCTCTCTCCGACTGCTCTTGTTTACTGCCAGCCACTCCAAACAGGATAGAAAACTCTCCCTCACCTGCATAGCGGGGAGTCTGAGCCCACTTGCTTTCAGTTGCTGGGATGCACACCACTAGCTAAGGACACTCTGAGGTTCGGAGGTTTTTCAGCAATTTTCTCACTTTCTAACTCTGCACTGGGCAACCGACACACTGTCACTGGCCTAATGTATCTGTTAACTGCCAGGGGAATGGCAGGAGGACTAAGGTGATGAGACTCCAAGGTGAGGCCCAGGGATTCTTACCTCCTGGTATTCACACCCTTGTGTATCCCCCTCCTACAGTACATCAAGGTTGACCTGTGTGAGTAAAGAATGCTGTGGAAGTCACAGTATATGACTTCTGAGGATAGATCGTAAGAGACATTGCAGCTTCTCCCTTGGTTTCCTGGATTGCTGGCTCTGGGGAAAGCCAGCCATCAAGCTGTGAGGACAGTGCAGCAGCCCTGTGGAGAGGCCCACGTGCAGGGAGACTGAGGCCTCCTACCAAGAGCCAGCACCACCTTGGCAGATCTTAGGGTGAGACCCCTTGGGAGTAGATCCTCCAACTCCAGTTAAGGGTGCAGATGGCTGAAGTCACAGCAGACATCTAAGCTTGCATGAGAGACTCAAGCCAGAATCATCCAGCCAAACCACTGCCAAATTCTCGACCCACATACAGGGTGTGAGCAAAAGTAGGTTTACAGTTGTAGATATGCAAACAGCTTATTCTTGTATTATTATTTATTCATTTTTATTTTCCCATACAAAGAACTGTAAACCTACATTGGCCCACCCCTGTAAATGGAGTTATGAGATAATAAGTGATTCTTACTGTTATGAACTGCTAATGCAGGGATGGTTTGTTTCACAACATCAGATGAATAATACAAAACCATGTCCCAAAGACACAAAATACTTTCTCTCCCTGTAGTCTTTCCATGTCTACTTTTTTGTAAAGTCAAGGCTGTAGCAAGAAGTAATTAAGAACATAGGCTTTGATGATAGACCAGGTTCATAATCCCAACACCATCACTTCCAAGGTTTGTGACCTCGGAATAGGTTGTTTAACCTCTCTGATCCTCAGCTTCTCCATTTTTAAAGTGGGGGAGAATGATGGTATCCAGCTAGCAGAGCTGTGTGTTAAAGATGATGTACATAAAAATAAAAATAAAAACCCCAGGTCCTGATACAGAGAAAATGTTTTATAAATGCTGTCTTTAGAAAAGGCAAAGAGATCCAACCACAAAGGCAATCCCCTTGCAATGTGTCTCCCACTAACTCTTTCCTCAACAGATACACATCAAGTTAACAATTTGAATTCATTTCAACTTTGCTTTGCTACTAAGTCCATTGTTCATTCACTATCTTGCTACTGGATGAGCAAATATATCCTAAACACAGAGCAGAATCCTGGAGTCCATGAGGCTGCTTTGTTAAACCAAGAGGCATCTGAGAATGGTGCCTGCTTTCCTTTGTGGATATAGCGACACTATTCATACCCTAATTGTGAAAACGAGCACTTTGTCCATAGAATTAGCATTTCTCTGATCCAGAACATGGGAGGCACATTGTCTTTGTTGTTCCACCCAGCCTGCAATTGCATGTTAGTGGAACTTTACCACCAACAGATACGTCTCTCTGAGATGTTGGTAGATTGATGGTGGAATGAATAATTCATAGCTTGTGCAGACCCCAAATCCCAGGCTTAAAATTCCGATGAATTTATCAGTGTGATAGATTGATACAGAGTCATATCAGAATATAGAACTACTAAGTATTTGTAGCGATTCTTTATTCAAAAGCCGAGTGATTCTGTTTCTCAAGCTAAACCCTTGAGCTGTAACAGCAGCACTTCTTTTCTTTGCAAGAATATTTTTCAATCTCCCAACCAGTTAAGTAAGTTTTTTAAGAATGGAACTTACAAAGTTCATGTCAAATGGCAGAGTCAAAGATATATTGAAATGGATGACATGTTCAGGAAAATCTATTACTTGGTCAAAAGAAGGTCTGCGGAAATTAATTTTAAACAACCCAGCAGGATAAATCTCCAGCATTACTGATGAGCATTAATTTTATTCAGAGTAAATAATGTGAGAAGTTTCTACATAATTACCTTCCTTGTCATGGATTTCCTGTTATTGCACTTTAGACTTGTGGCTGTAAACCTTCCCTATTGGGAGTAGACTAATACTTACACTGGACATTAACTAAATTATAATAGGTTTTCATGATGTTAATCAGGCTGTTAATATTTTTTTGAGACAAAATTAACCTTATAATAGACTTTGGCAGGCAAGCTTAGTCTTCCACACAGATCCACTTTACATCAATTGGGGTTCAATTAGAGAAATAGAACCCCATAGGATATATATATCTCCACAATTTGTATGCATATGATTCTCTAAATGGGGGTTTCACAGGCCATAATTGTGGGAGCTGTTTAAACAGTCTTTGTAAGGCTGTCATCTCGTACCTGACATAGATCCTGAAGTCTGCAGGCAGCCAGTTGGGAAGGGAAGATGGATAGAAAGTGGGAGATCAAGGACCAACTGGAATCCATGAGCATGAGCTAGACCCCAGGTCAATTCTCACTGCTTCCCACCTGATGTCACAGGTGACTGCAGAAGTTGGTCTTCTTCATCCTAAAGCTCAACACATACCTGACCCAGAGGTAGGAGAAGGTGCAGGAGGATCCAGGCAAGATGGAGTTACCTGGGAGGAACTTCCCAGGGTAAGTTATAGGCCTAGTCATTGCCTCACATTAATGAGGTGAGGCAGCAGATAAGCACCAACACGTGTGAGCTATAAAAATCTTGCCTCCACCTTCTGAGCATAAAGAATAAAAATGGCCGCTGATCCGTTTTCACTCTCTAAATTTTGCATGAAGTGTATTTTTTGGCCCTCCCAAACTGGAATCTTAGGTGGATGGGACTTCTGAGATATGTAGTTTAGTCTGGCTTAGTCACCATATTACAAAGCCACCACATCCTTGGGTTCTCAGCACCCTGTGTTCTATGCCTGATCTCCCTGCCTGATTTCAGAGTGCTTTGGCTTCTGTCAGCCAACACCTGCAGCTCTTCTTCTGGAGAGATGAGCTTGGGCTCCTGGAGTTGCTTTCCCTGGGAGTGCCTGGAGGTTTACTTGCATCCGGGGCAGGCCTCGACTCATGACTGACCAGTGTATCAATCCTCAGTGTATCTCAGTAACTGGGGTCTGTGCTGGGAATTTATGTTTCTCAATAGTGAAACTCTCCTGTGGCATCTCATATGGCCCAGTGGCTAAAATTTTTCCAGAAACTTAATTTTCCTATGATAAGATCCCTGAAAACACACTCCTCTATGCCTCCCTGAGGTGGGTGGCCTAGCCTTTGCCTGATCTGATTACACCCGGGGTTGTAGATCGCTCATCCTTTTCCCATGACCCAGTTATGCAGATCTGGACTCACCATAGGACTTACTTCTCATATGTCCTTCCCAAGAACACCAACTCTGGCCTGCACTTTTATGTTCAGATCCCGGCCCTCCGGCCCACCGGCAGGCCTTTGGACCTGCTTGTCAGAGCCGCCCCCAGACTGACCCACCTTGCTGGCGCCAGAGCCCTGCTACTGACAAAAAAAAAGGAGTTGGCAAAATAAAAATGTTTGATGTGAACAAATATGGAAGCCAAGGGTTGGAGAATGCTCATAAAGACAGGAAAAAATATTTATTCAACAGCGTTCCAGATTTTGTTCCAGGTGAAGGACACATCGCAGTGAACTAACCAAAGTCCTGGCCCTCACGGGGCTCACTTTCTCATGAGGAAGAGAAAGATAGTAACAAAATCTAAATAAATATGTAACATTTGTGGTAGAAATAAGTACTAACCAGATAAAGCACAGGAAGGAGATAAAAAAGGAAGAACAGTGAGAATGTGCTACTCAGAGAGGGTGGCTTGCAAAGTCCTCTCTGGTGGGGTCACATGTGGGCAGAGACCTGAAGGAAGGGAAGGGGAGAGTCGATGGTATCTGGGGGGAGGAACCGTCCATGCAGATGGAGCACAGATGTGCAGGCCCACCAGCTTGCGGGAGTGAGCAGGGCATTCCTGCAGCCTGCATTAACGGATCAGGAGGCACCCTGCTAAGCACTTTACATATATTATCTCTTTGAATTCTAAAATGGTGATGTTGTGATTGACATGGCTATGAATGTCTTTATACACATGAATTTTTCTTCATTTATTTCAATCATTTTTATAGGACAAATTCCTAGGAGTAGAATTGGAACTCAAAGGATATGGACATTATTATAGCTTTCATATTTTATTACCAAACTGTCTTCCCAAAAGACTGGACCCACAATGTACGTTGCCACCAGGAGTATCCAGAATAACAAACGGAATGGCAGGTTTTCTTACAAATGTCCACACTTAAAGGACAGTTTGATGTTTCCTCAAAGTATAAAGTGGAAAGATGTTTTCTGAACTTTTTGTTGTTAGTAATGAAATCTTTAAGGCAAATTTGCTTCCAGGATCATTTAACCAAAATCCAAAGTATTAAACCTACCCTGGCTTCTCACAGTAGTGAATTAGGATCAGAAGAGGTTCAAGTTCTGGCTTTGCCTCTTATCTAGGTGGCTTTGGGCAAATCTCTTAACTATGCCGAGATTGAATTTGCTTATCTGTAAAATGATGATTTGTATTTGGTAAGGATATAATGAGAATAGAATGATACATCAAGTATGGAAGCGCTTTCTAGCTCTGGAGCTTTCTATGTATATCCATTAGCTGATATTATCTACGAGGCATTCTCTGTCATCGTCTTACAAACAAACAGGAAACAAAGTGTTTATTATTAGAATATTTTAGGGGATGTTTTTCTGGGAGGCTTCCTCTTCTGGTAAGGTAGCTCCAGTTTCTTGGAGCATCCCCACCCCCAGCTCCATGCCAGCCCCAGTCCCCATGGTATGTGGGAAGTAAACTTGGCTCTAGGCTTTTGAGGAGAACAGTGGCTCAGACCTAAACCTATCAGCATATCACTCCACCCTCTGATCCCAAGGACTGGTTGAGGGATGGCATAACAAGAAGCCCTCCTGGAATATTTGCTGTAGCACCTAGGACAGTGTCCTGCTCTTCTGGACCTGAGAGTAGGTTGAATATCTTGCCACCGCGGAGGAAGAGCCTGCACAATGATGCAGCCGAAGCAGAAGAAAAGCGAGACAAGAGACACGAACAGAAAACCCTGACAGTGTTGTCTGACGCCCCTGCTTGCCTTGGACTTGCCAGTTAAATGGGCCAATACATGATTTTTGCTTAGTTCAGTTTGATACGGATGTTCTGTAGAAGCCCAAAGATTTAAGAATTATACAACACCTGTACATCAGTGTTGCACTCTCTGTTTCCCGAAGAGTTCCACACATTATATGTTCACCATTGTCTGCTCCCAGCACCCCTGCAAAGTGTCATTATGCAGTTTTTAGAGTGAAATACCTGGAGCCGTGTGTGTGCGTGTGTGTGTGTGTGGTCATGAGCCAGTTCAACACTCAGAGGTAGGCCTGCTGCTTCCTCCTTGTGGGACTTGGTGCAAGTTACCACTTTCTCTGAACCTCAGATCTCTTGTCTGAAAAACTGGGCCGCTAATGCTGGCCACAGAGAGTTTTCAGTGGATTAGAACGAGATAGGAAGTAGGAAGTGCTCACTGTAGTACCTGTGGTCATCTAGCAAAAAGCACTGGTACTACGATTTCTGCAAAAGTCAAGAGCTGGTGAATGTTACTGCTGTGACCCAAACCACACCATAGCCCACTGCTTCTCATACCTCACAGCACCCTCTCATTCCTTCATGGGCTGTGCGCTCCTGAGTCACCACAAACTTTTCTGTGAGCTTGACTTTGGGGAGCTTTAGAATAGTAGAGAAGAGCTGTGAGTGCTTTTAGGAACAAAATTCACCCAGGAGATATGGGCTTGTTTTTCTTCTGTAGTCCTCTGACCTTTCCCCAAAGTGATTTTAAACCATGAATTCTGGCTTGTGGAAATGCTGAAGGATATTCCTAGAAAACCTATTAAGAAAATTCATAACAAAGATTAACTGAAACAACAAGGCAACATAGGGAAGTACATCAAATGATTGGATATTGATTTTCATATTGAATAAGTTGGCAAAAAGCAACAGGGTTCTTACTGAATCTGCTGACCACATTTCTCTTTCCTTTAACATAATACAAATGTTGAAGCAAATTGAGTAGTGGAAAAACTGCCAGGTGTTTTAAGTGTGTGTTGCCTCATTTGAAATGGAGGAATAACTGCATCATCGGCCTATACAGTGAAGAGACAAGAGATGTTTTCATCTGTTTCCCGTGTCTCTGTTTTCTTCGGATTTTGCCCAAGAAACTTATTAAGGTTTGTGTTTAATGATCTGATTGAAGCACCTATGTACCCAACTGGTTAACTCGGTCATTAACATTTCATTTCAAAGGCAATAAAATACTCTAACCCTATGTGTCTTAAGCTCAGAAGAAAAACCACTGTATGTCCTAAACCTAAGGTGTGCAAGGAATAGTGTTTTGTTTGCTGCACTCAAGCGTTTCTACGCGGTGACCCAGCACACACACAGCAAATGCAGAAAAAGGCAACACTGCTATGATTCTGGTGTGCTTGGTTTTGTTGTTGAGGTAATTGCATTTTTACTCTGCCATCACTAATCTTGTTTTGTTAGTTTTGGTTAAAGCATGAGGAAAACCCAAGATTACATAAGTGCTAATTGTGATTCAGTGTTCACAAAGTTTCCCTTTACAAAAATCAGTCTCCAGGGACGCTTCTGGAAATGTTTTATGCACGAAGATCATTTGTGATATTGCTGTCACTGGTTCCTTTGCTACCAGGATAAGGTATATTCCAAGTCATTTTAATCTCTCAGCACTTCAGTAGTAATCTCTTAGCATCCACAGAGTCAATATTGCTCTTAATATTAACATTATTACTTGGTGACTTTAGGTGAGACTCATTGGAACTGATTCCCAAACCCAAATATTCAGAAACTGATTGCCTGTGCTCTGTTTTCAGAAGACGTCATTGGTGGGGCTAAATTTAGAAGCAGTGCAGCGATGCTCTGGGTGGCTGCTCTCTCGAGATGATTTTGAATTGCAGACAAGTAACCAAATTGTTTTCTATTTCAGAGGTGTTTGTTTGTTTGTTTGTTTGTTTAAGCAAAGGCAAGGGGGATGCACAGAATAACCAGCTATCAAAATATCATCTGCTTGCATGGAGTGGACAAGGTGTGTTTAACGAGCCCCAGGAGACCTGTTTGGAAGCAGAGATGGAACTGCTGGAGCACGTGTCAGTGATCTGCGATCGCACATCAGGGCTGAGGGATGACTGATTGTCTTCCTGCCCTGTGCTTGGACCCGGGATTTAAAGTGCAGTCTCTTTGCTCCCTCCTTGCAAGTGAAAATTTTATTATGAAGGATGGTTTGTGTACTTGCCCTACGTCCTTTTGGGTTCTTGTTTTATGACCATGGTGTTTCACTGTAGATTTTCTCCAGTTCTAATGCTTTCTCTTTGTCATTTATCATGCCGACAGTTTAATGGAATTGCAGGCCTGGCAGATGGTGCTGGGATGTCCTTTCCCACACAATGCTAAGGAGCTTTAACCCTATCAGGGAGTCTCTTGACACCGTATAGCAAGAAATGGTGCTAACAATCCTGATATGACAAAGCAGCAACCAGGAGAGTAAAAGCTCACATGCACCAGTTTCATATGGTTTTGTCTTCAGCGCTTCTGGGGAAGGTTATGAAGAGGGGTTCCTTAGTGTCCTGTGGGGGCCAGTGTGCACACATCTGGGATGGTGCACTTAGTCAATAGAACTTATGAGAGGAGATAACATGGTTTTTCTGAAATTATGTTCGTAAGCTATAGGTTATCCTCTAGATTATATCAAAAAGAGCGAGGTCTAGCAAGGCCGAAAGAATGTGAAAACAGTTACAACCTAATCAATTTTAAAAAAAGCTGCCACTTGTTGAGAACTTCCTGTACCCCAGACAAGGATCTAAGTGCATTACTTAATTTAATCAGCTCACCAACATTTTCAGGCAATTACTGTTGTAACAGACCTTCGCTGAGCTTGACTGTATGCCAGGCACTGTGCTAAACTCTTCACAGGCGTTGGCTTATCTCTTCTTCCTAGAGACTTTGCTTCTTAAATCTCCCTGCTAGCTATTCACTCCTGCAAACCTGTACAGGCCACCATCCTGGGCCAGACCACCAACAATATTTTAAAACTTTTTAAAACATAAAATAAAGAGTTTATGGGGAAGATCACAATACAGTAAGGAGCCCGGTTTTTAGGTGTGCATACCCATCCATCCCAGGGGACCGCCCTGATCAAGACAGGTAACATTTCTAGTGGTCTCCCTCTGGCCCCGTCACAGTTATCCTCTCCCAAAGGGAACTGTCATTCTGACCACTGTCACTGTAAATGGGGTTTTCCTGTTCTTGCACTTTATGTAAATGGAGTTCTACTGTATACATCTAGGGCCTGGCTTCTTTCATCTGACATCATGTCTATGGGATTCATTCACATTATTGCACAGATCAGCAGTTTGTTCTTTACTATTCAGTAGTTGTCCCTCATATGAGTATATGATAATCACTTATCCATTCACAATTGTTTCTTGCTTTAATTACTTATTAGCTCTTTAATTGGTCTCCTGGCCTATCTCCACTTGCCTTCTATCCTTTTCTCCTCTCAATTGTCACAATGATTTACTCTGCAATTTCTAAGGACATATGCATACTGAATCTGGAAAGTGCTAGTACTCTGACCAATTTGGGTTATCTTTGGGGGTAAAGAGAGTCCAATTTAACAATTTCAATTCAAAATACATTCATCATGCAGCTAAGGCATGGCTTCTGCTCTTTAAGAGTACATAGGAGGACAATCGTGTGAATTAATACATTTCATTCAGTGTGATTGGTTGTACAATAGTGGTAGAATACCAGGTTCAGGGCGGTCACAAAGAGGATGAAACCCTTCTCAACTTCCCATTGTTGGCTTTGAGTCCACACCCACTGAAAAAACTTCTGATTACTGATTGGCCTCCAAGATGCTTGGATATCTGGAAGCAGGTCCTGAATAGGAGGCAGAAGCAATCAGTGAAGAATATCATTGTTAGAATTATACATTGGGCATCTGGGTTCACAGATATGTTTGTTTAGTTGGCATGTCATGTGCTCGGTCAGTGCCCCCCATCCTTGAGAAACTGGGCAATTCTGTGTATATGGAGTGAGTTTCTGTTCTGAAATGCTGGGAATCAGACCTCATGAATGTGTTACTAAATTTATTACCTGGCTTGGGTACCAGGTAACCGACATCTGCAGTTCTCTAGCTTCCAACTGTGTTCAGTTCAGCATGCTGCACAAATTAGACACGCAATTCCTAATTTTCAGTTTCCCGCGATGGTGAAGTGTAATAAAAGGCGTATATATTCACATTAGAATGGGTGTTGAAGAAAAGACAAATGGTCAGTTCCTCGTTTACATAATAAGGTATTTTTCTTTAGTTGACGATGCCAGGTAAGTCTGTCTATCCTTGAAACTCTCAAGTAGTTCCTTATGTTTTTTAGGTCCTGTTAAGAAGATGAGGCTCAACTTCCTAATTAGATTAAGTTTACCAAGAGGAACCATACAAAAGTTGAAATGATTGGTTAGTTTTATTTATCATTCCTTTTGGAGAAGTGAAATTTTTTAAATTATATTTTATTGATTATGCTATTACAGTTTTCCCAATTTCTCCCCTTTTATCCTCCCTTCGGCCTACACCCCACTGCCCTCCAGCATCCCCCCCTTAGTTCACGTCCATGGGTGTACATATAAGTTCTTTGAGTTCTCTGTTTACTATACCATTTTTGACCTCCCCCCATCTATTTTATGCCTACTAATTATGCTTCTTCTTCCCTGTACCTCTTCTCTCCTATTCCTCCCTTCTCCTTCCCCACTGAAAACCCTCCATGTGATGTCCATTTCTCTTATACTGCTCCTGTTGTAGTTGATTGCTTAGTTTTCATTTTCATTGCTTGCCTTTTCTTTTAGGTTCATTTGTTGATAGTTGTGAGTTTATTGTCATTTTACTGTTCATATTTTTTTATCTTCTTTTTCTTAAATAAGTCCCTTTAACATTTCAAATAATAAGGGCTCGGTGTTGATGAACTTCTTTAACTTGACCTTATCTGGGAAGCACTTTAGCTAACTTTCCATTCTAAATGAAAGCTTTGCTGAATAGATTAATCTTGGATGTAGGTCCTTGACTTTCATGACTTGGGATACTTCTTTCCAGCCCCTTCTTGCCTGGAAGGTCTCTTTTGAGAAATCAGCTGACAGTCTGATGGGAACTCCTTTGTAGGTGACTGTTCCCTTATCCCTTGCTGCTTCTAGAATTCTGTCCTTCATTTTAATCTTGGCTAACATAATTATGATGTGCCTTGGTGTGTTCCTCCTTGGGTTCAACTTCTTTGGGACTCTCTGAGCTTCCTGGACTTCCTGGAAGTCTATTTCCTTCACCAGATTGGGGAAGTTTTCCTTCATTATTTGTTCAAATAAGTTTTCAATTTCTTGCTGTTTTTCTTCTCCTTCTGGCACCCCTATAATTTGGATATTGGAACATTCTAGGTTGTTCCAGAGACTCTTTAGCCTCTTTTCACTTTTTTGAATTCTTGTTTCTTCATTCTGTTCCAGTTGGATGTTTATTTCTTCCTTTTGTTCCAAATTGTTGATTTGAGTCCTAGTTTCCTCCCTGTCACTGTTGGTTCCCTGAATACTTTGCTTTATTTCATTTTGGGTATCTTTCATTTGTTTTTTTAATTTTTCAACCAAGTTCAATCAGTTCTGTGAGCATTTTGATTACCAGGGCTTTAAATTCTCCATCAGATAGGTTGGCTATCTCCTCATTGCTTAGTTCTCTTTCTGAAGCCTTGCTCTGTTCTTTCATTTGGGCCCTATTTCTTTGTCTCGGTGCACCTGTTAAGTTGTCAGGGGGTGGAGCCTTAGGTATTCACCTGGGGCAGGGCAACCCTCCCTGCTGCTCTGAGGTGCTGCCTGTGCTGGGGGGGCCGGGGGGAACTGTGTGGCTGGCCTGCTCCTCTCTAGTGCACTTTCCAATGGACCCTCATGTGAGACTGGGAGTTTCTCCCACTGTAGCAACCACTGTAGTCCACAGTTCTGAGTCAGTTCTGAGTCTCAGTTTCCTGTTCAGCCAGCCCTGCCCTCACAGTCCACTGCCTTGCCCAGGGTTCTTATAGGTATGGTTGTTCTGTTTGACTATTTCTTTAATTCCTTGATTGTCGGAGTTCCATGCTATTTGATTTTCTGGCACTTCTGTTTTTTTTATTGATTTTAGATTGGTTGTTATCCTCCTTTTGGTTGTGCAAAGGGTTTCTACCTACACCTTCATCTTGGCTGGAACTCCGTGAATTTTGTATTTCCATGAATATAAATGGTTTTGCTCTGAATTTGGTAAAAAGTTAGAAATAGATTTTAGAAGTTTGTTTATTGAAGTATTTAGAAAAAATATACAAATCATATACAGCCTAACAAATCGTCTTAAGGAAAATATGCTAGTGCAAAGTTCAGCAATTATACATATTTTACATAATTTTTGTTACTGTTCTTGATCTTTTTTTCCCACTTAATGTTACTTTGTATATCTTGTGACTAATAGAGTCTAAGTATCTCTTTCAAAAGTTATCATGTTTTATAATGATAACTCATGGAGTTTTCTTCGCTTGTTTGCTACTTGACTTTTTATCCTTTTGCCATTTAAATAGTACTGTGAAGGGACTATTTGTACAACTGTCTTCTCTCTTCTGAGCTATTTTTCTGGAACAGATATTACTACTTCAAAAGTCAGGAATTGTTTAAGGCTCTTTTTACTCAGTCTCAGGTTGCTTGCTCTAATGTCAATGTATAGTACCTTGAATAACACTTATGTATACCTGCACACTGATGTTAAACATCAGATTCTACAATTTTAAATTTATTTGATCTTGTTTCATAGGAGTATAATTGTATAAGAAACAGTCTCTTAGTCTATCTTCACCCATTATCTTCCTATGAGGTGATAATAAAACTTTAAATCAAAATAATGCTGGGACATCTAGCTGTATTTAACGTTGTGGGTATATAATATAGTCAGTGTTCAGTTAGCTGAACTTAAAATTAAGCCAAAATACTTTTAAATTTTCATGAAAAATATCCTTTCAAAGAGCTTCTAAAGAGTTTCTGTAAGTAGGTGGCAGAAATCTAACCTGGGATTCCCAACTGATAAAAAAACATTTAAAGTCATAATAATTTTTTTCTATATTCAGAAAAGTCCATTACTATCCTTTGGTTCTATGACTTTTGCAAAAACTATTAGTTGTAAATATTACCTCTAACACCAAGGTGCTAATCCAAGTCATTTTGTGTTGCAGATATAAAACAAAAATTGCCATTCATGCTTAATCCCTCATAAGAGGCAGAGTGTTGGGAATTGATGTAATCATCTCTGAAACTTCAAATGAATCGTTCCTGTAACATCTGCCAGGCAGGTTTCTCTCCTGCCAAGTGGTTCTGGGAGCCATGGGCAGGAGAGTGGAACTATTTTTGGCACACCTTTTAGCTGCCTGTAATGTGTTAATGGATTTGGTCGATAGGCAGCAATACCCCTGCATGCTGGCCTCGGGGGCACAGCCAGAGAGCCATCCTGGGGTCCTCAGGGAGACACATGGAAAGGACGTGAGCATGCTCTTCACTCATGGGACCAAAGTGACACCTGACTAATGTGTCTGGACACAGTTCTTCACAAAGCCGAAAGCCCAGACCCTGCCTCCCACGTGGCATGTGGGGTTGCCCCAGGCTCTCCCGGCCACTTTCCTGATCTCTTTCCTCATTGATTAGAAGTGAAAAGATGAAGGAAAATGCACTTAGACAAGCACATGAAAAACATCCCCAAAAGTAACTTTATCTTAAAATTTTAAAATGTGAATAACGAATGAACACATAGATTTTTGGAAAAGGATCCTCATATTCATATGGTTGTTTTTTTAAAACTCTTGGAGTTATTTTAAAAACTTCAGGGATTCTTTGTCTTTATTATAATATGTATGAGAAACCATAAATTCATAGACTTTTTCTATAATAATCTAAGCACAATAGATCCAGAAAGAGTCTTAAAGCATTCGGTCCAATTTACTGTGTTTGTATTATTATTATTTCTACTCTAACTTAGCCTCACTTGAGAGAGAATGTAATCTATATGAGGGCGGACAATTTGCCTACTTTACTGCAGTATTTAAACTTCGTAACATCAGTGCTAGGCAATAGTAGGTGCTTAATGAAATGTTGTTAAATGAGTGAATGAATATCTATTTTTAAAATAAAAGACACCATCTTAGTGGGGACATCTCAAAGGGCACTTCAGTTTTCCTGTTAGATCCACTGAGTTTTTTTAAAAACCTTTTTTGATGATTGCAAGAATCAGAGGGGGATGTGGTCCATGGATTTTCTTTTTTGACTTTTTAAAAAGACTTTATTTATTATTTTTAGAGAGAGGGGAAAGAAAGGAGAAAGAGGCAGAGGAATATCAGTGTGTGGTCCCCTCCTGCATACCCTCAACTGGGGACCTGGCCCACAACGCAGGCATGAGCCCTGACTGGGAATCGAACCGGTGATCCTTTGGTTTGCAGGCCAGTACTCAATCCACTGAGCCACACCACCCAGGGCCAGTCTGTGGGTTTTCCCTGCATCAGAGAGATGCACAACCTGGAAATACTGGGGAAACAGCAACCCAATACATTCCCCTGATTCCCACCAGGCCCCAACATCCCTTGCTTGCTTCGTGATGAACAAGTTCACCAGAGGAGCTGTTGAGCCTTCCCCAGAAAAGTGTTTCAATTGACATTCTTTTCTCCTGTTTCTAACCTGGAACAATCCTGTTAAAACAGCTTGCTTGTTTTTGTTTGTTCCTTAGTGCAAGAGAAAAAAGTGTCTGTCAACATATTCTACATTTGTATTTTTGACAAAATTCTTATCTTTTTCCTTAAAATTTTCTCCTCTAACATCAATCAACAGTATTTAGAGTCTCTGTTACAAGCCTAGCACTCAGCTTTCCCGTGGTTTCATGCCTTATTTACAAAACCTTTGATAACATTTTTCATTCTTTTCTAAATCTCCAATATGTTCACAACTTGCTTAAAATATGAAGCCATAAAAGTTGGTAAACAATATTGGGTGCATTGAGAAAAGCAGCTTGGGCATAGGTTTTTCAGGGAGACCTAGACTCCTTTTTTTTCATATCCGGGAAAAGGGATGCTGGTGAATGAAGCCCCTCTGCAGATGTGGTGAGGAGAGGAGATTACAACCGCAGAGACAGGGTGAGAAACTTGTTTTCCAAAATGTCCCCACCGGGATATAATTTTCCTTTCAGAGAAAATAAAGAGCACCTTATACTCAAACTTTCAAAGTACTAGACATTTTCTTGCTTTGTTTGGCTCTGTGTGAAAGAGTTACTGCCACAATTACATGTGTAACGAACCAACCCCAAACTCAGAAGCTTACAGAAAACAGCCATTTACTCTCATGCTCATGGGTATGCAGGTTGGCTACAGTTGATCCAGCTGACCCAGACTGGCATCAGCTGGCCACTAGGCTACTGGTCACTCCAGGGTGGGGGGCTTCCTCTCGACTCCACATACCCCCATCCTCCTGTGGCAGACCCTTCTGCGTGGCGTGGACCCAGCTCCCACTTGGAGATGCACAGGACCCATGCCCACAGATAGGTTCTCTCATGGGTAGTTAGATTTGCAATATACCTAGGCTGTTTTGAGACTTGCTCTTTGCTAAAACTCCACCCTACAAATGCTTACTGTAACTTCCTAAAATCCATGCTGAGCATTGCAGAGACCAGTGTAACTGGCTGCTTATTCATTTGATAATAACCTTCTTCTGTGATGTAATGAGGGGCATTGGCTCCTTTGTTGTAACCTGGGGATAGTGAGGGAGAACCATCTTGTAATGTGAGGAGAGAATTAGAATAAAGGCCTGTCATGGCAGAGGCCATGGCTTTTGCTCCCCTCAAGAGAAAAGCCATGTTGTCGTCCTTTTTCCTCCACTGGACTCAGTAGTCTGTGTGTACGTTTTATTTCATCTGTAATGATGTGGACACTGCTAGCTGGTGTCCACATCATCCTCCTTGGGCCAATGGCTACCAAAACATGTTCTTGGGAAGGACAGGACTGCAAGAGGCAACCGTGTTGAAGGCTTTTGTTTGTATCTCATCTGCTAACATTCTTGTGATTAAAGCAAGTTGCATGTCCAAGTCCAATATCAATTGAGGCAGAGAAGGATACTGTACCCACAGTAAGAAAAAGAAGAAAGCAATCTTTTGCTGAACGGCAATCTTAATGATCACCCAGACCACTTGACTGTAAATTTTATAAAGATAGGTCTTCTGTCTATCTTGCTTGCCACTGTATCCCCAGGGCTCTGCACATGTAATGGAACATTTGTCTAATGAATGAATGGATGAGATAATGCAGATTTGGCAATAGCAGACTAAGCATAGTATTAATGGTAACAGAGTAGCATATTGTCCTTAAAACAAAGCATGCATTTTAATAAAAGACATTTTAAAATGTATGACACAATTTGTACTAAGGTACACACAAATATATTCCTGTGTCTTTGTATTTGTCCCACCGTCAGCAGAATGTAAGAAGTGCTCTTCTGGCCGGGAGGTACTTCCACCCTGGATAAGCATGAGGGCCTCCCGCGACTGGCGGTGACTGCTGAGCCTGCCTTGCCACGAGTTGTTCCGCCTGGAGCTGCCCTGCCTGACCAGCGTGCCTGCTGAACATGAATCACCCTGCAGAGATGGCTGCAGGCCAACTCCCCAGTTACTGTGACCCCAACCAGCTGGGGAGTGTGGTTTGAAGCTGTGTTGCAGGGAGTACTACAGTGTCTCTGCTGTCCACCCCAGTTAGAGTCAGCCAAGACAGCTCACGCTTCTGATGTCCCCACCGTTGTCGATCCTGACACTGGGCACTGGAGGCTGAGCCCCACCTGCTGCTGCCTCACCTGGCAGCGCTGGTGAGCCTGCCTGGGTCATGATGGCTGTAGTTTCCAGGAGCCACCGATAAATTGCCTCAGGAAGCCAAATAGTTTATCAAGGCAGATCCAAGTCTGGCTGCTAAAGAAGAGGTCAAACCATCTGAAATTTGGTCTAACTTGAAACCTCATGAAACACAAAAACAAAACGAAAAAACCCCAAACCAGGATGACCGGTGATTTCAAACATCTCAATAGAATGTAAATTTGGGGAAGGCAACTTGTCTTTCTTGGTCGACGTTTTCCTTCCAGTGACCGGCACCGAGGCTGGCTTGTGACACACACAGGGTGGGGCAAAAGTAGGGTTACAGTGGTTTGTACAGTAAATAATACAGCAATTAATGATAATAATACAAGAATAAACTGTGTTTTGTGTACTCACGACTATAAACCTACTTTTGCCCCATCCTGTATTTAATTAGTATTCTGTGAGTGTATGAACCAAAAGCACATCCATTCTCCAAATTACTTGTATTTAGCTTTTCAATATATTTTAAGTGTGCTATCAAATTAGTGACACTTCAAAATTAAATAAACTTTGATTCAAGAGTTCTAGGTTTAGAGCAGTAACTGGCATATAGTAAGCACTGAGTAGTATTTGATAAAGTAAAATCAGTTCAGAACAAGAATGAAATGACATTCTTGTTTTTGTTTCTCCAATTTGGAATGAAGTACGAATAGTCTAACTTCTCTGTCCTGGCTCCTTATTCTCCTGTAAAGGAGATCAGATCACTGATATGATGGGAGTGATGGTGGCAACAATAATGTAATGATGACATCTGGTGTTTATTGAGCATTTACTATGCACCAGGCACTGTACTAAGTGTGTTGCATGCATTATTTCATTTAATTCCTAAAACAGATGTACGAGGTGGAGCATATTATTATTACCTTCTTGAAGAGGAACCCATGGCTCTCTCATATAGAGAGTGATGAAGCCAGTGTTTCATATTTTAATGTCTGAGTCTTTCAATGCTGTTTCCAACATGGAAGGGGGCCGTAGGTAGAAGTCATCTTCTTGGTCCTGCTGAAGATACTGATATCAGGTGCTGGCCGAAAGATGTGCATGGGTTTTATAAAGTATCTCTGAAAATCCATCTTTCCTGACTCAAGGGAAAGTAATTGAGATCTGTGGCTTTTTAACGTGTTTCTTAATATTTCGGCCCAAACTCTAGAAAGAACCCAAATGTCCTTTCCTCCAAGATCCTCCTTGGCTCAGACTGTTGTAAGCAAGTATGAAAAGAGGTGATAATAATGTCCACAGTGAAGTTAATTAAGCAGAGTTGGTCTTTTACAACTAAGAATTCCATGGAGGACTTTCTAGAGATTCACTGAGATGCCAGAGGATATTGCGTCTCTTGGGTCAAGGAATCTGCACCATTAGCACCTCTGTGGGGCAGTAGAAGGTGCTTGCCATGGTTCATGGCAGGGAATTATCCTGAGCAGGGGTGTGTGTGTGTGTGTGTGTGTGTGTGTGTGTGTGTGTGTGTGTTGCTGTCAGCTGACACCAAGAAGCAGGCAACTATTGTATCCAGACTTTGCATAGTTGCCTGTGACTTTGCATTGCTCTTGGGAAGGTGATGTGTTAAGGTTCCCTCCTGAGAATAATGCCCAGAAGAGGCCTCACGCAGGCTGACAGCAGCTCTGTGAATCCTTGCTGAGCCTCTGACACTTTCCTGGATTCATTCTGCTGCTGAGGCTCTGGAAGCAGCAGTTCCCTTGACAGCAGAAGACAAAAAGGGGCGCTGGCTTACAGTTCACTGAGCTCTCTGCAACTCCTCACTGAGATGACGGGACACTCATCCTTCAACATGACACCTGTGAAAGCCACATTCATCACTCACGGAGAGGCTGCCCATTCAGAGGGCAACGAGGGGCTCTGGTTCTCCATTTTCAGCCTCAGCAGTCAGCGCGATTCCCAAGGTGATGTAGAGCAGCCCGTGTATCAGGTTCCATGGGACGGTTGAGAGAACACTGTGCTCCCTGTAGAACAGTTGACCAGGTGTGGCCGTACCTTACAAAGTGTGGGGAAGCATCCTGGGCCCAGAGAGCCACAGTGTAGCCCAAGACTCTTGCCTTCCTCCCTGGAAGGGTCACCTTCCTCTATTGAACTTGGTAAAAGGAGTTGGCACTTCTACAGGGTGGCTACCTTGCCCTTAACCATCTACCCTGGTTTCTGATCAAAATGAAAGGACTATTTGCTTCTCATGAACATGCTTGGCAGTGCTGGTCCCACAGGGAAGTGATTTCCTTTACTGCTTTACCCCTAAATTACCCACAGAGCCCCCAACGGAAGGCTGCTTTGTGTATTGATGTTTAGCAATGGTTTTTGGACATTAGGGGCTTTGTATCCCACGGCACAGCTTGGGGCATATCAACACTGGATGTGGAAAGGCAGGCAGCTTGCTACTGAGGAACACGGCTGTTCTCCAGTGTCTTCACCATTTATCACAGGGATTTTTCTTTCTGGCTTCCCCACCTTGTTAGGGGTTCACTCTCTTTTCTTCTCTTCACTTCCGCATGAACCTGCAATACCCACTTCACTTTTCCTGTATTACGCCTAGTAATGCAGCTCTCTTCTCCACCCCAGAATAGTTCCCAACTTGCTTTTGTGTGATCAAAGTCTTAGTAAGGAGTTTTGCTAAGGACAAGGCCTTACATACAGGGCTCTCCCCTTAGTTATGTGAAGAACTAGCAGGAACTTGAAAATTACATTTTTCCTCTTAATGTGGGAAGGGTCCAATTCTCTGGGAGGACTCCTTTAAGAGTTTAGGTGTGGTGAGAAAACATACTAATTTTTACTTCCTTTTTATGTCCTCCCTGCAATCTAGAAGAAGCCTCCAGGAATAAAATTGTGTCCTCTACCTCTGAGTTACAGTAGATTTTGACTTTCAAAGATTTCTACTGAAGCTTAGGGTAGAGATAAACCTTATTTAGGATGTTACTCACTCTAACCAATTCTGGGAAGAAATTCTGCCAACAATGATATTAGCACACACATGTAACAGCACTTATTCTGTACCAGGCACTCTTCTAAGCATCTTCCAAACTTACTTAGGTAACACAGCAATCCCATAAGCGATAACTTACCTTATCTGTGTTACCTGTAATGCATCACCTGCATTACAAAGCTGTGGTGTGGTTCAGCTAACTTCTCCATGGTGACACAGCTGATGATTAGTTGAGGTGGGCAGGCAGGGTCCAGAATCTGTGCTTTATCTTCTGCATGAAATTGACTTTCATACAAACAAAGAAGGGTTGTAAGATAGGATCAAGGCAGGGGACTCTTTAGTTCTCTACTTCAGTCACTGTCCTTATATATGCTGTAGAAATGAAATACCTTCTGATGGGAAAAAAATGTTGCAAAGTAATGAAAAACAATGTGTATATCAAATGAACTGTTCTAGGAAACCTGTTGTCATGCACAATTGTATCCTTTGGGAAATCTTCAACATTCCTACCATTTATGCTATCCTAACTGAAGGAGGGACAGGAGTTTTCCAGCATGGAAGTTCATAGATTCTGTGTCTACCTGTTACTTGACTGATCATTTACTAATTGTTTCAATGAACCTATGAACCTGGAAAGTCAGTGTCGTAGCACACAGTATTATTTGTTGTTTTATACTAGTCAGAACAACAAGCACCTCCTTGTATAAAATTTAAAAACTTGAAGAACTGCATTCCTGATTTCCCGGAGTAAAGGACAGGTGCTTAGAGAGGTTCTCCTGTGTGCATCGACGTGGTGTATGTCACACAGAGGATCTTCGAAAAGAAGTGGCTCCTTTTGTTCTGTATTTTCATAAAATTTGTAACACTAAAATACTCCCTTTGGAGGGCTGGTTTACTGTCAGTAACTCCTGGGCAAAAGGAACCTAAACATAGAAGAGTTCCCAATCCCTTTGGAGCATTATCACCAAATTGTGAGCTCAGTGGAAATTTGGAAAGTATACCACCAGAGGGAGTGGGATTACATTTCAAAAAACTTAATCCCATCACTAAACATACTGTACTGGTTGATTTAGTGCTCCAGTTAAAGGTGATTTCATACATGATGAAAAGCCAAAATCTGCTGAGATGTTCTGATTACCTTTGACTTTGCATAATTGGATTCCTGAAAACAAGAAGTGCCTGGGAGAATTATTGTCAGTGCTCTGGTGTGAAAGGATTCAAGATTTGTCAATATTATCAAACTGTCAAGGAAGCGATATGGTGGTAGCTAAATTTAGAACACTAAGAAAAGCAGCTTGATGGTGAAAGGACCATGAACTATAATTGGGAAGCTATTTTTATCCACGTCTATTATTAACACTATCACCTGATTTGTTAGACGGAGAAGCTTCTTTTCTTCTTAAGTTTGTGATTTCAAAGTTCACAAGTAATTAGAGCTTGTAAATAACACAGATGATCAAATACAATGCTTCCTAAAAATTTAGAAAGAAATATTCATTTAGAAAATAGATGATCCTGGAGAGACTAAAAGGAAAATAGCTGATATGAAACCATATTAGTTCATTCAGTGAGGTCCAGGAAAGAAAATGGCCAAGCTAATATAAACCTAATCACCTTTGCCACCTCAACCCTACTGTGGAGGAAGAAAAAAAACTAAAATACCAATGATGAGTCCCTACCCAGGACAATTAAATAAAAACCCCAGAGGATGTAGATTCAGTCAAAACAGAGAACCTATTAAAAATTACATCTAAATTATTAAGTCTCCTTAAATCATGTGGTTGCTTGTGCCCCGTGCAGGAGTTAGTTTACTTTTTTCTTTTTCATTTCCAGACATCAATTCATCCTTCTTCACCTAAATTAGAAGGTCCCTTCCAACTCCAGAGGTTGAAAACCTAACATGATGATAGCACTTTATTTGCAGAGGTTAAATGCTGAAATGACAATGGCATCTTAAGATTATGTTCATTCTGGTGCCGTAACTGTTGATTGATCAGCCTACTGAAGAGTGACCACACACATGGTCAGTGACAAAGTCAGGATCGAGTCCAGGTCTTCTGACTTTTCCTGCTATTGCATGATGAGATTAGGGTCTCAAACCAACACTATCTTGAAAGGTACAATGTCAAATACCTTGTAAAACTCCTTGGAATGTAAGATTTGGCAACATCCACTCTAAAGTTTTTCCCCCACTAGTTATGATAATGTTTGAAGGTCATAAAAGGTTGGGGCCTCAATTGCTCATATGCACTTGTTTAGGAGAGGATCATGGATCATTCAGTGAGGAAAATTTTGACAGTGCCTGGATGGAGGTGGCCAAGATGGTATATTCTTCAATGATGGCATGGCTGCTGTCAATATTCATTAGACAATGTCAAGAATGTCTTTGAAGTTATTACTTGTTAAAGAAGGTAAATGGATCTTTCTTCAAAGAGTAACATAGGAAATTTGGCTCCAAGGACTTGTCTGTTATAACTAATATCATTTAACTAATCAATCAATTATGCAAATATTTACTAAACACTTAGTCTGTCTAGCACTATGCTATGCATCGGGAGATGCATAGCATAAACAGAGCCAGGAGCTGCCCTTGAGGAGCTTACAATCTGGTGAGGGAGACAGACAAATAAAGAGGGTTTTTCTGAAGAAGCAGCTTCTAGTTTAAGAGGTGAAGAAACAGACCCAGATAAAGGCAGGGGGCAAAGGATTGAGAGATATAAGGAAGAGCGCATTTAAAGATCCAGAGGTGAGTGAGATCATGGCTTTTTCCACCATCTCAAAGAAATTCATTTGAGATCGCTGGAATGAAGGGAACAGAGTGTTGCTGGAGATTTGTAGATGGAGACAACAATTAGGGGGTTGAATTCACCACCAGTAAGAACACTGTAGAGCCATTTAAAGCAGAGCTTTATTTTAGAGAAAGCAGACTGGCTGTGGTTTGGAAGATGGACTGGAGTAGGGCAAACCAATTAGAAAGCTGGGTGGTCATCCAGTCTAAGAGGAGGGTTTCCTGACCCTGAGTAGTGGCATTGAAGAATTAGAGAAAGAGACAAATTGGGGGCTACTATCCATAGGGTTTGGTGATGTTTACCAGTTTCTCATTTGAGGTAATAAGTATGTACACAGACTTCTGTGAAGTATCCTCAGACAGACAGCTGGTGAGACTCCAAACTTTGGTTTTAGATTGGCTGAGAATTATAAGGGGGTGCTGTATTTGAAGTGCGTTATCAGTGCGACTCTGCTCAACAGTGTTTAACAATGTGCCATCAGGCTATATGTTTTTGTAGCTTCCTGTGCATTTTCTTCAGGCTATTATTTAGAACATTACACGGGATCCTCTTTAGGAACATCCTAAAAAAACTTAATCTCAAGGCGTACATCAAATGAGTTGAGCTTCTCCTGACTGTTTTGAGCTCTGACTGTGATGAGTAGCATTAGTAACCAGAAGTTTCTTTTTGCTTGGTGTCTGGGAAACCCCAAGTCAAAGTACTGCTGCTTCTACAGAGTGTATTAGCCCCTGTGGCCTTTATTGACCTCATTTCTGGCTTCATTTTCTGGTTTCTATTTTTAATTTAGCTTTCTTCCCACTTCTTTACTTGGTTGTTATTATTATTATTATCTTAAATCATGCAATGTAATATCTTTTTAAATTGTATTTTATTGATTATGCTATTACAGTTGTCCCATTTCTCCCCCATCACAACCTTCCACCCTGCACACCCCTCCCACCCACATTCCCCCCCTTAGTTCATGTCCATGTGTCATAAGTTCTTTAGCTTCTACATTTCCCACACTATTCTTGCCTTCTCCCTATCTATTTTCTACCCACCTTCTACACTACTTATTCTCTGTACCTTTCCCCCCTTTCTCCTCCTCCCACTTCCCTGTTGCTAACCCTCCATGTGAGCTCCATTTCTGTGTTTCTGTTCCTGTTATAGTTGTTTGCTTAGTTGGCTTTTGTTTTAGGTCTGGTTGTTAATATCTGTGAGTTTGCTGTCTTTTTACTGTTCATATCTTTTATCTTCTTTTTCTTAGATAAGTCCCTTTAACATTTCATATAATAAGGGCTTGGTGATGATGAACTCCTTTAACTTGATCTTACTGAGAAGCACTTTATCTTTCCTTCCATTCTAAATGAAAGCTTTGCTGGATGGAGCAATCTTGGATGTAGGTTCTTGACTTTCAAGACTTGGAATACTTCTTTCCAGCCCCTTCTTGCCTGTAAGTTCTCTTTTGAGAAATCAGCTCACAGTCTGATGGGAATTCCTTTGTAGGTGACTGTCCCATTCATTATCCCTTGCTGCTTCTAGAATTCTCTCCTTCATTTTAATCTTGGCTAGTGTAATTATGATGTACCTTGGTGTGTTCCTCCTTGGGTCCAACTTCTTTGGGACTCTTTGAGCTTCCTGGACTTCCTGGAAGTCTATTTCCTTTGCCAGATTTGGGAAGTTTTCCTTTATTATTTGTTCAAATAAGTTTTCCACTTGTTGCTCTTCCTCTTCCCCTTCTGGTATCCCTATAATTCAGATGTTGGGATGCTTAAAGATGTCCTGGAGGTTCCTGAGCCTCTCCTCATTTTTTGAATTCTTGTTTCTTCCTTCTTCTCTGTTTGTTTGTTTGTTTCTTCCTTCTGGTCCACTCCATTGTAAATCATGCTATGTAATATCTTCATAAACCACTTCATTTTCTTTTTGTAATAAAGTTGAGTATAAATAATTTTAATAATATGAAAAGAACTTCTTGGATCTTTGTGCTAGACAGTTAGAAAATTAATATTAGGAATATATGCTTAAAAAGTTTAATTGTGAGTTTGAAATTTAGATTCAATTTTACAATCTAAGGGTTTCTCTTTACTTATGAAGCAAAACATTCATTTCTTGATTCTCTTTCCTCTGGGTTATGACTTGAGCATCAGCAACTTCTTCCTTATGACTGAAGGTGAGTAGCAGCATTTTCTCTATTTGTAAGGATTAACTTATTGTCACCAGTACTTCTGTAATTTTTCATATGGGAGAATCTTTGAGTATTTGCAAAGATTCATTTACAAATATAAATGTAGTTCTATGAGGTTAGTGTTTTTCAGAGTCATAGAAATAACTCCCTCTTACCTTTCCTTCAATAGCCAGGCTCTGTATTCTATAGTAGAAATGTGGATTTAAAAGAGTTATTCATGTCCCAAAGAAACTAGAAACCTAGTGTCAGGGAAAAGGGAGACAATGGTATCTTTGCTATGTAGTGTGGTAAGTGCCCCCATGGGGGTGAGCACAGTGAATGCTTCAAACTTTCAGGTCCCCACTTTTGTCCTGGCCATGAAAAGAGCTCTGTGGAGTCACACTCAGTGCAGTTCCTTGTTCTGTGTCTCATTGTGCCAGTGTCGTGCAGACCCAGCCTGTGGTGATGTCTGACTTCTTGCTCCCATTTGGAAGTCAGAAAGTTTGGAATTACATGTCATGCTGCAGCTCTTATTCAGACAAAAATCTCATCATTGCAGGTAACCTTTCAATGCCAGCTGATGCTATAATGGTCACTTCCCCACTGCCTCTGTTAACCTGTGATTGGAAGATTGCATTGCTGATCTGGATTCAAGGCATTCTATTAAAAGACACATTCTGCAGAAAGGCCATTCTCACCTAGTGTCTGATAAATCTGTTTTGCAACACTAGCATTGATTTACATTGGTGGATGTGGTAGAATCCAAAAGTGGCAACAGTTTTTTGCAGCAATCCCATCAAGAAGAAGAATCTATTTCTCCACCCCCCTGAATCTGGACTAGCCTGGTAACTTGCTTTGGTCAAGAAAACATGGCAGAAGCAATATAGTACCAGTTCTGAGTCTGGGCCTTAAGAGGCCTTGCAAGTTTTACTCTCACTCTTAGGACTTTACTGCTGGCTTGAACAAGTGTGGGCCAGCCTGCTGGATGAGAAGATATGTGGCCCAGTCATCCCTGTCTCCCCATTCACTGGATACCATGTTAGACTGAGAGAGACCATCTTAGACTATTCAGTACCCAGCTGATGTGTTTGCTGACCGCAGATGCATAAGGGAGCCCAGCCGAGATCAGTCAAGCCTGAACAGAGCAGCAGAACCGCAGAGCTGACCTGTAGGTCATGAAAAGTAATGAATGGTTGTTATTTTAAACCACTAAGACTTGGGAGTGTTTGGCTTGCAGTAAAAGATAGTAGGGGAACAATTTTGACATTACTACAGTATTCAGGTCCTAGTAGGACTGCAGAGCAGAGTAGAATGAAGGAAAGAGGGGCCTTAAAGAAAAAGGAAAAGCAGTAACATGCACTCGCCACCTTCTCTATGCCCAGTTGATGATTTTTTAAACCTAAATCAATAAAGAAATGAGTAAACAAGTCTCTGAAACATTACAGTAGAAGATTATACATAAAGGAGACTCAAACTTCCTAATTAATTACAATTCCCAAAAGACTTGTCAAAATAAGCCCATGTTATTTATGGCAGTGAATTTTAAACCCAGAAGAAGAAAATATATAATTCTCTTCATTTATTCATAGATAAAGAGAATACACACCAATTTGTTTATTTATTTTTATCCCCACTACTCAAAAGATAAATGGTAATGTTTCAAGTCAATTGTATACCAAACTGTATAAGTACCCATGTCCCCATTATACCAGAAATATAAGTAACATAATCTCCAGAAAACAGACATCTTCTTGGGGTTCAATTTAATTTAAGAGAGCCCTTGATAAGTGACCCTTTGTTCACTGAACCCAGGGTTTAGCTAGGGGAAGATAGAAGACGAAGGAAAAAAGTACATGATCTGATTGGGAAGGTGGAGGGAGGGGCAGGGACATTGGATAGATTGGATCTGATCGTAGTAAGGAGCAGTCAGAAAGCCATTCAGGAGGAGGTGACATGGTACAGTGTCAGGGAAAGGATGATGTACTGGGAACGGGAAGGGCTGTCACCAGCTCACTGAGGAAACTTTGAACCGTTGACTTGGGCTCCCTAGCTTCAGTTTCCCAGTTTGCACCGGGCAAGTTGTTACCTTTGGTTCTGCAGAAAAACCAACCTATCCTGAGTGAGCCATGTACCTCAACCCTTCTTCAAAACACGGGTCCTAGATCCTGACGAAAAGTTTTGTTTATTACAATGATCTTTTCAGCCTTTAACAAGCTTCGATTGCTTGATGTGTGCCAGGAACTCTGATAAACACCGGTCACATTGTAGGGAACAAAATGCAGTACCTGCCACTGAAGAGCTTAAGTATACAGTGTGGAGGACGTCATGCAGTGTGGAAAGGACTCTGATGGGATAAATACATGGTCCCTCTAGGAAGAGGAGAGTGCTCAGAGAAGGCATTCTGAGGAGAGTTCCCTTTAGAAACAGCTGAAGGATGAGCAGTGGTAGGCAGATGAAGAAGCATTTGTTGGATTGCAAACTGCTCCCTTTACACGGAAGGCAAGAGGAAACCGCAGAAGGAGGGAAAGGACTCCAGATTGATAGGTGACCGGTTTAACAAGTAAGGGAACTTTCTTACAAGGCTTGATTTGATTTCATTTGGGGTGACCACAGAGTGAGTAGATCTTCACACCCACCTGCCAGAATCTTAAGCTTTTATATAGAGGCTTTAACTGGATTCAGCCTTGTATACCGTCCAGGTGGTTTCAACGACAGGTTGCTCTCTTATGTCTGCATCCTTGAAAATGAATCCAGCTGTGGCAAGGGTGGGCCGACCCTAATTCCAAAGACAGGGCAGAGGGTCCAGCATTAAAGTCAACAGGTGGTCATATCCCCTTGACAACCTCCTCCCAAAGCCCTGTAACGATATCTAAGCATGGGTGGTCGTGTCACCTAGTTCCGCTACACGGAATCAAGTGATACTTATGCCCAGATAACACTCTACCTACAGCACTTCATTAGCTTAAGAATTTGAAGATTTAAGACTGCTTTGAGATGTGACAAAATGTTTATGTATTCGTTGTCATGGAGCCCTGTTTTATTATTTATGAGAACATGGAGCACCAGAAGAATTGGAGACCTTTAGTTAGACATCATCACATTCACTGGAAAGGAGATAATTGTAATTACGGAAGTGATTAATGTGCAGGCAGGCAGCACTCTACAGCACATTGCACATAAAAAACTAGACTCACTGGAGAATAAAGTGCTAGAATAGGTTTCAAGGTTTGTTGCTATTGTGTGTATATGTGTGTTCATCTTAAGATTATAAAACCGTATTTCAGGAAGTTCAGAAAATGAAATAATTTTCATAATCCTATTACTCTAATAATCACTTTTTAAATTTTGAATATCTTAACAATGTTTTTCCAAACAATACAAAGGCATGTTATTGAGCTGACCACCCTTTGGCATTGAGACCCACAGATCTGACCAATTGCTCTGTCTTGTGGGGAGGCTGCGTAAGTGACAACTATTCAGGGTAGTCTGTTCAGAATAGAATGGAGAAGAGTTTACAACCCAGTTCCTTTCTCCCATTAGCACATTTGCCTGCATTGCCTCTGTCCCCTGCACATTCAGGTTGCACATGCTTGATCCAAGCGGATGCACTTTCATGTCTTAGCATCAACTGGGGCGGGAGGCTGGAGGTGCACGGCCTTGGCAGCAGGTGGGGCGCTGCCAGGCTTTGCCTGTGTAGAGCCAATGGGAGCCCACACAGAGCTGGTCACTGCAAAGGTGAAACTAGTGGAAGTGAACTAGAGCATAAAAGGTACTTGATACAACATTTTAACTTCTTTCTTGAGAGATATATTCTTTCTGGTAAGTTAGAAGCCTCCTCTCCATTATGTGGGGAGCCAAAAAAAAAAAAAAAAGACAAATATCCACTTCAATACTGATGATCTGCATTATCTCAAGGTATCTGAAGAGCAAGTTTTATTAAAGTGTATCACTGACACTGAGAATAATGATGAAATAAAACCTTGGGAACATATTTCTTGCAAACTAATAGTTCTTGAAGCTAAAGGCAAAGTCATTCGTGAGATTGCTTTTGGCAACAGTTATTCAAAATGTAAATGTATTGAATGTATATTCTGGGCTCTCTGTCTTATCGATGAGTTTCAAATTTTCTGTTCTCTCTGTTTTTTTCATACCACCCATAATGTTTCTCTCCAACAATTCATTTTGTCTTCAGTGTTGTTTGTTGATACATTGCTTCAAGAACTGCGGGTACGTAAATATGCAGAGCACATCCTTGGAAAACAAAGGACAGAGAGAATAAGATTTGGAAATTAAATATAGTGTTTATGAAAGAAATTCAAACTCATTTTGATTTTAATTTTTTGGCAACTTCACTTTTCATGTATCAAAGTCACCTTGGGTGTTGACGGCCATCCAGCCAGGGGAAAGAGGGAATTCTGAGTAGCAGGTATTCGTTTTGGCTGGGGCACAGTCAACGTCCCTTCTGTTCCCAAGTAGGATCAGTCACATGGCTCTCAGCATACAACCACAAGGGGGCAGGCAGTGCAGTCCTGTGGTCCGCGCACACTGGGGGAAAACATGAATATGTGTGTGACTACCACAGCAGGTTTGGCACTTTTAGCAGGTAATGTGACAGAAGCCTTGTATGATAACAATATGTAGTAGCGTGGCGTTCTTAGATGTTTATGTTACAGGAAGTCTTACTTGTAAAATGAATATATAGCCGGTTTGACTGTACAACCACCAACATAGCTATTCAAAAAGATCACAAAAATCGTGATTTTCTTTCTATTATTATAAATGTTATTGTGAGTCCTTGTCCCTTATAGAAATAGTGGAAGATTTGGTCTCAGTGTTATTGGGACTCCCTGCTGCAGGGTTATACTCTCAGGGGGAATCTTTGGCTAAGCTCAAGCATCAGGGAGACACTGGATCTTCAGTCCTATGGTCACTGTGGAGACGTACACTAGTCAAGCCCACATTCCTCTGGGGCTGGCGGCTCTGCTGCCTTTGGGCCAAGCGTGGAGGCACCAGAGTCTCTGATGGGGTTGGGAAGCCTGGGGCTAATGGCTCAGTCTTCTCACGGCACCACACTGATCCTCCCCAGGCCACACCACTTCCCTGAGACACTGTCATCAAGCAGGACCCAAGTCCTTCCCATGCCCACTCTCAGTTTGAAGCAAACTCTCCATATCTTTAGGTCTCCTCAAAGGACAGGAAGAACTGCTGACTGGAGCAGCTAGCTTCTTTATTCACAAAGCACTTAATTCTGCAGCCCACCTGTTCCATTGGTCTGCCCATGTGATTCCAAGATCTGCTTCTTGTGATAGTTGCCATGGGTGAAAGTGATTGCCACAGAGAAATTCCTAGCACTGTGAATGAAGTGTTAAAGTGTGAATTCGCTTTACTAATAAAGTGGTCACAGCAGGGTGGAGTGGGAGCAGAAAATTAATATTTATTGTGTACCTACTAGGTGCCAGGCCTTAGTGAGATATTTTCATGTTATCTCACTTAACCATCACAGTAACTGTATTGAGGAGAGTATAAGCCCATTTTACAGAGGAGAAAACTGAAGCTCAGAAGGTTCTAGGTATGCATAAAACAAAATAATAAAATAGCTACCATTTATAATGTTTATCACATGCCCCGAGGGCTATAAGCCCTTTATGAGTATAAACTCATTTAATCTTCACAATAGTTCTATGAGGTAGGTACAATAGCTATAATATTCTTATTTTACAGATGAGGAAACTGAATCGTAGAAAGTTGAAGAGACTTATCCAAGTTCACACAACTAGAAGATGGTGAGATTTGACCCCAGGCAGACTGGCTGTAAAGTTTATGATCTAAACCACTGTGCTATGACTGAGGGAGGGGGAGGAGGAGAGGAAGAGAGAGGAAGGGAGTTGTGGAGGGAGGCAAGCAAGAATGGAGAAAGAGAGAGAGATGGAGAATCAGAGACAGAGAGAGAGAGAGAGAGAGAGAGGCAGAGAGACACCCACACATACACACACACACACACACAAAGAAAAAGAAGAGAGAGAGATTGAAGTCATAGACAAATTCTAGAACTTGAGTGTATTTGTTGAAATTAGGACTTTCTACAAAGAAGTTCAATGCCTTTCCAGAGCTGGGCATCAGAGACAGTGCCCTGATGAAGCCTGACACCTGAGTTCAGCGAACAGTGGACTCTGCCCTGACTTCTTACATACTGAGTGCTGGGCTCCAACTCCTTTCACTTCCACCATGAGCTGAAGGTAAGTTAACAACACCTACCATTGCCTAAGACTGCAATCACAAGGCAGAGTCAGCGTTCCAGTGGGAAGCTGATTACTTGGTGGGTAAATGCTCCAAATGGCCCTCCTGAAAATGGAATATAAAGACCACTTTTTTCTTTCAAGATCCCAGTGTTATCATCTGGTTGGTTAGATGCCATATGCTTTTTTTATGAAATAAGATTTTCATTTTAAGAATCTTTTTAAAAAAATTACTTTATTGTTGTTCAATTACAATTGTCTGCATTTTTCTAGATACTGCTTTTAAACCCAAATTGTGCAAATTATGTTGAGTCAACTTCTTGTTGGGTAAACAGCGCTGATGATTGTACTGGGCAACAGTGGCCCTTCGGTATTAAAACTGAAACATTCTTGGCTCTCCATGCACCCAAGTTACTCTTAGCTCAAGGAGGAAGGTACACTCTATTAGTTTCCCAGAGGAAAAAAATGATCATGTTCTCTTTTTTCAGCATCTGTCATTGGTATCTCTGAATAGATGGTTGAAAAAGTTAAGAGACTTGTTCCTGCCATGAAAAAAGACTTAATCCCTAGCTTTTCTGACCACTAGCTGCCAATTAAAGCAAGAAAGACTAGTTTGCATGGGACTTGTTTTACTAACCCTTTCAATGTATAAAGGCTGATATAGTATTTTAACATGATTTTATGATAGACCATATATCTTTCAATAGAATTTATACCCAGTGATCATATTTAGTTTTTAATATTATTACTCAGTATAGTTATTTTAGTACCAGACAGAGAGACTGTGACTGTCACACAAATTATTTTACAAATGACTGGCAGTTTTACGGCACAAATAGTTAAGTTTTTATACTGAATTAGTATAACTATCTAATCTGACCAGAACAGATTATCAAAGTAAATATGGTCCAGATATCAAAACTCCCTTGGAATCACCGGATGCCCAGTGCTTAATGCTGTAGAAACATTGCTGTAAATTTGCCTACAAACCAAATTTTTATAAGTCAAGTTATAAATTACTTGGAAAATTGATTTACTGTTTGATTTACTAGAGAATTGATTTACTATGTGAATCTGGCTACTATGAGAAACCATTTTATTAATTGAATAACTACCTTCAATCGTTATTTGTTTAATTGCATCTTTCCTTATGTTTTTCAGACTAAATTTGAGGCACATTGATAATTTACATTTTGTAAACTGGAATTTTTGTATTTGTGTTTGTCAAACTGGTAGACTGAGCAGGCATTGTTCTTTCATTTATTTGCTTTAAATGTTCAGTCCCTGACCATGGCACAGAGTTGATTTTTCCTTTAAGTTCATTCTGAACTTTCCCTTCCTTCCACTCTGCTATCTTTCCTAGCCCGATAAACAGATGGGGGAGGAAGGGCATTTCTTTACGAACTTTCTCCCAGGCACAATTGTCTCAGGTTCACTCCACTCTCAAAATTCTGTGATTTGTGTCTGGATGAAAACCCTCAGCACATTGTGAAGTTTAATCCGGCATTTTAATACACTTGAAAAAGTTTGCATACTGCTTCCCTCTGAAGGACCCACACACAATGTGGAGAATGCTTGAGGGCAGAGAGCTGTGACAGATGGATTGGGGGCTTCTGAGGGGCACCGAAGTCCTCGTGTTTTTGCTTCTGCCTGCCCCACGAACTTTAGGAAAGTGAAATCTGACAGGGACGTCTCGCACTGGCTCTGGATGGAAGGGGGGGCACTGATGAGCTGACACTCCACTCCACACCCTCACACACCCTTTAGTTCTGAGATGAAACTTTGACGATTACTTAGGAGGCTGTGACTGCAAACTACGAATACAGGAATCATCCCTACTGCTCCTCACTAGCCCCGCGGCTCTGTCGCTGAAGCAGAGTCACATCAAGGGGAGGTGTTCACTCTCAACACACAGCCTCAAGGAAAGTCACGACCCTGCAGCTAGAGCCTTCACCCGCCCAGGTAGTCACAGCGTGAAGGGCTTCCCCCTGATGTTTTTGGCAATAAAGAAGAAAATCGTTTCTCCTCAGGGCATTAGGAATGGCAAAACCAACAGGCTGTGCGCAGCTGCGTCTCTCGAGCCTTTGACGTTTTCATTGGGGGAGGGGGGAAGGGATTGGAGGGCCCTGACCTGGCCTGGCAGACTTGGTGGCTGGATCTCTTAGAGTCTTTGTGTCCGTAATACCTGGATAATCACTCCATGTACCACCTGCTGGGGCCTCATTTTCTTTTCATTTCTTACCAAAAAAAAAAAAAAAAAAAAAAAAAAAAAGACTGCATCTTCTCAGCAAGTTTCGAGGACTGATTAACGCCTTCGGAGGCTTACCCATCCGACGACCCCAGGGGGTGTAGATGCCCAAAGTGTACCAAGTCCCGAGGGCGCCCCCGAGGGGTCACCACCACCCTCTGCCCCGGAGCTACCGTGTGCACCTCTGGCATTAACAGCCCTGTCTCCCACCCCCACGACCCCATCCCTCCTCCCTGAGGCCCTGCCGCCGTCTCACGTTCTCCTCTCCCACACCCCTTGGCCAGCCATCCCTTCGGTCAGGTGGGTTGGGGGATGCCTACTCTCCGGGAAAGGGGCGCAAAAGGGTTAATGATGAGAATCAGCGGCCAGGTGGGGCATCAACACCCGCCCCGGCTGTGGTGGGCGTTGGAGGTGAGGGGGCGCTGTTCGGGCAGCAGCGCGCCGGGTGGCGGGCGGGAGAGCTGCCAGGCTGACGGAGAGGCCGGCTCGAGTGGGGGCCGCTCCGCCGCCGCCGCTGCCGCCGCCGCTGTGATGCGGAGCGGGTGCTGCGCTGGGCGGTGGAGTCAGAGCCCGGGCGCGGGAGCACGAGCTGCAGCATCAACACCGGAGGCGGCGGCGGTACCTGCACCAGCCCCCGGGCCCCCGCGCTGCGCCCTCCGCCTGGCCGCGCCCGGGCCGCCACTGGGCGCTCTCTATGGATGTCAAGGCGGCCCCCAACGGGGTGGCCACCATCGAGGACCGGATCTTGAGAATCACAGGCTACTATGGCTATTACCCGGGTTACTCCAGCCAGAAAAGTAAGACGCCGTGGGCTGCCCTGCTCGAGGCGCCGGAGAGGGGTGGGATGCGGGAGGGATCGCCATCCGGACACCTGCAGCCTTGCCTGCGCTGCCAACGCCACCCTCTCGGTGGTGGGGCCACTGGTGAAAAGTATGTGTGCTGTCCTTGGTGCTGAACGGTGGAAGAGAAATGGGGCCCCGTGGGTTTCCTCCTAGGAGTTTGGAAACAGTCGCAGCCTTCGGGGCAAAGGCGCAGAGGGGACCGGTGAGCGCTCTAGACGGCCGTCGGCCCGCTCATCCCTGGTTTATTTACGACCAGAGGAGGCTAACATGGCTGTTTACTTAGTGGAAAGTCAACCCTTGGGTTGCGCTCCCCGATAGCCCCTACTGGGTGCCTGGCTGCGGGCGGGGCGCTGGGGACACAGGCTAGATGGGTTCGGGGGTGGGGCCAGCCGGGGCAGGCTGTGCAGATTTGGGTTCCGGTGCCCGCCGGGTCAGCCTGCTCTCTCCGGGCTGCGGAGACGTTGCCAGCGCGGGAATTACTCCCATTAAAACGTCTTTGGAAGGTTCTCTATCATGGGCAGAGAGAGAACCTGCTCAGGTCTCCGAGTCCCGAGTCCCCAGAGCTTGGAGCCAGAGACCCAAACACTCGACGGCGGGGGGGAGGGGTAGTGGCGGAGGCGCGGCAGGCCACCAGCCCGCACTGCCTGCCGCACGCAAGTCGCGGCTTCTTCTGAGTCCCGGCGGGCTGTTCTGTTCAGTATCATCTTTCTTCTGGCTAAGTGAGGTCCTGCGGCTCGGATTCTTTCACGGTTTCGGGGGGGGGGGTGCAGTTTTGAGGGAAGAGCTATGAGGTGCTCTCTACCCTGTTCCCTTCCCCAACACACAAACCCACTGGCTGTATTCACTGAGATTAGTTCTGCCAAGCAACCAAAGTGGAGCTCGTTTTTCTTGCTCTATTGGGGGACTAAGCTGCGGCTTAATTCCCATGCAGGTGGGGTTTCACTTTTTGTATATCAATACATTTCTGTCGCAGTGGATGGAGCTTAATTGATGTTTTTGCTGTTGTTTTTAATCACAAGGCTTGGAGGGTCCTAGAAGTATTTATGATTGGTATTTTTCTGTGATATTTTGGGGTTCAACCAACATTACAGTTTCTCTGAAGCACACAAACTCTGACACATACCCAGAAAACACTTTATTTTTCATGTAACTTTCTCCCCCACTATGCTGCATCTCTATTGGATAATAATCCAATCCCTTTCTTCCACGAGTTGTCTTTACACAGATATTTTCTAGTTTAATATTTCATTCGATTTCAGGAAAGGCCTGTGTGATTTGGATGGCTTCTGTCTAGCTGTTTTTAGCCTCAGAGGCTTACATTATTCATTTTCCATACAAAAGTAATTATATAGTGTTAGAATTTTCTGGAGAGAAAATAACATGCTGTGGAATGCGGTTTAAAGTCTTTGTACTCTAAACTCAAAAACTCCTCTTTTTCCTGTTGGCAAAGGGTTTCTTTTTTAACCCTAGAAACTTAAGTGAAGGCATTAGCATACCACGTGGAGATTCCGTAGATTTCACCTATGAATATTTTAATCAGGAACCATGGATTTTGGTTGCTTAGAGAATGTAGAAGCTGTCTGGGAAAGTCCAAAACTTGGAGTAGCATATTGTTATAAGTTTTATAACAGTGGAATTCTGGTTAATAAAGAGCAAACCACACACACACACAAAAACCACCCAAAAAAGTGACATTCTAAATAAAGACATGTTCATGTTATCTTTTTGTGTTTGCTGAAATAGGTGCACGTTTTTCACTTGCCATACAGTAACAAGACAAAAAGAGGGACAAACATTGGCCAAGGCAGTAGCTGAAACTAAAAGGAATATAGATGCATTTGGCATAGTTATTTGTGACAGGCACTAGCCGAACTTCAGGCAACAGAGTTCAAACAGTGAAGGCAGAGGAACTCACAAGGACAGAGAATTATGTGAGTAAATAACTTTCAGGGTTCTTGTGCTCCCAGAAGTAGAGAGAGATTGCCATTTTGCACAGTGAAAGACTAGGAGAGGAGGGAGCTGGAAGAGGGCCAGGCAGCCAGGCACCATGAAATAATCCTGCCCTTAATTCAGGCTCCCGCTAGTAAACAAACACATTGAAACAAACCAGTACAATATGGTCAATTGATTTAGCTGTTATCAGGAATGAACAACAGCTTGGGAGAAGTCTGTAGGGATATATTTATGAAAATGCTGTGGTGAGGAATATATAATATGTAAAGACAAGGCGACTTTCCCATTTTCTGACTGCTCATGTATGAGGCCTCAAAGATTGGATGATCTCTTGACATCTAAGTTGTTTACTTTTTTAGAGGCAGGTGAGAAGTCACCTGAGAATATGCATCAGCGTTCAGCCTTGTGTTAGTGCATCTAGCTGCCACCCCCACCAATCAGGAAAATGAGGACCTGTCTAGAACAGTCTAGTAGTCAGGCTGATATAAAAATACATAAATATTTTAGTCTGATACATATATATGGTACAGAGATAATTAAAGCATTTGTCTAGCCTGGAGTTACTTATGTTCTGCTAGAAGAAATAGATCTAGTCATTCAACAGGTGTTAACTGAGCACTTCCTGTGTTCCAGGAATACATCAGTGAACAAAATGGACAAAAGTACTTTCTTTTTTAGATGTTGAGTTCTAGTGGGAGGAGACAGACAAATAATAAATAAATTATGTAGCATATTTCAAGGTATATCTGCTTAAAAAATTACAACAGGGTAAAGAGGATTTAAAAATTTTGAGGGCTGCAGCGATTGTGAGCAGTTTAAATAAGGTGGTAAGATAAAGCCTCACTAAGAAGGTCACAACTGAACAAAGACCTGAAGCATGTGAGGGAGTTCCCTGTGTGGGCATTGGGAGGATGATATTTCAGGCAGAGAGAACAGCTACTGCAAAGTTCCAGGGAAGAGCATACCTGGCGTGCTAGGGGAGGCAAGGAGCCTGCACAAATGAAATGGGGTGAACAATTGGGAGGCGGTTGGAGATGAGGTCGCTGTGGATACAGGGGCTCAGATGAAGCAGGGTGTTTAGGCCATTGTAAGTCCTTTGGCTTGCACTCTGAAATGGGGAGTGTTTGCAGGGTTTTGACAGAGGAGTGATATGACTTGACTTTCAAAGAGATCAGTATAACTGCTTTACTGGAGTGGGGGTGGAAGCAGAGAGACTAGTTAGTATGTTAGCAAGTAATTACCTGAATGAAAGATGATGGTGGTTTGAATCAGATAGTAACAAGACGCATAACCAGGAACAGAATCAGAGTAGTAGCAGTAGACGTGATGGAAGGTGGTCCGATTCTGGATGTATTTGAAATTAGAGCCGCTAGGGTTTCCTGATGGATTGGATATGGTAGCTGCAAGAAAGAGAGGAGTAAAAAGTGACCCCATCTTTTCTGATTGGACCAAGTTTGAATTGCCAATGGCTAAAGTGTGGCAGTCTTCAAGGTAGAGAAGTCTGGGGAGTCAGGGGAGAAGAATAACATTTTGGAAAGGCTAAATGTAACTGGAGATGTTGAGTGAGCCCGGAGATGCCTGACTGGAGATATAAAGTGGGGGATTTCCAGCATTTGGATGTTATCTATTGCCTAAGACTGATGAGATCTCCAAGGAATGAGTGTATGTAGAGAAAAGAAGCAAGAACTAAACTCTGGGGTACTCAGACATTGAGAGATTGGGGAGAAGAGAAGGAACCATTAAGAGACCAAGAAGAAGCTCCCAGAGAGATAGGAGGAAAATCAGGGGCTGTGACTCCCTGGAAGCCAATGAAGAGTTTCAGAGGGAAGGGATTCATTCGCTGCGTCCATTGCTGCTGAAAGGTCAAGTAAAATGAAGACTGGTAACTGATCAGGAATTTGGCAACAGGGTGTCACTAGTAACCTTGAAAAGAGCAGGTAAAGCAGCATAAAATGGATTAGAATGTGTTTAGAGAGAATTGGAGGAAGGGATTGGACATGTGAGCGCAGACAGCTCTTCAAGGATTTTTGTGCAAAGGGGAACACAAGAAATGGGCATAGTAGTATTATGAAAGTCTTTTTTTTTAAGATGGGAGAAATAACAGCATGTTTGCATGCACATGAAAATGATTCGGTAGAGAAAGAAAAGTTAACGATGTTGGAGAGACAGGGTATCAAATTTAGCGCACAGGGAAGGGATATTGCTTTAATTTAGAAAAGAGCATAGATATAGGGCAGAGTGTGTGGGTGCAGTTCCTGGGAGATGGGTAACTGAGATGGTGGGAGTCTGTTGAGGTTTTCTTCTGGTCGTTTTAGTTTTCTTCATATAGGAAGCAAGGTGATCCACTGAGAGTGAGGATTTGGTAGGAGGTGGTGGAGGTTGAAGGAGAAAAAAAGGTGTGAACAGTTAAATACAGAGAACACATGAACTGAGGAGTAAGCTTGTCTGGCTGCCTTAAAGAGCCCGTTAAAGTTTCTGGTGACAAATTTAAAGTGAAACTAGCCATTTGGTTGTTGTGTTCATTGACATAGTAGAAGCCTGGAGTAAGTGAAAAGAAAGATTTAACAAGAGTTGCAGAATATCCAATGGGTATAATAAAATAATAGGGTGAGGAGACTTGTGAATGTATGCAATGAAGATATTATTATAATGATTGGCCATAGAACTTAAAGCTGGCAAGTGGAGAGGAAATCAAGATGATGGGGCAGAGTGAAAAGTGGTAGGATCAATGGATTGGAAATCTGCGTGGGATCAAAGGCTTGTGGAAATTAGCTGAAAGAAAAGGGGTGGTGGTCCAAAACATAACAGCGTTGTATACTGTAAGAAGTCATTTCCAAAACTGAAGTCAAAGGATAAATTCATTTCATTTTATTGTATTCCATTATTGATACTTCTGGTGAGCCTTCTTTTTGTGTGTGTATAGGAAGCAGTATGTTAATGTGTAGTGAACTAAACTGTAGTGGTTTGGAAATTGATTCTTGTTTTAAACCTGTCAGCAACTGACCCTGAGACCTGGGACACCTCCCTGTAGACATCAGTTTCCTCGCTTGTAAAAAAAGAAGGTAGAAGTCACTCTCTCTCAGAAAAAAAAACTATGGATCAGCTTTGACAGCCTTCAAAACTTCTCCCCCTGTGCGGGACAACCTCACTCAGTGTGTTGCTCCTGCTCAGTCCACCTTCTATCTCAACAGGTAGCGGCCAGTTGCCTCTCTTTGTTCTATGTCGGCCTTTTGTCTTTTCCATACCCCATAAGTGGCCAGGTTCTGTGGCTGTTTTCTATTGGTAGTTGCATAGTTACGATAAAACATTTTCCCTTTGCCCTGGTCCTGTCTCCGATCATCCTGCGTCCAAAAAGAACTCTACTAAGTTCTAGCTCCTCTGACTTTCTGACTTCCACTGCTGCTATGACTTAGCATTTCCTGAGGTGCCAGCCTCAGCTATCTCTTCTCACTCTTTGCCTGCATGAGCTCATTCAAGCCCATGGCTTTACCATCTTCCAGGTATCTGTATTTCTAGGTCCACTTTGTCTGAACCCAGACAGAAATTTCAAACTTCCTACTAGAAGTTTGACCTGCATGTCCTCCAGGTGCATCGCACGTAAAACTGAATTCATCATCCTGTGTGTAAATGTTATTGTTGTTATTGTTATTATTATTTAGCCTCTCATATCTGTATCTAACCAACTGCCCAGAAACCTGGAGTTATCCTCATACTCTGCCTTTCCCCACACCCCGTTTTCAGTTAACCAGCCTATCTATCCCACCCCAGATAGGTGCCTCGCATCCTCATCGCGACTGCCTTAGTTCTATCCATCACACCTTTCGCCCAGCCTCAAATCCTTTTAATCCACTGAGCACACCTTGACAACATTTAATTCCCTAGAGTGTAAATCTGCTCACCTCATTCCCCTGATCAATTGCCTGAAATAAATCTTCATTTTCTGTGGAATGAAGTCCAAATTCCTTAGCATGCCACCATCTGAGCCCATCTTACATTGTTCTATTTTAGTACACATTTCCCCACTAATTGCCAAAGCAATGCATGCTTAATGCAGAAAATCTGGAAGGCAGAGAAATAAAAAGAGATTAAAAAATTACACATAATCTCACCACTCAGAGGTGATCCCCGTTAACATTTTCATTAATACTAGACACATGCAAGTGCTTTTTATTTCATCCTGAACATTTCTCTCACTGATGTATGTATTTGTAATAACTTAATGTGTGCATAGTCTTCCATATATTAAGCACCTTATTAAGCACCTTAATTGACTTGAGTTGTTGGATTTTTAGCCCATTTTTTCTTTTTAATTTCACATCCCACACAGCCTGCCCAAACCCTGGTCACAGTCCCATTAAGCAGCTCACTGTTTTCCTACCATTAGCGTCCCCGTGTTCTGCTCCTCAGCGCCTGTTTGCACTATGGCCCTGAACGGCTGCCTCTCCTGTTTCCTGCATCACACCCTGGAAAGCTCCTGTTTATCTTTAAAGGCCGAATTTCAACGCACCCCCTTCAGTAAAGCTTCCAGATTGCTTCAGGCTCTATTAATCCTCCCTCCATGCTTCTGTAATACTGTGTTCTCACCTCTACGCCAGCACTGAGCCACTGTTTTGGGCAGTTTCACCAGGCTGTCTCACCCGCAGAGCTGGGGAGGGCAAGGACTTATCTCTATTTGTTTTCCTCTTATGCAAAGAGACTAGTTTGTTCTGAGGGCTCGGTAAACTTTATTGCGATAGTGAATGAATGATTACAGTTGCCTTGGAAAAAATTAGAGAGTTAATTTTTTTATGCAGAAAAAAAGGAGTACATAATGGTAGAGTTGGAGGGAAATAGAAAAAAAGTTGTTACTGATCAATGAATCAAACTGATATGCCTATTCAAACAAATCAAATGGTATTTTATGATCACTTTACATTTGTGGTTGTAACTTCTGCATTTGTGTCTTTCCTATTTCTGTGCTTATTTCTGTGTTTTCTGTACTTGAATGAGGGGAAAGGCAACTTTTAGAAATACTGAGTAGTATAAAGTTACTAAAATAGTAAGAAATGAAATGTGCCCCCCCGCAAATGGTTACTCTTGGTCTTTATGGTACAATATTAATATAAGCCTTGTGCACTCTAGCTGGAGTAAATTATTAAATTGTCTCTTAGTGTTGAAATGAATACACCAAACTTTTCTCCTAGTTCATTCTCTGTTTGCACCCTGATAAGAAGTTCTAAGGTTCTTTTTATGTGATAGGTAGTATTTTGTAAACAGTTGTCATCACCATTAGTATGTAGTATTGATGAGTTTCGTAACAAAGTTTTAAACTGTAACATACCAGGGCTACACTGATCCTGAATATCACTGCACATGCCGTCGATGTTGGATAATGTGGCAGTTTCTTTCTTTCTTTTTTTAAAAAATATATTTTATTGATTATGCTATTACAGTTGTCCCATTTCTCCCCCATCATTCCCCTCCACTCTGCACACCCCCTCCCACCCACATTCCCTCCCTTTAGTTCATGTCCATGTGTCATAAGTTCTTTAGTTTCTACATTTTCCACACTATTCTTGCTCTCCCCCTGTTTATTTTCTACCCACTGTCTATGTTACTTATTCTCTGTACCTTTCCCCCCTCTCCTCCTCCCACTTCCCTGTTGCTAACCCACCATGTGATCTCCATTTCTGTTCCTGTTCTACTTGTTTGCTTAGTTTGCTTTTGTCTTAGGTCTGGTTGTTAATATCTGTGAGTTTGCTGTCCTTTTACTGTCCTATTTTTGATCTTCTTTTTCTTAGGTAAGTCCCTTGAACATTTCATATAATAAGGGCTTGGTGATAATGAACTCCTTTAACTTGACCTTATCTGAGAAGCACTTTATCTGCCCTTCCATTCTAAATGAAAGCTTTGCTGGATAGAGCAATCTTGGATGTAGGTCCTTGACTTTCATGACCTGGAATACTTCTTTCCAGCCCCTTCTTGCCTGGAAGGTCTCTTCTGAGAAATCAGCTGACAGTCTCATGGGAACTCCTTTGTAGGTGACTGTCCCCTTATCCCTCAATGCTTCTAGAATTCTGTCCTTCATTTTAATCTTGGCTAACATAATTATGATGTGCCTTGGTGTGTTCCTCCTTGGATCCAACTTCTTTGGGACTCTGAGCTTCCTGGACTTCCTGGAAGTCTGTTTCCTTTGCCAGATTGGGGAAGTTCTCCTTTATTATTTGTTCAAATAAGTTTTCCACTTGTTGCTCTTCTTCTTCCCCTTCTGGTACCCCTATAATTCAGATGTTGGGATGTTTAAAGATGTCCTGGAGGTTCCTAAGCCTCTCCTCATTTGTTTGAATTCTTGTTTCTTCCTTCTTTTCTGTTTGGTTGTTTCTTTCTTCCTTCTGGTCCACTCCATTGATTTGAGTCCCAGTTTTCCTCCCATCACTATTGGTTCCCTGTGCATTTTCCTTCATTTTACTTATTGTAGCCTGCATTTGTTCATCTAATTTGTGAGCAAAATCAACCAATTCTGTGATCATCCTGATCACCAGGGCTTTGAACTATGCATCCGATAGGTTGGCTATCTCTTGGTCACTTAGATAAATTGGCTCTGGAGCTTTGATTTGTTCTCCAGTTGGAGCCATTTTTTTTTGGGGGGGGGGCAGTCTGGTTGCAGCTGTTATGTAGTGAGGGACGGAGCCTTAGATGTTCCCCAGGGCAGGGCAGCCCAGTTGCTGGTTAGTGATGCTGTATGTGGGGGTGGGGTCTGAGAGGGAACAATGGCACTTGCTCTGCTCTCTCTCGGATTCCAGTTCCTTCTGCCGCTTCCCCTTTGCCTGGATTATCTGCGTGCAAATGTGGGACCACCTAGTCAGCCAGCCATCTTGTGCGGCCTCACTGGGTCTGCACCATTGCCACACCATGCCTGGGGTCCATTAGCTGCCGCCTGTGCACCTGGGGCCTGCTAGCCACCGCCTGCATGCCTAGGGTCTGCCAGCGGCTGCTGCCTGTGCACCCAGGTCCACCAACCTTCACTTTTTCCTGCTGCAACTACCGCCCCTCTTACCGGTCTGGATGAATGGTTGTTGAACTTCTGTACAGTTCAATTTTCTATCAGTTCTGCTTGTTTTCTTGTTTCTAAATCTTTGTTGTCTTTAATTTTTGTTGTGCAAGGAGGCATAGTGTGTTCACCTATGCCTCCATCTTGGCCGGAAGTCAGCGGTTTCTACAATGTTAATTTTGACATGTTTTTCATTTAAGATGTAAATGTATATGTAAACTGGATAGCTGTGTTATAAAATATTACTCCTACCACCCGCTGACAGGTGGGTTGAACATTAAGTTCCAATATACTTTCTGTAGAAAGCCTATATAAGACTTACGTGAGGCCGTGAGGCCTAATGCAAAGACCACAAGACTCTGCCCTGCTACTCACTAGCCTTTTACATTTGCATAACCTGACCTCTCAGATCAACAATTTTGTTCCTGGAAAATGAGCATAATAAAAGTTGCTTCACAGGTCATTGGGAGGATTATGTAAGATAATATATATATAGAACGCCCAGTTTAATGTATGGAAGCCATTATGATTATGGAGGAAGCCAACAGAATCAATTTCATAATTTTGAAAAGCTTTGCTCACTTTTTTTTGTATTCAATTTGTTCTTTGAATTGTCACTGAAAACTGTGTTACAGCAATGTTAAAGGCAATTTGCAAATTATTCAAGTTCACAGTGGCTTTTATTTTTGCATGTTGCCTTCCACTCCTTACTCCTTTCTGGCTCGCCTGGTGCTGTAAGGGAAAGGAGCAGGTTTACCTGGATTGCCCCTAGGGATACTTTACAGGGGGCTGGAGGGCATTCGTGACGAAGTTATTTCCACTGGGCTGACCCAAAGGAAAGAGATAAATGTAGGCCCTATGGATGACAGATGGGTCTGTTTGTGTGGAGATGTAGATACCCAGATATCAAAGCAGAGGGGAGTGCAGGTGTGGGGAAGGTTGGGAAATGGGGGGAGGGAGTGGAAGAGGGGAAGGGA
>PVKU01001981.1:0-63740 GCA_004027475.1 Anoura caudifer
AATAAGTTTTCCACTGGTTGCTCTTCTTCTTCCCCTTCTGGTACCCCTATAATTCGGATGTTGGGACGTTTAAAGATGTCCTGGAGGTTCCTAAGCCTCTCCTCATTTTTTTTGAATTCTTATTTGTTCATTCTTTTCTGTTTGGTTGTTTCTTTCTTCCTTCTGGTCCACTCCATTCATTTGAGTCCCAGTTTTCCTCCCATCTCTATTGGTTCCCTGTGCATTTTTCTTCATTTCACTTATCATAGCCTTCATTTTTTCATCTAATTTGTGAGGAAAATCAACCAATTCTGTGAGCATCCTGATCACCAGGGCTTTGAATTGTGCATCTGATAGGTTGGCTATCTCTTGGTCGCTTAGATGAATTGGCTCTGGAGCTTTGATTTGTTCTCCAGTTTGAGCCATTTTTGTTTCTGTTTTTTTGTTGTTGTTGTTTGTTTGTTTCTGTTTCTGTTTCTGTTTTTGTTTTTGTTTTTTGGTCTAATAGCGGCAGTTACATAGTGAGGGGTGGAGCCTTAGGTGTTCACCAGGGCAGGGCAGCCCAGTCCCTGGGTTGTGATGCTGGATGTGGGGGCAGGGTCCAAGAGGGAACAATGGTGCCTGCTCCACTCTCTCTTGGGTTCCAGTCCCTTCTGCTGCTCTCCCCAAGCAAATTGGGCCCTTCTGGTGCTGATTTCCATGTGGGTGGGCTTGTGTACACTGTAGGACCCTGTGGGTCTCTCCAACAAACTCTCCTGTGAGGCTGGGATTCTCTCCCAGCATCTCAACCCCCCACAAGTGTTTTCAATCAGTGCCTTTAGGCTTTATTTCTTGGTGCCAGGGCCCTGAATTGTGCAGTCTGACTTGCTGCCCATTTTATCTGTGTGCGAATGTGTGACCATGGTCAGCCTCCTTGTGTGCCTTTCTTCGTCTGCTCGTTGCCTCCCTGCACTCGGTACATGCTGCCTGTGCGCCTGGGGTGTGCCAACTGCCACCTGCGTGCCCGGGATCACCAGCCACTGCCTTTTCCTGCTGCAACCCCTCTCCACCAGCTGTCAACTCCACCCATCTTACCAGTCTGGGTGAATCATTGTTGGACTTCCGTACAATTCAATTTTCTATCTGTTCTGGTTGGGGTTTTTTGGGGGGTTCTATATTTTTGTTGTCCTTAATCTTGGTTGTGAGAGGAGGCACAGTATGTCCACCTATGCTCCAGCCTCGCCGGAAGTCCTCTATACATTTTGAATTTATTCTTGTGTATGGTGTAAGGAGGTGGTCTATCTTCATTTTTCTGTATGTATTGTCCAATTTTCACAACACCATTTATTGAATAAACTACCTTTATCCCATCGTATATTCTGGCTTCCTATGTTCAATATTAATTGACTTTAAAGGTGTGGGTTTATTTCTGGGCTCTCTATTCTGTTCCACTGATCTATGTGCCTGTTTTTATGCCAGTGCCAGTCTGTTTTGATTACTATTGCCATGTAGTAGAGTTTGATACTAGGTAGCATGATTCCTCCAAATTTTTTCTTTTTTCTCAGGATTGCTGTTGCTATGTGAGGCCTTTTGTGGTTCCATATAAATTTTTGAAATATCTGTTCTAGTTCTGTGAAATGCATCATTGAAATCTTGATAGGAATTGCATTGAATCTATAGATAGCTTTGGGTAGTATGAACATTTTAATGATGTTAATTCTTCCTGTCTATGGACACAATATGTGTTTCCATTTATTTGTATCTTCTTCAATTTAGACAGAAATTTCAGCCCAGGAATAGTCTGACTTAGGAGTGACTGGTAGGCTATATCAGGGTCTTGGCCCTATTCAGGCAAGGTTGGCAGGTACTGGGCACTCCATCTGCCTTGGATCTTCCAAATACAAGTTCCTCAGATCCCAAGAGAGGCCTGGGCTCAATACTAAGTAAAATAAAATGTAAGGCCCCTTCATAGAACTTCTGGAGCTATGATGGTAGACCAGAAGCCTATCTTCAAAAAGGTGGCTCTCTTATTCCCCACATGCACACACTTCAAGGATAGTGGTGTGGTGTATATTGATGGACACACAAATGTCCTATATAGAGATACAAGTGGTTGGCATGACTAGAAGAACATTTATTAGTAAGACAATAATCTTCTGGTAAATTTTCAATGTTAAAAACTGGTTTTAGGTGTAGAGTTTATTTTCTTCTGTTAGTAAAATCAAATATAACGTTAATTTTTAATTGCTACAATACTTGTTTAAGTGCTTTTATTTTATTTTTGTCATGCAAATATCACTTTTTTTCTTTTTAAAAGATGGGGGAGTAATTTTTTAAGAGAATTATTATTGGTGTCTTTCAGATTAAATGATTATTGTTTGACATCCTGTGGCCTCAGAAAATTCAAACCTCAGTAATCTAATACAACACTTCACATCCTAAGGTGAGAACATTTGCTTAAGGTGCCGAGTCCAGTAGTGGCAGGACCTCCTGACTGCCACCAGGCTGGCTGGGGATTGTGGCAGAACAATAACCAGATAGGAAACACTAAGAAGTAGAGTATTTTCCTCTTCCTCCTTGCCCTCCACCTCATTCTCATTCTCAAAGTAAAGCAAAGCACTAGGCTTTTATTTTTAAAATAAATTTTTTGTTTAAAAAAATTTTAGATTTACTGAAAAATCTTCAAGATACTACAAAGAGTTCTCATATAGCCTACATCCAATTTCCACTATTATTGACATCTTACATTTGTATAATTGTCACAATTAATGAACCACTATTAATATATTATGAAATATGGTCCATTCTTTATCCAAATTTCCATTGTTTTTATCTGATGTCCTTTTTCCATTTCAGGATCACATCTAGGACACCATGTTACATTTATTGGTCATGTATCCAAGGCTCCTCTTTGCTGTGACAATTTCTCAGACTTCCTTGTATTTGAAGACCTTGATAGTTTTGAGGATTACTGCTTAAATACTCTGTTAAATGTCCCTCAATAGAAATTAATCTGATATTTTTCTCATCATTAGACTGTAGATATGAGATTTAGGAGAAAAGTCCAAAATATACAGTGACACTTTCTTCGTATAATGAGACTTACAAAAAAAATAAGTTAAACATCTGTCACATAGCAGACACTCAACAAAGAACAAATTCTTCCTCTTCACCCACCGCAAGGCCAGTTTAGTAACCAGAAAACAATCTGTATATGAAACATCTTCACTACGTGCCAATCCATCTCTTCTAGAAAAGGCATGACCCAGATAGAAAACAAGCTGAGAAGAAAGTGAAAATTCAGATTTGGCTAATCATATTCAAGTGGTCCCTGAATATAGCTGTTCTCTGTGCTGGACATTTGCCCTCCTGGGACTTTCCTCACCCTGCCCTGTGCCCCAGAAAGGGGATCTTCACGGCATAACAGACAGTCTTCTTGCTGTCTAGATTCCTGCTGGGTCCAGTCGGCGGAGCACCCACGGGAGTGCTGTGTGCAGGAAGAGGAACCTTGTAAATCATCCTTTCATGTGTCCCTGTTGAGTCTCTTTCTTTCCAGGGCATTGACTATGCAAATTTGGAATATATATAATCTCTATATAAATTTTGATACAGAAAGGAGTCAAAAGGGCTTCTGACAGGTTAGGTAGCCAAGAAGCACCCCTTGAATCATGACCTAATAGTGTGGTTTCATATGTTTAGAGAATGAATCACTGTATCAGGCAGATCTATGCAACTGCTCGCTGTTGATCTAATGCTCTTCAGAATGACCTCTGCAAGCTTTCAACATCTCCTTTGATGATGCTGACATTACACAACATATTTTTGGAATTTTAGAATCCCTGTTCAAAAATTACCTTTAAGAAACAGTTTAACTTAGAGCCATCTTAGCAAACTTGATTCCTTCTTTGGACATCTTTGCCAACCTGGATTCTGAATTACTTTTGACTGTTTCCAAAAATTAAATCTGACCTCAAAGAGTGAAACTTTTACTGGTGATATTTAGGACAAGCCATGGCCTCTAAGGAAAAAATCAAAAAAAAGAAAAAAGAAAATGTAAAAAGAGAGTTCTGGATTTGTTGGATCTTGGCAACATTTGGAATAAGTAGAGAGTATACACATGTGATTACTTTGGAGTGTGCAGCATGATTTGGATGTATAGATGATGCTGTGCTGTTTTAAAAATCTGTCATTTGACCATAATAGCATAGTGTTTTACAAGGCAGGCTCTGGGGTCTGACAAGCTAGGTTTAAATTCTAGCTTCATCACATATTATATGTGGGTGACATTAGGCAGTTTATTTAATTATCTCTGCCTAGAGTTTCTCATCTGTAAAGTAGAGGCAACAACAGTACTGATAGTATAGGGTGGTTCTGATAATTGAAAGAAGTAATATACATAAAGCATTTTAAATGATGAGGGAACAGGAAGGACTCAAATGTTAGCTATTACTATTATGCACCATGTTGCATCATGGCTTTTGATTACTGACCAGCAGTATTCAGCACATTTACACACCATGGCTGCATTGCCATATTCTTCCATCTTGTTTCTTTGTTTAATTGACAGCTGTTATCTGCATTAGTTGCCACTACCCTATAAAAGTAAGGTTTGTTCAAAGATTAACAAAGAAAAGAAATACGTTTGTCTTTATATTTATATTTATATTTACTTGTTTCCACAGGAAAAAAAGACCTGGAGCATCCTCTCTCAAAGTCTGTTTGCAAAAAAAAATTACATACATAGGCATTATTTTTCTTTCCAAAGACTTCATATTGGCACATGTTTTAATTACCCAATAACAGGTTTTATTTTTTAATTTCTAAGATGCAGTGTATTTCCTAGCATATAAATACCTACATATACACATATATAAATATGTGCACATACATACACATACATATATACACATACACATACATATATTTTAAACTATTAGACAGTCAGATTAAGTTGGCTGGATCTACTGAGTAACCCCATGAACTAATGAAGTAAATATTTGCCCCCGCTGGGATGTGGAAGGCTTCCAGGATGCCCGCCAGAGCGTACACCTGCAGAGATTGGTGATTCACCTCTGACTCACTCGGCAGGCATTAGGGAGAAGCCAGCCGGGATGCAGAGGGTACACTTAGCTGCTGGTTCTCTCCTGCCTTCCCAGAATAATGACATTAATGACACTTCCAAACAGCTCACCCAGTCACAAAGTGGCAGATTTCAAAATCCATGTGGCAGCTGATTTCCTAATAGGATGCATTAAACAGGACATTGCATGTTTTATGGGCTGGGGTTGATTAGACCATAAGATTTAAAAGATGTAGCTAAAGTGCTTGAAAAATAGGCCTTGGAGGTTCAGATCAAAGCATTACAGGGGGGTGATTAGATAAATAAAAAGTTTAAGCCTAACTGAGCAAATAATTGCACATCCCCTGAAAAGCTCAGTTCACAGGGATTGATCAAATGTGAGTCACCCAGGCACAGATGTCTTTCTAAGAATATTCCTTTTAATTTTTTAAATATACATCAAAAGGAAAAAGAATCTGGGGACTGACCAGCAAATACTCTTGTTTGTATAAGAAAAGCCTCTTTAAGAAACTGACAAAAAATATATATCCCTCATTGTTTAAAGAGGCCAGTTTTCCCTTTTCGCTTCCTTCTCAGAAGTAAAAGGTTTTTGCTTTTCACAGGCTAATAGAGCTCACCTAAAAAAAAAAAAAAAAAAAAAAATTCTAAAAGATTTTCTAGTGCCCTATCTTTGTCTATTATTCTATAGAAGTCAGGTTCAGGTTTATTTTGAAAGCATGTGCTGTTATCTCTCTACAGAAATGTATGTCGGGGGCAGGGGGAAGATTCATCTTTGTCTAGTTAAGACAACAAAAAGAAAAGCCTTTACAAAGCTTATCTGTGCATCGCTATGTGCCAGACACATGTTATCTCATTTAACCCTAATGACAATGCTGGAAGGCAGGTTTCCATGTTCCCGGTTTATAAGTGAGGAAATTCAGGCACACGTGTGGATTAGGTAATTTACCCTACATCACAAGGCCAGGTCTACTGCTGGACTCTTCCTGCCTGAGAGCACTTCCCACCGACAGTCATTCCTTATTGACTACAGGACTCTGCAAGAGCACCTAGATCTCAGTCATTTCTCTGAGCTGATCTTGGCTGTTTCCTTGAGGCAGGATCTAGCATTATCTCATATTTTGAAAGTACGCAATCGGAGGTAGAGATCATGGCTTTCCTAAAACCGCGTAACACAAGGCAGATGGGTGGGTAGAAAGGCACTCAGAGCTGCTGAGTTTGAAGTCTGTGATTTGGTCACTAGCCCTCTGTAGCCAGAGGGTGACCAGGCAAGAGATCTTGGTAGCCAAAGTTCTTGGTGAGCTCTTGCTTATGTCTCAGAATCAGCAGTTCCTTGGAAGCAGCATTTATTGCACAACAATCCCAAGAAAGTGGTGATCAGAATTAGGGAGGGGGTGGAAAACTGGTAGCGTCAATGCCTGCCAGTGAATCAGTACAAGTTTTAGTCTGCAGTTCAGCCTATGAGCTATGTTTCACAGCATTGCTGACAATATTTTAACACTTTAATTTATATCCCACTTATAACTAATATTCTTTTTGACTTTTATTTACTCAAATATTGCTGCAACAGGGTATCGCTCTGAGTTTCAGTTCCCACTCAGACAGCCAGGAGCAGGGAAACAGGTTCACAAACGCCATTCCCTCAGGGAGTCAGACTAGCCTGGTCCAAGTCCTAGCTGTGTAACTTTGAGAAAGTTGTTACGCTCTCTGTATCTCAATTTCCTCATTGACAAATAGTATCAGCTCATAGGGACTGCCTTAACCAGCTTAAATTGCTGTAATAAAATTCCGTGGACTGAGTGGCTTAAAACATCAAAGTTGATTTCTCACAGTTTTGGTGCCTGGTAAGTACAAGAGCAAGGTTCTGGCCACTCAGGTTCCCTGTGAGAGCCCTCTTCCTGGCTTTTCTTGCTGAGTCCTCAAGTGATGGAGAGAGAGCACTAATCTCATCATGAAACCCCACCCTCATGACGTCATCCAAACCTAATTACCTACCAAGGGCCCCACCTCCGAATACTATTACAATGGAGTTAGGATTCAATTATGAACAGAAGGGTAGGGGTGATGGAACACAAACACTCAGTCCATAACAGGCACTGTCTCTGTGAGCAATTGGCAAGCACCTCATAAATGTTACCCATCACTATGGTTGCTCTAGTACTAAAATTAAGGAAACAGACCATGTTATATTCAAATGTACCTGTAAACCCATTTGGATGAATATAGAGGGAGAAGCACTTACTGTGGTAGATTCTGGGCTACACATGCACAAAGGACATGATTAAGAGTAAGGCAAGATTGCTTCTCTCAAGGAGCTCCTGGTCTCCTATCGAAGAAACTTCTCCAGGAAACCTCCTGTCCTCCTCGAGCCGTGCCCTCTGTTTTGCAGAGGAGATGACCAGCTATGGGGGAATATCCATAACAGGCCTGGAGCACCGTCTGTTGCACAACCGCGTGAGACTTGGGATGCAAAGTTACTAGACAGGTGTTCAAATCCAGCTGTTGTCGTTACTGGTTATGACTTTGGGCAAATCATTTAGCCTAGTTCAGCTTTCTTCTCTGTGGAACAAGAAAAACACTAATTTATTTAGTTTTCCCTTTAAGATATTAATGTGATTATTATTCTTATTGCTTCAAAAAAATGGTGCTCACCTTTGAGCTGCTCGAAGAGGAGACAAGGAGAGAGCTGTGCAGAGCGTTGGGCTGCAGTTCTCAGGAGGAAGGGGTACCGTTATTGTTATCATCATAATAACGTCATAGGATGTAACAGCAGCCCTAGTTTGCAGTTGTGAGAACCACATGAAATATAGGCAAAATCAACTAGCCGTAGTTATCACATACAAGTACCTGATGAATGTTCTTAAAACAAAGAAAACAAGACCAAGCGCAGTCACCCTTGTTGGGAGTGTGTATGAGAAGAAAGGCTGTGCACTATCAACACGTTGATCTTCAGCAACAGGCCAGAGCTATAACACACTTAGAATGGAGCTGCCCAAATTAAAAACAAACAAACAAACTTACACACAGAGTGGCTGAGTGCCATAGCCTCTGTCATCATCCTCAGGAATCCACTGGTTGTGTGTCTTCCAAATTTCGGTATTAAAATTGAATGTGCACTGGCACCGCAGATAAAGTAGATAATAAAGGCAGAAATTTTTCCACAGTGCCACTTAGGTTTCCACTGACTAGTTTAGAGAATTACCCGCATGTTCAAAACCAGATGAAAGGAAACAGCACCAGTCTCAAATAGGGCCGGTTGCTTTTCCCCTAGAGCAGTTTTCCACATTTGCTTTACCTTGTGGAAATGTAGACTCAAGGGAAAGTTTTCAGAATTACACATGCTCATTTCCCACCTAGATTTACATTTAAATCTCAATACATATTAATGGAGAGAGTAAACCAATGTAAAGGAGTGTTTTTCAAAGCCAAAGTACTCTTCTCAGAGTCAACTGAGGTCCTCGTTAAAAATTCAGACTCCAGACCAGTTAACTTGCCCTCTGTGGGTGTGGCTCTGGACTCCACATATTTAACAGGCTTCCCAGAGGACTCTAGCACATGTGGACATTGAAGAATATCTGATAAATGGGGATAAAATTATCTGGTTTTATTTTACCTTTAAGCAACACCTGCCCCATTTAAAAATACATAAAACAACAACAGGTTGATTTGAAATGGACAAATGAGAAGATGGAGCAACTAAAAACAATTCTAACCTGAGAAGTAGCAAACCCCAATATTAGAACATAGCAAATGACCTTTTGACCAAGTCTGATGCTAGACTTTTCTAAGCTTTCTAAGTTTCAGGAAACATTTAATAACTTAAAAGGAAGCAAGTGTGTGTGTGTGAGTGTATGTATTAGAGACCAAATGTTAAATAACTTCTCTATGATACATAAAAAGTGTCAAAAATTAATATACCTTAGTGCTGAGAAAGACCCACTGAATATCCACCAGAATTGTATGCCAGCTCTGAAGAACACCTCCCCAGCCCCAGATGTGCAAAGAGGAAGCAAACACAGTCCCACCCTCTAGCTCAGGAGAGCAGGGTTTCTTGAATCATCCAGGCTCTCAGAGGCCTTGGGCCTGAAAAAATGTCCCCATGCCTAAGCACTTGATTCTGAGTAAGGTTGCAGAGGACTGGCAAGACCTCACTTGGCAATTCCTCATCAAGTGTGGACACGGAAGATGACTTGAGTAGGTTCTAAATCCTGGTAGGTTGCGGTGTTCCCTTCACACATATAATTCAAACTACAATTTAAATGTTTCGAAGACACGAAAATGAAGTGCTCTAAATTAAAATTGTTTCTCTCCAGAACTTCTAATTGCTGTTTCTGTTTTGTAGTTGTTTGTTTGTTTTTGGTGTTGGTGTTTTTAGTGGTTTGTTTTGTTTAACGCCTCGGCTTTGCAGAACCCTAAGTGTATACTTAATTTGCCTGTGGATAATCCAGCATTACTCTGGAGGAAGGCACAGCTTACTACAATACAGGATGCCTTGAGCTGTTTAATGATGTGGGCGTACAGAGCAGACTGCACAAGGAAGAAAGTTTCACCTCAACACAGTCATCCAAATATAAGTTTTGAGCTCAACTTGAATGTTCCATTAGTGATGCTAAGGAAAGACAGTGACTCTCAATTAAAAGGCAGTACCTTCAGCAGTCCCTCCAAAGAACCAGTTAGGAAGGGCATATGTAAGGCTGGTGTGGAGAGCAGACAGGGAAGGCATTTGGGTAACATCAGATGCTCTGGTCTTTTCCAACAGAAGATGCCATTGAACACCTACTAATGGTGAAGATTCAGGGCAAGGTGATGTGAGAGCCAGTATAGAGCTGGGGGCAAGTAAAAGAGAGGGAGAGCCAAGATCGTGGCAGGAAGACTAGTCAAGTGAAAGAAAATCCCCCTGCACAGTAAAGGGATGGAAAGGAAAATGGGTAAGAGAAAGACAGAAAGAGTAGCCCACCCAGGAAGACTGTGCTTTACAACTTATCCTAATGTTGGTGACAGCACAAAGAGACCCCCAGAGCAGACACCCAGATGATGTAAGTGTCTATTGAAGAAAGATCCATACTCACTGTTCAGGTTATTTACCTCATAAGACGTTTGTTTTTTAACTCACACACACATGGACCCATGTCTTCTCAATTGCCACCTGCTTTCACCCAAACACCCAGGAAAGAGTTGGCTGTTTATTTATTTAAGTGCTGCCTATTTCCAAAATGGATTTAAGGCAATGGAACACAGAGGTAAGTCAAATTTCAGTGTTAATAATTCATTGCTCTAAGAATTTTCCATATCTTTAGTCAGACAATACTTGATCATTAGCATGTTGCGTTAGTAGTGCTGCCGACCCTGTTTATATAGTTAGGTGTTTCTTTCCACTTCTGTAATAGAGAAAGAGATCTTTTACCCTCAGCTCTGCGCTTGTTCCTTTTAAATATTTCAGGACACAGTGTCAGGAACCATATTTTCAGATGGAGAGTCAGTCCATGGGTGTAAAGGTTTTGATGATAATCATTACAATTTCAAAGGTGCCTGGGATTTTACACATAACCACGACCCACCACGAATCCTCCCAACAACCTGTGAGGAGTTTATTACCTTTTCTAATACTACAGACAAGGACACAGGACCAAAAGGATTTACTAACTTGCCTGAGGTCACATGGTTAATGGGGAGAGGTTTCAAACGCAGTTGTGACTGATGTCAAAACCCTCCCGTTTCCCTTCAGCCTGCAATAGGGAGGAAGTGAGGAAAGGGGCAAAGGGTCTGGGGTCACTCAGCCGCCCGCGGGAGAAAACTCAGGACCAGTGGCCCTAATGCAGATGTGAGTACTGGGCACATAGCATTTGCCCTCGCTTCTGAAATGCACCTTTGCTATTAATCTGTTCTCAGGGTTTGGTTTATTTTTTCCACCCAAATGAACAGACTTTGCTTCAGTGTCACTTATATAATGCAAATATCATCTTTCCGCATGGGAATCTTTTTCCTGTTTGAGGTCGTGGGTTTGGGCCTGGGTTTGTACACGTTTTGCCTGGCTGACAATGCGTGAACAACTTAAGTGACTGTGTAAGAAAAAAGGTAAACACACTATTTTCAAACACCACTGCAGAAGTAAGATATAATTAAGGCTCTCAGCTTCAATTTTTGTTTCTATACAGTAATTTAACATTTTTAGGGGTTAGAGGAAAAGGCTGGATGTATTTCAGAAGGAAATGAGGATTTAATAAAATCCAATCAGGTATTAATTAGCCATGTATGAGCCAGACAGTTTTAAAATATCCTTCCATGAATACCTGCTTCTCTGACTTCTATCTTGAGGGATCCTGAGGCCAGGGTAAAAGTCAGAGATTCTGAAACAGGTATTCAAACCTGCATTATTTAGCAGATGAGCTTTTTTGTGGAGTGTTTCCCCATGTCCAAATGAATTTATCTGGCTTTGAGTTTCATCAACACAGGACTGAGTTCTTTCACAATCAGTGACTGAGTGATGGTTCTCAAACTGTTTCTAATAAATGGAAGAGGGGTTCCCCTCTTCCGTGAAGCCTGCTATGGGTCTCTTGCACAGTACCAAGTTAAAGTCCTCTTTATGTCAATAAAAATAGTGCTGTTTCCAACAAAAGATTTATTTTTGTTCCTATCCATGAGCAACATCAACTCAAAGTCCGGTCCCTACGGCTGTGGCCGGGATCAAAGATGCTCATTTTAAGAACAGCTCGCCAAAGCCTGTAATACGTGTAGGCTGCTGACAGAGCCGTAAACTTCAACGCAAGCACCTACAGACAGGCCCTCCGTAAACGGTTTTGATGGTAAATAACTGAGACTGACTGAGATGTCTTGACTGTCATTTTCTTAGACCACTTGCTCCATATTTACGGAAAAACCTTAATACACAAAGCAATGTACGCCCATGTATCCTATAGAAAGTTTAGAAAGTACAGATGAAGAAAACCGTGAATTCCTACTTCACAAAAAATAACCACATTTAAAATTTTGGTACATAAACTCCATTTGAAAAATGTATAGTATGTTTTATATAAAAACAGACCATGTTATAAGGGATATTTTTCCCCCAGGGGAGAGAGTGAACACAGTCCCCCACTACCACCAGCTACGAGGTCAGGTTTCCCGCGTTCGAGGAGATCGCAGGGGTCGGCACTTCCGGCGGGCAGTGGGCAAAGCTCGCCCTGGGAACCACCCCCACAACCGTATCTCCCCTGCCAGGTAAATATATGTAATATTTTTAAACTAGTTTTTTACTTAAAAAAATAAGAATCTTTCTATGCCATTAAACCTTCTTTTCCAACATCATTTTTCTGTTTTTGTAATTTCCACTGTGTGTCATCATCTATTTTCAAATAAATAGCTTTTAAAAACCTAATATTAAACGTAACACATGGTCATTGTTTAAATAAGAAATCAGACATGCATACATGAAGGAGAAAAAAATTGTTTTTAAATCTGTAGTCCATCCTATAACACAAGGTGGGATTTCTGCAGCAGAGATTCTTGTACTGTTAAAGTTTCATTTATGTGTTGGTAAATTATCCACAAAAAATTATGTCAACTTAAATACAAATGAGAATATGAGAGTATCTATTCTTTTTACAACCTCAAAAAAGTACCTTTGAGAATTATATTTTTAATCTTTATTAACTACATAGGCAGAAAAAAGAGGGACATGGTTTTATTTTTTACGTCTTTGATGCTTAGTAAGGTTGATTATTCCTATATAGTGGGAATTTCTCATATAAATTGTTTATTTATCATCTTCCCCCTTTTCAATGGGTTTAAAATTACCATTTGTAGTAAGGCTGTCCATCATTTTTCTGCCAACTATGTTAAATATATTCCTCAATTTGTTCTTTGCCTTTGAATTGTTTATTTGTTGGCTTTTAACTTTTTATTTTTAAATAATGAGATTTATAGAAGAGTCGCAAAAGTAGTATAGAAAATTCCTATATACTCTTCATCCAGCATCCATTGTTAACTTACAAAATCACAGTACAATTGCCAAAATGACAAAACTAACATTGGTTCAATACTATTAACTAAATTACCGACTTTATTCAGATTTTATGTGTTTTTCCACCATTGTTTTTCTGTTCCATGATCAAATCTGGAATCTCAAAGTGCATTTAGCTGTCCTGTCTCCTTAGGCTCCTTCAATCTGTGACGGTCTCAGTCTTTCCAGGATTTTCCTGACCTTGACATTTTTGAAGAGTACTGGTCAGGTGTTTGTAGAATGGTGCTCACTTTGTCTTTCTACTCTAAAGTTGCAAGTTTCTCTTTCCATACTCATTTTAAAAAAAGAAGTCATTCAGCCCAGCCCATATTTCTAGGGAAGGTGGGCTGATCTCCACCTTCTAAAGGGAGGAATATCAACGAATTTACAGACATATGTTAAAACTACCTAATTCATAAATATTTGGGGGTAGAGATACTTTAAAGCTATGCAAATATTTTATTTTTCATTAAACCTTCACTAACTAATTTTAGCATTCATCACTGGATCTTGTTTGTAGCAATTATTACTAAGATGTTCTTAAGGTGGTTTTCTATTTTCTTCATTGTTTCTACATTTATTATTTGGAATCCTTCTGTAACGAACATTGTTCATCCTCCTCCAGAGGTATGATAGATGTCCATGGCCAGACAATGTCAGCAAGGGCCTAACTTGTTTATTTCTTCTCTGCTCTCTGTGCCATTGGTTTTACTATAATAATGGCAAGAAGACTGTCCATTGCTCCCAGTGTGTATTAGTTTCCTCTTGTTGCTATAACAAATTAATGCAACCTGGTGGATTAAAAGAATATAAATTTGTCTTCGGGAGGTTAAAAGTCTGAACTCGGTTTTATTGAACTAAAATCAAGTCCAATTATTGTTGGCAAGGCTGTATTTTTTTTTCCCCCTAGAGGCTCTAGGAAAGAATCTCCTTGCCTTTTCTAGCTTCTGGAGACCACCCACATTCCTTAGCTCAGGGCCTCCTTCTTCCTCTTCAAAGTAGCCATGTTAGGTCAAGACCTTCTCTTCCTGCGATTTATCTGGTTCTCTCTCTTCTACTTTTGTCTTTCACTTATAAGGAGGAGCCTTGTAATTACATGGGACCCATGTGGATAATCCAGGATAATCTCTCTATCTCAAGGTCAGCTGAATAGCAACCTTAATTACATCTGTAACCTTAATTCACCTTTGCCATGTATGTAACAAATACACAATTTTGAGGATTAGATGTAGATGTCTTTGAAGGCCATTGTCTTCCTATTATACAGGCAGAGAGAGAGAGAGAGAGAGAGAGAGAGAGAGAGAGAGAGAGAATACTATTCCATCAGTCTCAATAGGTGCAACAGAATTGTTTTTTACGTGAGTCTCAAATATATAGCATTGGGTCCTCTTTATTTTGGGAGCCAAATGAGTATAGTCTTCGAATGACTAGTGTCCAAATGAGACATTATGGAGAATGAACAGACATTCTCAATAACTCAGGGTCTTCAGGTATTATACTTGGGCTCTTGAGGTATAAGTAACCCTAAGACAAAATTTAAGCTTATAAAATATCATCCATCCTTATATTCAAGGTCTCCAAACTTCAATTAATTTAGGAAACAAAGAAATAAGTTAGCATTCCAAATTGACTATCTAAAGTATATTTTTTGCCCTGGCCACATAGCTCAGTTGGTTGGAGTGTCATCCCTTACACCAATAGTTTGCAGTTTGAATGTCAGTCAGGATACACACTTAGATTGTGGTTTTGATCCCCGGCTGGGGCACATACCTGAGGCAACCAATCGATGTTTCTCTCTCACATCAATGTCTCTCTCTCGTTCTCTCTCTTTTTGCCTCTCTCTCTAATATATGTGTGTGTGCATGCATGTGTGTGTATATACATACATACATACATACATATATATATATCCTGAAGTGAGGATTAAAAAGAAAAGCATGTTTTTGAGAGGCAACCTCGCTAATTCACACACCCACTCTTGATTTAATACAAGCCATGCCAAAGATCCCTTAAACCTAAAGGCAGGGCTCTAGAAACTGACTTCCTCTCACATTAGTTGTTTTGATCCTGTTAGGAGTTATGAACTCTTACTCTCCTTTGCATTAGGGATTCCTCCTTCACTGCTAGGCTTAGTGAGCCTTGAAGGAACAGCGGGGATTTTTTGTTTGTTTTTAATTGTGCATCTATATTCTCTGTGAAGGCTCACTTCTCTTAGGTCCATCTACGTACTTCTGTAAATACATTCCTGTCAGGAGTTCCTCCTCCACTCTGCTCCATGAGGCACGAAAGGAAATGTGCTGTCATTCAATTGCCTAGAGCCACCGTCAGCGGCACAGCTCTCTCAGTAATTGGAAAGAACAGGTCTTCAGAGCCATCTAGACCGGATTTCAAAGCCGCTTCTGCTTTTAACAACTGTGTGCTTTTTGAAAAATCAAATCCTTAGAGCTCTGTGTTTTCACACAGTCGTGGGTTAGAGTGATCTTTGTCTTCACTGGGAGAGCTAGTTCGCACCAGCAGCCTGTCATCACTCTCTTATCCACGCATTGAGCACCTAATATGTACAAGGCAAAGAGTGCAAAGGTGAACACAATCAACCTATCCCACATGTTGCCTCCTGTACACAGGAAAAACATGTTAAGAGCTAAGGACACTATAGGGAGCACGGTGCCAGGGTGAGTAAAGGTGATGGACAAGGGTTCAGGAAGGGAATCAAAGACCTTTGTAACTCTATTAGAATTTTGTTGCAGTTGTAAGTGCACACGTCTGTCTGCTGGATGGTAAGCTCTGTGAGAGCAGGGACTGAGTCCTCTCCAGCTGTGCAAACTCCTCAGTCATACAAAGCAAGTGCTTAAAACACTGTTAAGCTCAAGTCTTCGTGGTGGACATGAAACAGACTCAGCTGATCATCACAGAAGACTGTATGGTGGGGTCCTCAGAGCAGCACTGCCTTCCTATTAATACTGGTACCTTTAGTACCTTGTCTAGAGTTGGGTGCAGAGTAGATATTATTGTTAAATAAATGAGTGAACAAACCTAGAATCTAGAAGTACCTTAAGTGGGAAAATTCTCATGTAAAGGACAGAGAAGAAACATACTTTATAAACATTTGTGCTAACTAAACACTTAAACCTCATTAGGAGTAAACATAATTCTATCCTAGTATGTCTTAAATGTGCCCTGAATGAATAAGGTGTGAGTTTTATAATCTCATTTTCTCTATCTAAGTAAAAGCTTTTTATTTGGCTTCAAAGTCTTCAACTTCACAGCAAAATTTCATTATGTCCCAGCTGAGTTCTGTTTAATGGAATTAAATTTCACCCTTTCTAATTATCTTTTGGAACAGACAATCTTTACAGAATAATTAGTAATAGAAGAACATAATGGATCATTGTCTTTATTACTGCAAAGAAATTCTAGATGCTGCTCTAAATCTTAAAAAAAGATCTCATGAAATATAAAATGTATTGAATCCTTCCTCTTAAATTATGTAACATTTAAACTTTGTCAACATAGCTTAAAGATGATGGGAGGTAATTATTTTCCTGCTTCACCTTAAATTATTTTACAAAACTACCTTAATGATCCCACTCAAATTAATTATGCTTGCATTTCATTTTAAAGATTTTTATTGGCAGAACATTCTATTATCAGATACAACTTGAATACATATTTTTCTCACTCATCTCAATATCTATTTTGCTTCCCTGACCATTTTTTCTAGACCTTAACCTAAGTTCATTAAATTGTATATACAGAATATAAGAGTGGGCTAAAAATATAGCTATTCCAATATAAAAAAATGAATGAAGTTTAATTAAAAATTATTTCACTTGCTAATCTGTAACAGTATAGTGTCATTGGAAACATTTTATAAACCACTGCTCAATGAGAAAGAAATAGCCAAACATGGGTAGTTTTTTTTAAAGCACCAATAGACAAAAATATTGTTCTTTTTTCCTCTCTAAACATTCAAGCAATTAAAACTTATCTTTGAAAATGAAAGAGGGAAAATGTAGTGGAAAAATGAGTAGGGTCCTTCTTGGACTTCTAGTCTTTATAGTTTAATTTGTTGAAAATTTAAAATTACAGTAATTGCCCTTAAATAACTGACATTATTTGACACTACAACAACAGAGAAGTGGAAATGACTGACAAACACACAAAAGACTTTTGTTATCTTTGTTTGTCTGCCTGAATAAATCTCAACAAGTATTTCAAAGATTTAAATTTATAGCATACTCAGTCTCCATAAGATGTCCAATCCTATTGGCTTTCATCTAAGTCTCACTGATGCTCAACATTTTTGGTATCAACTTTTTTAACACATGTAGTTTGTCTCAACAGCTATCTTTAAACTAAATTATTCCTTCCAAATTAAACATTTTGATAAAATATGTGGTATTAAACAAAATTAACTTGAGTTAAGTAGAGCCTCTTTGTTTTCTTCCCCTCACTGAGGACCAAATTGTGTGAGGAAGGAAGGGGTTGAAATTGTGATTTTGAAACAATGTAACAGACTGTCTACCCTCCATAGATGATGGTAAGTTGGTTAATATTTGGTTTAATGATTTATCTCTTAGCAAATCAAGTACCTCAAAGAAATTGATACCCAACACCATTTATTGTGACTTAGACATCAAGCAGAAGTCACACAGAGAAAACAAGTCTGCTGCATAATTTAGAATTCCTGCAAAAAATGTAAAATCCAAACAAGATGGATTAAAAAAATAGTAGTTTATTATTTTTATTTAAGTATTCAGCTCTTATATTTTTCCACTTCTAAAATAAAACATAATCTATGAATGAACCTATAGTAAGAGTTTCTTCTTGAAGGCTGTATTTTATTTTCTATTGAAAATAAACATTTAAAGAAAACAATTAAATTATAATTTAATTTAATTAAATTAATAATCCCTTAATTGGTATCACACTTTACATTTTGCAAACTGTTTTTTTCACATGATCACTTGATGTTTACCTTATGAAAATTAAGCTCTCTTTTGTGTTTTTGATTTTGATATTAGGCTCCACCCATACCAAAAGAGGAGACACAACTCATTCTGTGTGCATTATAATATAGTGACTTTCTGATTGGTAGAAAAGTAAGGAAATACTATGTACCATATTAAAGTTTTTTAAAAAAAAAAAGAGTCTTCCGGGGTGCGAGCATGAGTGAAATAGGAAATGTATTAGGTTTCTAAGAGGTCTGCGGGGTTAGGTCCAGAGGATGAATGGGGCAGAGGAGCTTTAGCGTAGTGCCTGGTTCACTTCAGAAGAAAGATCGTCTGCAGTGCATTTTTTAAAAATAGATGTGTTCCTCTTTGCCCTTTATTACATTATCTGAATGGATTGAAAGTGGCTAGCTCATTTGTTTATCAGAAAACAAAGTCATTTTTCACACTGCTTGAGACTAAGTGCACAACATTATGAAGACTCCATTTTTCTTCTTCAGTCCTCCTCTTGTACCTTCCTGAAGAAAGCACACCCTGCTTATCCTGGCTCTCAGGACTTTCCCCTGAGCTGTTTGGTCTACACCAGCTCTTTATACTAATTGCCTAATTAACTAGTAGACACTTAGGTTCATTCTTCTGGCCAAATAAGGGAAATTCCTTCTCTGGTCCTCACCTGGTGCAGGTGCAAAGCTCCCATAGCGTCACAGCTGATATTGTCATCACTGTGGTGCTCCCCCACTCCCTTCCTCTCTCTCACCAACTCATAAAGCCTGGCAACCTCGTTTTCTTGATGGCTAACGAAGATTTCACCCAATTACATGGGAAACCAGTCTCTTTCCAAATCTGAAGTATTTCAACAACCTCTAATTGTGAAATTGCTGGTATTCTTTATGTCCAGTTGAGACTTTGCAGGCCCATGCTTTGAGCTGAGGATTTGAATTCAAAGTTAGGATGTTGAATTCAAAATTAGGGATTGGTCTCTTCTCAGAGACCAGTAAACTTTACCTCAATAGGTGGTTACTCTAGTATTTGAGCCAGCATTTAAAGAGCAGCCGTCCACACATGGTAGAAACCATGTTTTAGCAACTTGAGGGTGAAATACTAATGGGCCAGTCAGCTCCCAATAGCCAGTTATTTAATCTGTGATGCACCAAATGACAAGCAGAGTGTCTGTGGTTTTCACCCCACTTTCAGAAAGGACACAAGGATCCTGGGTGCCCCGCTTTCCTGTGGATGTAGCAGCTTCTAAACTGATAGGATTAGCAAATGTCTCAAAGCCTAAGGGGGGATTGATGTTTTTTGAAGAGTTGTTTAGGAAAACAAGGGAAGCAGAAGTTTTCTACTCTTTGGGGTAGAAGGGAAGAGTAGGGAGAATTTTATTTAAAAGCTGAAACAACAGATTGTTCTCTTGTTGACTCTGATGGGAAAGGAGAATGTGTTCTTACATTGTTTTTCTCTTTAAAGATTTATTTGAGGTAAATCTTTACTCACAGTGGAGCTTAACAAAGGGGGAATATATTGGTCACGTGAATGGCAAACACAGAAACATCACCTGAGGAATAATACATTGATCGATTGCATATCAAATTAACCTAGCATTTGATTTTGGGCTCTCTTTGAGCAATTATTTAGCTATGATTATAACAGAAAATCCTTAAGTTTAATATTAGTGTTTGAATATGTGTAATAGTGGTAGAATAGCTTTACCACTTTGATTCACATAGACTCTAGTTGCAACATTAATTTGGAAAGTGATGTGCAAATGAACTGCTTTGTTGTATTTGACTTATAAAATAGCTATCGATTTGCATTTTACTCAATAAACGTTCTATGTTTGGGATCTCTTTTGTTAGTGATATCTTGTCTCTGCTTTGAGATTATTTGAAAGATCACTTTTTACAACCTTGTGCAGGTATTAGTGAATTTACTTTGTTCATATCATACTTTCTTCTATAGTTACAGACCTAAAAGATTAATCTATAGTCATTAATTATCTTCTTTATGTTATTACTGATTTTCAGGGTGAAAACAGAAATGTTTATTCACAATTTGCTTGATATTAGAGTTAAGTAATTTGATTATTTATTTCTGGTTCCTAACTAATTTTAACCACCAAATAGAAGAAAAAAGCAATTAGTATTTATATTATTTTTTTGCACTGGATGAGTGATGTGTCAAGATTTTTTCACACACACACATGTTTAGAAGCACACTCATTTGTAATCATTGTAGTTAAAGGAATATTTAACATCAAAATGTTCTGTTTGGAGACATTAATTTCTTTCAAATCTTATGTCCACAGATGTTCTCCCCTGCAACCAAATAAATTGTATTATTAGAGTAATAAGAAACACAGCATATCTTTTTGCTACTGAAAACATTTAACAATCAAGTTGAACTTTATAAAATATTTTTATGATAAAAGTTGGGGAGGAAAAGCCCAAAAGAAACACACAAATAAAATTTAAGTTGAATAAATATTCTGTTCTTGCCTGCCAAGTGTAAACACTTTCATACTATTTCATCTTTTTTTAGTATACCTAGTAACTGTGTAATTCTTCTCTCCTCACTTCAGCTTGATTCTTTTTATCAATCAATCAATTACTTAATAGTCTTACCTAGGCAGAGGACCACACAAACATACTAATATTTTACTAAGTTGCAAACAGCAGCATGAGAGAGAAATAGTAATTAATCTGCCAGTTCCTGGGTATCTAGCTGTTGATCTCAGTCATACACAGAGATTCTCAGACATACCCAGGAAACAAAAGGTCCAGAACAGTAGGGTTTTCTTTTGAAAGTAGCTGTATGCTGTCTATTAAATGTTCAGGCTGGTTCTATGCAAGGAAATAGTTTTATTTGCTCCTCCAAGAAATCCCCTTGTATTTGTAGCACTCTTATACTGAAAATAACATTCTGGTGCTTTTTAAAATCATCACATGCTGCTCAGGGTTTTCTTATGATTTCCTATTAAGCCAAACCACATGTAATGTTGGTGGAGATGGCCCAAATGGAATCAGCCTTGTGGTGATACACAATAACATCTAAGCCCTCTTTAATGCCCTGCAGCAACAACAAGGATACAAAATACTATTTACTGAAGACCTGTATGTATGGCAGGCATTGCACATACAGCAGAAACTGCATACACATTGTGTTAATTATCCCACCGCCACAACCTCATGAGATAGATATGATTATTATTATTTCCATTTGACAGATGAGGAAACTGAGACTCAGAGGTAGTAACTTGCCAATAATTTCAGAATTAAGATATAACACAGACCTTACAAACTTTCCAATTGGTAACTCAGAAAGAAAGCCCCAATTAGATGCAAAAGCTTGGAAGAGCATTTTCACCCACATTTTCATTCAGGACACTTCAATCAGCTACTATAACCAGAGAATCATCTAGTTTGATTTAGTCACTTGTTTAAAAAATAGGTTGTTTCTTGACCTTGACTGGAGCATGAGCAGAGAGGTTGCCCTTAGATTTCAGTTGCCACGTCAGGTAAACAGAAGGCTCCTCCCCAATTAGCATGAGCCTCAGTCTAATTTTCTCCCTGTGAAGTTTTTATTTTGATGTTTCTCTAAAATTGTATCTCCAAGCGAAAGCAGGATAGAAATATAAAGACATACTGGTGTTTTAAGACACACCCTATTTTGCCCTGGCCTGTGTGACTCAGTTGGTTGAGTGTCATCCTGCAAAGCAAAAGGTCACTCGTTCAATTCCTGGTCAGGGCACATGCCTGGGTTGTGGCCCAGTCCCCAGTAGAGGAGCAAAAGAGCGGTAATGGACAGGTATTTCTCTCTCACATCAGCGTTTCTGTCCCTCTCTTTCTTCCTCCCTTACCCTTTCTCTGAAAATAAAATATTTAAAATCTTTGGGGGAAAAAGGAAACACCCTATTTTTTTGAAATATCAAGAATTTTTTCATAGATAGTAAATGTGGCATGTTTTGCTAAGTCTTCAAGAAACATTCAAGTACTGGATTATTTATACATTAAGATTCATTCTCTACAAGCATATATATTTTTTATTTCATTCAACAATCAACTAAGAAAAACCCTTGTCTCCCACACACAGAAGTCTTCTGGAATGCAATTCAGGATAATCATTACTCTATTGTTCTCACATTTTATTTTTCCCTCCCATTAAACCAAAGTGCACAGAATGTTGAGGGGGGACTACCAGAGTCCCAACAAATCCATAATGTAACTTAGCAGTACAAACAAACTATATTAAAAAAATCATACAATAAAAAAAGACTCAGGGAGGCAGATAAAACTCAGACTGGGTTTAGTCAAGCAAGTTATTTGTATTACTTCTGTCACAGCTTAAAAGAAGATTTTATTTCCTCTTTGTCTGCCACAATACTTTCTGCACTTTAAAAAGCCTTATTATTATTGCCCTTATCATATAATATAATCGACACTAGTTAATTTTTGAAAAACCATTAATGAGTTGGGTAAACTGGTTTCTGACTTTTGGAGAAAGTCATTAATGTCATCTGAAACTAATAAACTAGAAAATAATTGGTGGACCATATAAGCAACAAAACATCACCTCAAATTTGAAAACGTTGTTTATAGCAGAGGTCTGGGAGCCGAGAACTCATGTGCTTTGGTTACCAGTGATATTGAATCCCAATGCAGTAACAAGTTGCTCCTTCTAAAGTTCTGATAATGATGCTAGCTCACATTTATTGAGTTAGTATTCAAGAGCTCCTCTCCTAAGCACTTGCACACATTACCTCATTTAATCTTCCCAACAATCCCTAAGAGAAAGGCACAATTATTGACCCCGTTTTACAGATGATGAAACTGAGGGTTCTAGAGATCAGGTGACTGGCCAAGGGCTACACAGAAAGTTGTTAAACTGAGATTTAAACCCAGATGCATTTGATCCCCAGACTTGTGGGTGTAATCTAAAATGCTACCCTGTCTCCAACACTCACCATCCCAAAACATTGTAGCTGAATGCAGTGTCTCAGATGGTAGACCAGCCCCTTCCTTTTACAGATGAGGAAACTCAAGTTTTAAAAAGTAACTGTCTTGCCTATCCTCTTAACAACAAATTAGTAACTGGGAAGGATTAGAACTCAGATCTCCTGCTTTCAATTCCAGACAGAACACTATTTTATCATTTAACAAAATTTACATGACCCTGGAGACTAGGAGACTAGCTTTGCAGTTTAACCCACCACATAAAATAGAAAAGAGCTAAATTTGGGTTGCTTCTGAGTTTTCTGAATTGCAGTGGCTTCATCGCAGGATCATACAACACATGATGCAACAGGGACTTAAAGCCACACATAACACATATTAAATGTAGTCAGCAGTGATGAGATTTGGTACCAAATAAGAAGCTTTAATTAATTTTAAATGGTGCTTTTCATAGTGTCAAAAGCTCAGTCCACTGATGTGGAAAAGGGGGTTGGAATGGCGAGATCCTAGCAACCCGGCTAATCTGGGCCCTTCTGAGCAAGCTCATTTGGAATTCTTACATCAGTGCATCGGCACGCTGAGGTGGGGCTCATGGGGACAAACAAAATAACAACCCCAACTCCAGCACCACTCAGAATCCCGCGTCCCAGGGAGGCCTGAGAGCTCAGCTGTATTAAGGGGCCGTTGAAGTTTCCCTGTTATTTGTCTACTTTTCGAGGATTAGAACTTCCGCTGGGCTGTGTTCATCTGTGCTGAGAATTTAAACTCAGTTCATGCAACAACAAGAACAGTGAGATCTGCTAGAAATGTTCAAAAAGAAGTCTGTTTTGGTTTTTAAAAGCTTTTTAGATGCACAAAGAGAAGTAAATTGAGGGTTTCCGATTTCTTTTGGGACTCTACATTGAGTGTGGTTTCTTTTTTTTTTTCTATTTCTTTGCCCCCCTTTATTGGCCTTTGTTTTTAAAACTGTGCTGATGCAGATACTCACCATGTAGACCCACTGGAGGGGTATTGTGATAGACAGGCTGGGAGGTTCATGTGGTTCTTAAGCACACACACAAATCTTTTTCTCTTCGTGATATATAAATGGGAACCATCATTAAAGCCCTTCCTAACAGAGACCATAGAACCATATAGAACCGTAGAGTAAGAACCAAACTGTAAGGATCATTTGAAATTTCTGTGTAACACAGTCCCCTGACTTTACAGCTAAGGAAACTGAGGCGAGGATTCCATGACAAGGTTAAGGACACATACCCAGATTTCTCCATTTCCTTGTTCCTTTATTACAAAGTTCATCATTTATAGATATTGTTCATAAGAGTAGCACACTTGCAAGTGTGATATTTACTGTTTTTAATGCAACTATGCTATTAATACATATTGAGGATATTAATAACATAAATCATGATCAGCTCTTAACAAATGAAGCACTCATTTGGGTCAACAATCATGAACTGATATTTTCTTTCTTCCTCTTCTTTTATCTTATGTAAATGCATACCTATCACCATGAAAATAACTAACAGCAAAATAATTCTAAGTTTCTGGTGGTCATTCATGCATTAACAAGATCAATAAGCCTTTACTTTTCCAAACTCAGACTTGATTCTGTTTTGTCCTCTACAGAGAAAAAGGTAAAACACCACCTATTCCCTACTGATGTTCTCTGTTCCTCCCACATGTACAAGGGACTCTAGAATCAGAGGCCAGTTCTGCAGGTGAGGCGAGTTGCTGTTAGTGATAGGAATTGCATATAAAACAATTTAGGCAAGCATCCAGAAGGTCGTGTCTACCCAGTGGTCTACATTCTGAAAAGGAACTAGAAGTGATCAGGTTTCCATCACAGGATTTTTCGAAACTGGATATTCACAAACAAAAAAATATATATTTTAAGGATATCCCTTCTTAAAGTGCTCCTGTTTTTATTTTTGTTTGATTTCTAGTTTAGAACCAATTACAGTGAGAAAGTAGAGGGAAGAGCAAATAGAATAACAATTATACTTTGTATTAAGGAAAGACCACAACATTGATTTTCTAGTATTAATTCTTAATATGTTATCAATAATGAAAAGTCACAGCAACTAGAGTCAACTCTTTATTAAGGGTTTCAAAATTTTTTAAATAGAATATTTGAGATATTCTTCACAGTTATGTAAGTCATTCCATTTACTCTGCCTTGAGTATCCAGATGCCCCCTCCTCTGCTCCCTGAAAACAATTAGATTTTCTTTTCCACTTGACCCTCTGTCTCCTTAAATGCAGTACAAATATGTCATGCTGGTGCTAGTGTAATTATAGTGAGTTTTTATATTGAATATATTTTATATTGGATTTTATGTTTTTGGTCTGATCTATCAATCATTAAATTCAGAAGGAAAAATAAAACATATATATGGCAATTTTCAAAAACCATAATGTTCTTGGCATACATGAAGTACAAAACTACCAAATATTAGCATAAGAGAATCAATAGAATTTATAAATAGATATCTGCTTTGCCCATCTGCACAGCTAAAATGCAAATAATGTATTAATTACAACTTTGAACAGAATAAAAATGAAGCTTAAACACTGATCTGAAAACATTCTTTTTTCACATGTAAAAATGTACAGTATGACACTGCCTCCCTCAACTACCTAATAGCTGAGTGGTAACACAGCAGGTAGCAGATTGCATAAGTATAGAAATGGAAGGAGGTATGGGAGGGAATAAATACATAGGGAGGAATCCAAAAAGTGTTAGTGGAAAAACAGGAACTTTGTACACATTTTAAAAATATTTTAATTTATTTATTGGATTGACAGAGAGAGAGAGAGAGACATCAATTTGTTGTTCCACTCATTTGTGCATTCATTGGTTGATTCTTGTATGTTCCCTGACTGGGGATCGAACCTACAACCTTGGCATATCAGGACAACACTCTACCAACTGGGCTACCTGGCCAGAGCAAGGACTCACATTTTTAATCATTGCTGAAAAAATGGTAAAGAATTTTTGTTACTCCTATATAAGTTCAACAACAAGAGAGTAAAGATTAAGAATCATACTTTCAGGCCTAGTGTAGAATCAGAAGTCCATTCTCCCATCAATACACAGGGCATTTGCACGTGAGAATGGGAGTTACATGAACAAATCCTTCAGGGATCTCTGAGAAAATAACCTCTCACGAGAATATTTGAACTACATTTTTCAATAGAGTGATCTTAAAAAAAAAGACATGCATATGGAAAGTTTAATATTTCAAAAGCAATCTACAAATACACATCTAAGTGTATAGACATCTATTTATATATACATATATATAATATATACCCCACATACACATGTATTTGAAATCCGTATGTGCCAGTGTGATTGTGCACTAACTCTGGTCAGTAAAACGAACTAGCTCCTGAGTGCTCCAACTGTTTCATGCCGCTGTGCTCTTCTGAGGACATGGGCACAGCACAGAAAATTTCATTTAAACAACTGAAACACTATTATGGGAAAACTCAAATGCATTTCACACAAATCTTTCTTTTACCTCCTTCTTTTCCTTTCTTTTCGCTTCAGCCTTAAAATTCACATGTATCTGCTCACTGCAAGTTGAGCCTTTTCAGACAATAGATATAAGCATCTCTATTTTTCTTTAAAAGGGCGTACCTTTTTCATTCTGCAGCAACACTTTGGGTTTTAGCGTGCAGATTTTAGCATAAACATCTCTTCACTGCGAGAAAAGCAGTGTGCTATCATAAAATTATGATAGACAATTCTTATATTAAAATCTATAAGGACCAGAGTGAAAAGGCTGGTGTTTACCAGATTATTTCATTTCTTCACAATCAGTTTGCCTACGCCTATAGCAACTTGTTGATAATAGGACGTCTTTTGTGAGAAACGGCATGAAAAACAACGAAAAGCATCAGATGTAATAAAGTATCTAAGGACAGTCTTGAAATGACACCCACACTACGAAGGGAAAGCCAAATTTGCTTTTTCTGAGGGGAATTTGTGTTTGTCAGGAAGGGTTCCTGGAGGCTTTGTTGGGAGGCCTTGATGTGTGACCGGTGCGCTACGGGCCGCCCTTCACCCTTGCCCTCCTTCCACCACCGAGCTGCCCACCCATACTGACACCGCAGGGGGAAGGGTTTCAGAGGAGAAAGAATCAAAAGCTGAGGACGGGAAAAAAAGTGCTTTTCAGGGTCTGATGTGTGGGAATCAAATGAGAGGCCTAGCTCAAATCCTGTCGCCAGGCAACCAAAGTGATATGCTGAGGGAATATCATTAAAGTTGGAAAGTAAGCAGTCTCTCTGAATTAGTAAACCAACCACAGGATCGCCGATGCCCCTGAACGCCATCAGTGCCAGAGTGCGATTTCTCCAAGGAGGACAAGTGGGGGCTTCGAGAAGTTAAAGGGGGGACGGGGAGGGAGAGGGAGAGGGAGAGGGAGAACGCAGCTGATTTGTAGAGTTTTTTCATAAAAAAAAGACAATGGCTGTCCAGACATGGAGTTGGTGGTGAAATATGGTAACTGCCACGGCTGCAGCTGGCTCTCTGACACAAGATTAATAAGTTGCCGTTTCCTAGCCGACCAGAACCTAGTGGGAACTATCCAGCATTTTATCTTGAATTGTGGGTAACAGCCTTACTGCAAGCTGGCCTAGTTTACTGCTCTGTTTTTTCCAGATCTCCCAAAGTGCAGCAAACATCTGTGACTCTAATGAGGTCATCATTGAGGGTGTCCAGAGAGCCGGGCCCTGAGAACTGACCTCACCTCTGCTTGAACATAAAGTACAAGTGCTGTGGGGAAGCAGGACAAATTAAATGGGAGAGCTGGCACTTGGCTGTAAGTTAAGCTCTTAAGAAACTTTTTGCTGCGATTAAAAAAGAGAGGGAGAGGGAGAGAGGGAGAGAGGAGATTGAGGTTCAGAAATGACAGTACAACAAAGCAGTAGCAAGCCTACAGAATTAGATTTAGGCCTCGCTGATGAATATTATCACTGACATGAACAAGCAAAGCTTATCGGGGCCTTCCTTCTTGAAAGGCTGAATAAAAATTGAATTGCCAACTTCTGCATTTTACCACATTTTGGTGGAAATGGCTCAGAGACCTACATGATTTAAAATGGAGCCTCAGTGAATTCAACCACAAAGCATAGACATGTGTTTCTGACAGCAAAATTTCAAACATTATGCAACATGGCATATCATTCATAAGTAATTTCATTACAGACACAGAAAACCAATCAAACCAGATAGGTATCTCCCCCTGCCCCAATTATTCTAACAGAACTTAGTGTTTATAAATAACACCACCAAACAAACATGCAAACACAGCCCCAAACTGCATTCAAATCAGTAAACTATAATAATTTTGTTTAGTTATCTAAGGCAAGAATATCTAAGAGAGGACTCTACCTGCTGCTTTCTTTAAAAACTACATTCTTATGAGATAATCAATGTAAGTTTAATAAGGAAGGAAAATTTTTTAAGTTTGGAGGAAAACAACGTGTTTCTGAAATTGTTCCAGTCATTTAATTCATGAGTATATCAGCCACATATTGATCATGGGTTGTTCGCTTCAGCCACATCTGCCTACAGTGAGCAATCAAGTCAGCAATGTCTTCTTTGATGACTAAGGAAATGACTATATGGATAACTTCTAAAAGGAGAAAAGAAAATATGGAAATCATCTTAGAACTCTTCTAGAAACCTTAAGCCATGTAATTACTCACTCTGGATGTAGATATACTTTTCACTGATACAAAATCATTGAGATCCAGAATGTTATGTCCTGGTAATTTTATAATGAGCTGATTTTGGAAAAGTGGGAATATTCTGATGGGAATAAATTTGCATTTATATGTTATTATTCTCGTATCATTATTTTTAGACTAGATCTAATGCAAAAGTTACAGAAGACTAGTATTCAGAGATGCAACCACTTTCTCAAAAGCCAGTAAATGTTGCAAAAAACTCACTTGACCACGTAGCAAAGGTGGTCGGGGAGTGAAAAGGCAGTAGCAGACGGCTAGCCAGGAGAAAGTGCTAGCCATTTCTGATCAGTACTGAGCCTGTCCACTGTGATAGCAAGAGGAAAACCAAGGTGCTGTCCCAAGCTTAATTTATGAATGGTGGACATTATGGATTGGGGGTGGTTATGAATGTTCACTTAAAACGTGGGACATTCAAGATGAAGTGTCTAAAACAGTAACACTAGGGAAAAGTTCTAGTACTACCTGTAAGTCCCTCCATAGAGACAGTTTCACCTTAGAAGAAGAAAGACCGCAGCTCATTGTTCAAGTTCTTGAGCTTGAATTTAATGGGAAGAGTGGCTTACAAAGCAAAGCAACCTCTGCTTGCATGCGAATTGGGGAGAGGAGGATTTGGGGAGCACAAATCTATCCCATTACACTCTTTCTCAATTTTCAGGAAGGGTTTGGCTAATGCCCATTTCAAGGCTGAGTTTATTTTTTAAATGCAAATGAAGAAAGTGTTGCATTCAGCTTTGCAAACAGTTTTCAGAAATCCTGTTGGCCTACATTTAGCTGAGAAGCAGCACCCGGTACCAAGTGTAGGGGCTCAAACAATCAAGCAGTTGTTTGCCTCACTCACATTCCTGAGGCAATCTGGTTCCAGCTGAACTCCTTGGGAACAGTCTGGGCTATGTACCCCTGGGGCATCTGCCCCAATTAGCACTGACCCTTGGGGGCCTCCATGCTGGCCCTAGGTCACTCTCAACCTCTTGGATTCTGGGTAAAACAGATTGCTTTATGAATCTCTAAACTTTCCACAGCTCCAAGATGAACTGGACAGCCAGGCTCACCAACAAAAATTTAGTCACCCTAGAAAGCCCAAACCAACACGACCTCATGCAGGTTCTCTGAACCAAGGAAGAGACACATAGGTTGGGGTCTATGAAGTGACTGAGGAGGAACAGGAGAGGAGGCTCAGAGAGTGCTCAGCCAGGTGAACCTCAGTAGTGCACAGAAAGAGTGCACCGGGTTTGGCTCTTGGTTCTTCTCTACCTAACTGGGTGACCTTGGGCAAGTCACCGAACCCTACTGAACTTCAATTTTTTTTCTCATGTAAAATGGAGACAATGATATCAGTTCTACAGTGTTTTCATGAAATCCCAATGGCTTAATGCATGTACCATGTCCAATAAAATACCTGGCTCATTAATAGTCTGCAGTAAACAGGAGTTAATTGCGAAAACTGAAACTCATTATACTTGACCAGGACAATGCCACTCCTAAGAAAATCAGGGGCCACAAAATTCTTTAAATCTCTCTGTTTTGCTGTCATTTGCAACCAGTGTGCGACTAGTCTTGCATTTCTAAGAAAGCAAGCAATCCACTACTTTTTGGTGTCACTGTCCACCCAGCACTTCTCGGCACTGTGAGATTGACAGAAGGAATACAAGACATAATCTCCAGCCTTGAGGATCTGACTGCAAGAACAGCACTGACAGAGCATGAACCAATTTAAGAACAGTTTAGGCATCAAACTGCACAATCCTGAGTAGTGTGTTCAATGGCAGTCGAAAGAAGGGAGGCATCAGCAGGGGTGCTATGGTCAAGAAAAAAATCCACAAAATTGTTGGCCTTGGTCATTATTGACTGAGTGTCTACTATGAGACACAGAGCAACAAAGCCAAATAAGGGCTAGCCTTGGCTCTAAGGAGTTTAGAACCTAGGGTGGAGAAACACACATTAACATACCATTCACATTGGTACAGTGAGTGGTAAGGATGGTTTTTGGAGCAGAGACTGCTGTAAGAGCATGAATGAGAAATGGCTTACATTAGCTTTGAAGGAAAAACTGGGTCTAGGTAAATCCTAGGCAGGTGGATCACTATAAACGAGACAGAACAGTGGGGAAGAGTCAAGGTACTGGTATGTGTGTGTGCACAGGTGTTTGTGTGTGGGGGCATGAATAGGACATATAAATGGAAGAAAAATAGAACTTCTAAAAATAGATACAAGATTTAAAGAAGAATCTATTTTACATTATCTTTATTTCTTTTTATAGATGTGGCATTGATCACTCTAAGATGCTAGCATGGTTCATAACTAGCAGGTTATAAAAGCCAAGGATTCTTGGATACAGATTTAGTGAGTAAGCTGACTAGACAGACGTCAGCTATAAGTCTATTCACATTTGATTCCACTCCTATTTCCCATAGGTAAACTTCACAGGCTGGTGGGATCAACTATAGTGGGACTGGAAGCAATGGTGGCTTCGTGAGTTGGTTTTCTGGTCAAGGCCTTCTCTTGGAAATTAGCCAGGAAAGCAGAGCTCTGCACCCAAGGTCCTTCAGGAGAATCAACTGACCAGGCTCTGGAGCTGAGGTAAGAGTAAAGGGGTTATGGAAATTGGGACACAGACAGTATTTCTAGAGTTGGCTGAGAGAAAGGAACTAGAACTAGACACAACTTTGAGACTCTCTGAAGTCCCCTATATCTCAATCCAATTCCGTGTAAGTCCTCCCTGCTCCTTTGCCCTGAGTCACTAATGGCCTTGGCTGATCCCTCCTGGCTTGGCAACCTCCCCTGTACACTGGGGCCAAGAAAGGAAAAGTATTAAGGGTCTGGGTCATTCTTAGCTGGGTCATCCAAGGTCTTATCTCATGGGATTATCTATATTTATTGATGATAATCTCTGAGCCATGATAGCCCAGAAGGTCTCCGGTGCTAGAACAAATGTTCCTTTGAAAAGAAGTATGAGTAATCATAGGCTTCTTCCCTTAGCAGTAAGAGACCTGGAGATATTTACTTGCTCCCATTATGGGGACTGGACATAACCAAACAGTAGTTCTGCTCTGTTATTACTTAAGGAGCACTGGGAAGATCAAGCTGTTGAAATACAACCATATCATACAGCCCAGGAATCATTTGGGTTTTTTCCTCCTTCTTTCATTCTACAAACATTTATCAAGCACCTATTATGAGGTAGACACTGTTTCCATCCTCAAAAGCCCACTGTCAATTGGAGGAGACTAAAAGACTGATAAGTGCTCACAGATGTAAGCACAGAACACTGAGGGGATGCACAGGGGTGGGTTTGGGGATTGGAAAAGGTTTTGAGGACAGGAGACAGAAGACAATACGGCATAATTGACTTAGTTGTATGTAGGGACAGAGAGAGCTGAAAGCAGAATGCGTAGGCAGGTGTCAGGCCATGGACGGTTTTGTGCAGCAGGCTAACAAGTCAGGGTTTTACCATAAAGGTTAGACAGAGCATTGTTGAAGGTCTTAAGCAAGGAAGTGGCCAATCAGTATTGTGTTTTACAGCAATTTTCTGCACTTGAGCCGTAGAACACCTTCAGCGGTGGGGATGGGGAAAGAAGGTACTACTAACCTGTGTGGTAGACAATGAAAATATTATTAGTTACCCTTCTAGAGATGATGAAATTGAGATTCCAGTTAGTTTATTTGATCAAAGTTTCATGGGACAGGGACCCACGTTTCTAACCTTGGTGGGCCTTCCTTGGACTAGACAAATGCCTGCTCTGTCACAGGCTCTCTCAAAATGCTGGCTGAGTCCGTGGCAATTTAGTTCAAGGTAGTGGGTTTTCAGTGTTCTGAATGTGAGCTTTTCCAACAACCACACATCGGTTCCCTGAGAGAGATTCATTTCGAACATAATTAAAGGCTGGGTGGCATTGTGTGTAGTACAGTGGTCCCCAACCTGGGGATTCGTTCTAAGGCCCACTGTGGATGCCAGAAACCACAGATAGGACCTAACCCTACATATATTATGTTTTTTTCCTATACATATAATACCTACAATAAAGTTTAATTTATAAATTAAACAGTAACAGATTAACAACAACCAATAATAAACTAGAACAATTACAATATATAGTGTAAAAAAATTATGTGAATGTGGTTTCTTTCCCTCTCTCTCTCTCTCAAAATAGTATTGGATTGTACTTACCCTTCTTATGATAATGTGTTGATGGTGGATGAAACCAGAGAAAGCAAAAACAGATGGGGGTGAGGGGGACCACTGTATACCAGGGCACTATTAGGCACTTTGTGAATACTGAGCCAAGCAGGCTACTCTGGGCAGAAGGAGCTCTAGGGAGGTGAAAGAGCAAACATCCTCTCCAGGAGGTTGTTGGAGTGTGACACACTCTGACAGGAGCTGCCGCCCTTAGATTAGTGCAGAGGGGGACTTCTGGCAATCCCAAGTCAGAAAGAGGTCACTAAGCTCCAAGGGTGGGCAGAGGGAAGGAAGGTAGAGAAGTTCCTAAGAGGTAGGAGAGACTCAGGAAGAAGATGAAGGAGCCCCATTTTGACACTGGTTGCTCTTCTCCCTCTTCTGCACTCTTCCACCTGAAGACTAAGCGAGGATATCTTTGACATCTTGTCGTTTGTCAGGTCAGTTTTTGCCCACAAAGAAAGTAAAAGCACAGCACAGTGGCTGCATGGACTCTAGGGTCTGACCTCCCAGGATCTTTTGACCACAGTTTCCTCATCTGTAAAATGGAAATTTCATAAGGTTGCTTTAAGGATTAGTAGATGATGTTTGTAAGGAGTTCGGTATGCTGTCTGACACAGGGTAAGTACAGAAATAAAAATATTAGCTTTGTTTATTGTCAGGAGCTACGGAAGTGGGAAGGTCCTGGAATGAATCATTAGTTGTCCCAAAGATGCATCTAACTCTCCTCAACTACATTAATCTAACTGGCCACTGGATGGTTCCTGAGAAACTGCCTTTCTAGCCATCCCTGCCCCTCACAGGTCTGGGGGATCCGGCCCCATTCTGACCTGTATGGACACCTGGGGCAGTGTGTGAGGGAAGACCCTGGTGAAGAGAGTGTAAGGACTGACATGGAGCTGTTTGGGGAGCCCTAGGGTCATTGCCCATGAAAATAAGAACCAGCAGCTTAAAGGAGTACTTAGCAATTTGTCTGCGTAATCACTTTTGAAAGTATCAGACCAGCTAAAATTGGGAAGAAAAAGAAATATTGTAATTTCTTCAAAGACAGCTTATCAAGAGCACCGACCCTAACTCTGACCCAGAAATGTCTGAGGAGTTGAAACACAAAAGAGGCTGTATTGCTTTTCATCATTCTATTTATTTTTCATGGGCATATGTAAAGAAATAAATAGTTAGAAAAGCATTAGGAAAAACAAGCAAAGTTTCATAACTCAATAACCCAAAGAATCTTTATTCAAGAGAAAAAACTATATAGTATTTGATTTCACCAGAAACATTTCTGATTGAAATATTTTTATAAGCATTTTTATTGATACATTTCCCAAATTATTATAATAACCTTGGTATTTCTCATAGACACTATATCAGCAGAGAGACCAGAGAGAGCATATACAAGGTGTGAAATGGTACCTTAAAAAATTAAAACTGCTAAAAATTCATGTTCTTCAAAAATAAAAAAAGTTTTACCTTGGGAATCTAGTGTAAGCCAATGAACAAAAATTAAGCCAATAAATTATATACAAAGGCATTTATTACATAATTATTATAATGGAAATAATTGAAAATAAACTGCATGTCCAATAACAGGAGACCTGTTAAATCCACACAATGGAATATTATGCCATTATAATAAATTATATATGTTAACATTTTAAAGGTATAGGGAAAATGCTGAGGATATAATATTAAATAAAAAGGATACCACAAATGAAGTGTAATATGAAGTATATATATTAATAAGACTAAAACAAAATGTGCTAAAATGTTCACAGTGGTTATCTTTGGGTGTGAAATTATGGTTGATTTTAATTTTTTTCTCTATTATAATATTTTCTAATTTTATAAACTATGTGCTTGCAATACTTTTATAATTGTTTTTAAAAACACAATGAAATGATCCTGTGTAGTTATAGTTGTTTTAGACCTTATAAAAGTAACTAATTATTTCTGTTCATAACAAATACCACTTAACTCTATCATGGGAAGACTTAAAACTAATTCTGAACCATGAGTTTTAAACACTTTCCATTCTCACCTCCAGATCTTCCAGTCCCAAGCCTCTTCTAAGCCAGAGTGTCTGATTTCTGAGGCTATCCACAGTATTGCACCCCTCCCCACAAGCTGTCTCTCCTTTTCATATACTGGTGGGTTTCTACCTCAAACCCACCTTAGTCTTTCTTATATTAATGAGAGAAAAAATGAAGGTAATAAATAGTCACATTGAGCAAGAAGGTATATGTGTGCCTTGTTTTGAGTAAAAAAAACCCAGTATATAAAACTAAATATATGATTTGAAAAAACAAAGTGATATGATAAATTCACCTTTAGAATCTACTCTAATGCATTTGAAATACACCATGATTGGTAAAGGTGTTTTTCCAACTTCTCAGGACCCATCTATTGGCCTCTCTATGTTCCTTCAGTCTCCATGTTCTCCTGATGCATATTCCACTGACCCTGTGGTCTAAAGAGGCCCAGGCAAGGCTGTGGGGAAGCAGCAAAGTTGTTCTTTAGGTTAGGATGAATCTAAGGCGGGCAAGGCACTAGCTTCAAGCACAAAATTTAAAAGGGGAGACAAAAACCCCCACACAATCAGAATGGTACTATTTTAAAACAATACTTTAAAAAATCAAAATTAACACAAAAAAACCATGAGAAAGAAAATGTCAAATATTTGCAAAGACTGGTACCATGCCAAGCCACATGGGAGCCTGAGGTAAAGAAAAAAATGTGTGTCCCTATATGTCCTTATGTATGTTTCAATAATTCATTTTATCCAGAACATTGACATTGTTCAAAAATACTGAAACATCAAAAAAAAAAGGTATATGATTCCTAAAGGAATGAAATCACATAAGAATCACTCCTCAAATTCTGCCATCTCCTCAAAATCAGACGTGATGGAAAGGCCTAAAGCTCTGGGTCAAACACTGAACAGATGTGGGTGTCTCAGGTCTCAATTGTGGGTTAAAGTTCCAATCCAGGACAGGCAGGGAGGGCTCAGGTTCTAGGAGTGGACATCCTACACAGATGTTTGTTACACACCCAATATATGCAACTCATTTTCTAGGCACTGATGCTACACTGATGTCATGGAACTCCCATTTTACGATGCCCTTAATTAGCTGGTTTAGCCTCTTATTTGTTTGCTTTTAATGGAAGCTTTTTTCTCACCCAGCTTTTCTTTTCAAACTGCTGTAAATTGAGTCTGCTTACCCGTATCATTCACTGCGTTACTGAAATGGGCTGTCTTTCTAACTTTTGTATTTCTCACTGGACCTCAACAGGGGACGGTTTGTTTTCCACATTTAAGTCTTCCCTTCCGTACTGCATTAGCTTTTCCTGGTTTCTGCTTTGCTGACCCCCAGTACTTTGCACATAGTAGATGTTCACTAAATATTTGAGGGCCGCTGGATTGTTGAAAAAATGAATTGATGGCAGAATTAACAAAAAGAAGAAACAAATGAATGCATGTACCTGGTCCCTAGAGAGGTGGGAGGAAGCAAGGAAGAATCATCATGTGCCACCTCACTGCTCTTGTATGATTGACGGGTGAATGTGTTATTGTGTATGTGTTGTTTATATGTATTGAGGAGCATTCATAGATGGGCCAGGAACATCAGGTTGAGACCTTTTCAGCTGTGGTGTTTCAGAAAACTCTGGTCTGGAAGACGTGTGTTATATTGAGTAAGCTACTCCTCGCTGAAAGGGTCTTTGTCATCTGTAACATAAGGGGGCTGAACTGTGAAGTCTAAAATTCCTTTCAGCTCTAACACAGGTAGAATTCATTCCTTCTAATGTGATAGGCACCAGTAAGTGAGAGTGCCAATAAGCACGGCTTGGGATTTTTTTAGGCTTTTGGTGTCCATAGAAAAGTAATGCCCTGTAATTCTACAATATAAACATGAGCCAAGAGAAAGGGGGCAATTGTTTCTTCTGATGAAGATTTTGGGAAAGAACTGTGTGATTCTAGCATGTCCGTCTAGTAATCAGTTGTGTTAACGTTAAGATGAGGAAAATTCAAAGAATCACCGCAGGTCCCTTTTAAGAAAAGTATCTTTGATTTAGCATGCTCTACTTTTAAGACTTTTTGTGCTCATGTATGGTGTGTGTGGGATGGGAGAAGAGGGAAGGTGGGTCATTGTTTGGCTTTTAATTTAACCCTTGAGAATATCAGCAAGTCCAATGCCAGCCCCTGGATACTGTTAACAGTAACTGATATTTGTAGAGTATTTTATAGTTTACAAAGACATTTTCATATTTATATTCCAATTTAATCCTCATAAGTCTTGTGTTATGAGAATTTCTTATTATAATCCTCTTTTTCTATTGAGAAAAATGAGCCTGTGATGCCCATCTTTGAACCCCAAACCTCCAGCTCTTTTTAGACCCAGATTTAAAAAAATCTCTTTCAAGGAAGAAGGGCCCCAAATGGAACAGGCATCCAGCAGAGTCAGTGCCATTGTCCTTCGGAGATTAGGGGAAAGCTTCCTGCTTTGGAGGACAGAGTGGAATAAATCAGTTGTCCCCCCAAACTGGGCCTCCACCTAGTGCTGGGGAATCAGAGTCTCCAGGGAGTGATTTAAATTCAGTGACTGTTATGTGCCCATTTGCTTTTATTTCTTTAGTTGACAAAAGAAAAAATTGCCACACTATATTGGGTTCCCCCCACTTTTATTTGTGTATGTGCATATCTGGAGGTTTATAGATTTCTCAGAACTTTTTTGGGTAGTGAAATTCAAAAGTCTACAAAACTTCCCTACATAGAAATCTCTGATGGTCCTTCATTACTATCAGATCAAGTACTAATTCCTAAGTCTAACTTGATCACAAACTGTTTGTTCGATCTCAACTGCTATAGGTTTTCATTTTTAAGCTGTAAAATGAGGTATTAAATAGTCTCTGAAATAATTCTCAGTGATATTTATAAATGGATTTATAAATATCACAGATATGCATCCTATGGCATCTAAAGAACAATAATCAAACCTTTCTTGGGGAAAGTTCTTCTTGAGGCAAGGCTGGCTGGGGGAACCCCCACCTTCCCCGAGTGGTATTGGTGCAGAGAGTATGGTTTAGATGTCAACTCTCAGAAGCAAGAGCTCCACTCATTTCTAGCAAGTAGCTGAATAAGGCGTTCTTCCACTGAATTCAATTCTAATGCATGTCTATCAACATATCATAATTAAATAAAACATAATGAAGCAAAAGGTAAAAATTAATCATTTAATATGAACTGTCCAAATGACAATCCAATGTTACTTCACTAGTATATCACATTTATGTCCTTTAAGATTTTTGTTTTATATAGTACTAAGAACCTGTTTCACTTTTGCATGAACTAATTAATTTCTCTTTCCTCTCTCTTCTTTCCTTCCTTCCCTCCTTCCTTCCAGACTTCCTTTTTTATTCCATAGGCACCATTAACAACAACAACAAAAATGAACCTCTCCATGACTTATTTTAACCCAGATCCCATCACACGCATGAAAAGAAGCAAATCAGAACAATGGATGTGTGTTGTAAAAATGGATAATAAAGTGGTGATAGATGGCTATTATTGTGGTTGTTATGATATTGTCAAATTAAATTCATGTACACTATGTCCATTCAGAAATCCAGCAAAATACAAAAACTATCTTCTTCCCTTTTTTAAAGCTTTGTTTTAAAAAGACACATTCCTGTCACTGGTGCTTGTAAGTGAATAAAATGAAATTGATGCCTAGCAGGGGAAAAAAAAGGAAAATACTTCTTTATTTTGTATTAAGAATACATGACATCTTTCCTGTCAATGATAGTGAAGTGAAATACACACCAAATATGTCTTGACATAACTTGACAGGAATGTATGTCTTCTTTTCTCTCATTTATTTTTGTGATAAGAACACTTGATTTTGCTGCCAAGGAAGCTTGTAAATGGTGTAGAGAAATGGAAATGAAATTGTGTTGGGCATGTCCAATTTCCCCTGACGGAGTGGCATAAGCTCTGGTGCGCGTGCAGTCTTGGGAAGTTAACAACAGGACTCGGCTAGCAAGACCCAGGCGTTGACATTTGTCAAAACAACTTTCCTCAACACATCAAAATGTTCCTTTCTCTTTTGTGTTACTCAGATGTGTTCGGGTAACCACATCTTAGAAAATGGTGGCTGTCAGAGAACCACTGCCATCCCCATGTGCACGATATCAAGAGAAAGATCTCGTCTTTCTCACTCAACTATGAGCCTATTTCATTTTGATTGTTCTTAATCCAGTAGTGTCCTTTAAAACCATTCAAAATCTAATATAACCAAAAGTGTTGTCTTTTTGTTTTTGTGTTCTGTTTTTCTCCATAACCTGACAAAAGTAAAGGATGCAAATCAGTTCTTTTCTTCTTCTTTTCAAAGAATTATGCAGATGGATGCGTGTGTTGGTGTGCGTTTGGTCTATTGTTCTTGAGTTCATTGCTTTTTATCATTGATAGCTTTCTTAGAGAAGAGCTCAACTCATTTGGGTGCCTCTGGTCCTTTAAAAAGTGTTCCGTTATTAATTTCTTATTTATTGTTATGGAACAATGCATATTAAGTGAGGTGGTTATTAAGAACAACAAAGTGGTATTTTAAGTGAACCTCTGATTCTGCCTTTTTGGGACTCTTTTAAGAATACATACACACAATTTCTAGAACCCTAGCAACAATTTCTACAATAAATGGTGTTTGAAGCAAGAATCCCTTACCCAGGGCAGACAGAAAGAGAGTCAGCCCAGCAGTGTAATCGTTGCTCTGCTGTTTGAAGGAATATTGCGCTCAGATGCCTCCAGAAAGCCCACCAGGCCCAGCGGCACCGGACAATAAAAGGGGGAAAATAATAGACGCCAATGCTTTATTAAGTATATTTTTTCTCACTTAGGTGCCCATTCCCTGGTCAGACAATTAGTTGAGGTTCTTTCCAGAGAAAGTGTTACCCACCAAGAAAAACTCTTTTAACCTTTCAAAATAACAAATATCTTTAATGACTTTTATCCCCTTTCCATTGACATCACAGATACAATGTGGCCTGTCTTGAAGTCAAGCCCAAATTGAAATCACTGCTGGCAGGGACAGGAAAAATAGAACATTTGACAATAAGAGTGACAGATGAAGCTTTGGAGACCTTGAAAGGGAGAATAACTCAAGCTATGACCTGGGACAGAAATACTGCACCTTGGTAAAAATACCTGCCCAATCTGTAAGTTAATAGGCAGGTACATTTGCACATGATAACTGGCTAAATCGAAAGCTTGATAGAAGTTGGTATTATTTTCCAGGTACATGTTTTAAAAGAAAGCTTCACACTCTTTCTAGCAAGAACCTTTTGATTATAGACCAACTGTTCATCGCCACACTCCCTGGGGAAAACATTTTTGTTTGGTGGTATGAAAAGATAACATTTACTAGAAATACTTCTAAAGACAGGACTTCCTAAATTTGTTTAATCCTGCTACAAAATGATTATTAAGTACTTAAAAAGGTAAAAAACATACATATATGTTTTTCCCCAAAATAAAGGAAACTTCTTATATTATCCCTTGATTTATGTTCAGGAGGGAGAAACTTTAGATCTCATGACTTTAAAAGCCTATTAGTTGCATCCCAACTTTCATTTCATTTTATTTTTACGGTGCTACACTTCTAAATGATTACTTGAAAAAGGGGGGCAAATTCAGTAGGGCCAGTCAGTTTCTAGTGATTTCTGTCACTGGTTCCTCATTATCTGTGCTTCCTTTGCTGACCACCTTAGATTCCTTTAAAATACAATTTGTTTAAGGCCCATTCACTCTTGGTTTGGTAATTGGTAGTAAAGTTATGTTTTACCCCATTTGCAGTGAGAATTTCTCCCTGTGATTGATGGTCATTGTAGGTCTTTTATATCAGGTGTATTTGACTTCAAGAGCTGTCAGAGAAGAATTTAATTCCAGCAATTAATTATTTGAGATGAACTTCCCAAGGAGTCTTCAGCTTTAACTTTGGAAGCACTGCCTCCTATTCAAACAGTATGAAACCTTTTGGGTCAAATGAATAATTAAGTTTGTGTCATTGGGAAACAAGCCTACACAGGCCTACATTTTCATTGAAGTTTATGAGTCCATGGTTGAGAAGCATGTATCACAAATATGTGTTTTCCTCTGTTACTAATAATGGCAGAAAGTCTTAATGTTAATTTGCCTTTGATATAAATTGAAATCAAATAAGAATGGTTAAAGTTGACACAGGGAAAATCTGGTTACATCCCTGGGTCCATCAGCATCTTAACTCATTTTTCCAATGTTTTTGGGGCTTTTCAAAGCCTGAAACATATTTTACCTGGCCCCTTTTCCATTATTTTATAAACCAATGTAATTTTAAAGAAAAACTTAATCCATATGTTTCTGATTAATCTTTATTAAACTCATCAAAATGGTGTTTTGTAAGAGTGATTTGGTGTCCCAGAAGTCTTTTGAACCTCTCTACAGTCCTTCTTAATGCCATTTCTCTTTGAAGCAGGAAGTTGTGTTTTGCCAACAGTAAAGAAATTCAAACCCCCCCAAGGGTTGAGATCAGTTTAAAACTTCAAGCCTGAGGGCTCTGTTGGGTTCTGCACTTGGCAAATAGGCTACTTTCCTTCTGACTTTGAAATACCTTATTTTCTCCCATGAGAAATTCTCTACTTACTGCTTTGCTAAAATATGTGTTTAAAACTATCTTCAGATTCTTTGATAAATAAAATAGTAGGAACAAGAAAGCAGGGCCTAATGTCTGATTTACTCTTAAGCAACTTCATCTGATTGTCCATTTGGATTCGTCTTCAAGTCCTCTCTTTCCTGACCCCGCACACCTTTGTAATTCAGGTTAACCCAAAGATTTACCCAAAAAGGTGACTCGGAGGATCTCACATGCTGGAAATAAGTGCTGGTCAACCACTGGCTTTTCTTCCTGTGTTTCCCAATAAAGACATATTTCTTGAAGTACGAAGCTAACATCTCATGTTATGTTTTGTGCTCTTATTTATGTTGACAACCAAAAATTCAATGCAGAAAATTTCCAATAATGTGCTCTCAGTCACAAGGTGAGCCATAATTCACAGGTGTAGATGTTTGCTAGTTTTTCAATATAGTTTATTTCTATTCATATGTTTAAAGGGAGACCTGTATAATTTCACTTTGTTTTTGATACAATGGATGAGTAAAAGGTGGAGAGAGAATGAGAAAGAAAACAAAATAGGTACGAGTTAAGCATCCAGACCACTGTGGTCCTTTGTCCTTGCTGCCTCCTGGCCATGAAGTGGGAGTGCCCTCTAGTGAAACTTTAAAATCATTGGAAGATATTGGGTATAACATAGTTAAGATTTCCTCAACTCTTTTTAAAAAACCTGTGGTCTTAACAATTTGCATACGATTTGAATAAGACTTAGAGAAAAACGCAAAATACTATGAAGTAAAATTACTTCTTTAAGAAACAAATGAGAAATGAATATAGTACCATAAATACCCAAAGTCTCTATCTAATATCTCTTTTTGGCACCAATCCATCGATCCATCCATCCATCTTCTATCCAAGGATACATAAGTAACATATAACTAGAAGCTATGGTTATCTAAGTAAACACTTATGTGAAAACATAATTTGCTGCCTCTCAAGAAGATGGATAGTAAATAAATCACTTTGAAATGTGAAAGTATTAGTAGCAGTATGTACAAGTAAACAAGAAGTGAAAACACATTTTGTCATCTGTATTATTCCAAAGCTCTTTGTAGAAAGCAGCATATGCTTATTGTGATAAAATCTGATTTGTTCTGGAAAAAGTACAAGATTGAAAGTCCATGTTCACTTACTAGCTGTGCCAGCTTGGGGAAAACCGTTAACCTCTCTGAGCCACTGGGTCATCATCTGCAAAGGGTGCTTAAGGGTACCTGCGCTCCCATCCTAGGGTAGTATTGGAGGAGCTAAAGTATGGGGAGATGCCTTGGAAGTAAAGAACTACATTGTGAGGGTATTATAATTTTCTGACTTGTTTCTTCTGTCTTCCTATGGGAGAGATTTCATGCAATGTCACCTCTAAGGATGAAAAGGCAGAGAATGAAGGCCCTCCTAAAATCCCATGGAGTCAGGAATAACTGATGAAACCATTTTCTTTCCAACCAAGAAGGGATACAGAGAAACAAGCAGGGATACAGAGTTAGACTTGACTGCCGTGGGCCCACTGGCTCTGCCTGGCCAGGCTGAGCCCGGTGGGTGGCCTGTGTTGGAGCAGCAGCTGGTGGAGCTCAGGAGCGTGTCTTCACGGGTCTGCAGCGGGAAGTGTCAGTCTAATCTGCACCTTGCACAGAGAGGAGCTCAACAGCACGGATGCTTCGTGCTTCTGTGTTTTCAGTCTCCGTGTTGATTGCCATCCACACAGCACTGTTCCCAGTTTTTGTTGTCTTTCTAAAATTGAAAATATTTTGGATTTGATTATGCCAACAGTAATAAACTCGTCATTTGAACAAACAATCTGGTTTTTCTTTTTAGTTGTAGTTACTTCAATGTTAGGTTGTACTTTAAAAATTTTTTAATTTTAGTTGTGTACTTTGAAAATTTTTTACTCTTCTTTATATAAAGCTTGTTTTTCAATAGGACATGGTTTCTCCCTAGTTGTGTTTGCTTTAAAGAGGGTTTTTGTAAAAAAAAAAAAAAATTGAAATCAACTTATATAGGTCCTCAAAACCTGTATATTTCAAATTGCAGATATCTCTCAATGTTTCTTCTTTTTAACAACGCAAATATCTCTATGTTCTTACTGCCTGGATTTCCACCATTTATCTACTAGATGTATATATTCTTCTTTCTTTTGTCCAGAGTGAGAAACTGTTTTTCTAGTTTCTTTACTCAGAGGTACTTCACATTGTCAGATATGCACAATCAATCTTGTACTTAAACCTTTGTAAGGAAACACAGCAGATGGATAATGGGAACAAGGTTGCCATTTGGGCTCTGGTGGACTTGCGAGCTGCCTCGGCAGCCATGACTCTGAGAGTAAAGGGGGAAAACCATAACGTTAATCTCTAAGGTTATCTGACGGGTTCCATGCCTGCTGTCTGTGTCCTCCCTCCCATCTGACCTAAACAGTTGGCAGGGAGTGGAGGGGTGTTACTTCTTCCTTCCAATGCAATTAAACAAGACACTCGACAGGTCTTCAACTGCTCAGGGATTTATCCAAATTAAGTGACCAGCTTCAGTTGAATGACTGGGGTTTCCATGTCACAGAACAGCCCTTTGCTAGCCCTACAGTTTTCTTTGTCTAGGCTACATGTTCACACATTAGTGGAACACCACGACTCCTCATTGAAACTTTGGGTTTCTTCTGTATTAGAACCTTCCCTGACCTTTGCTGGACACCACAAAGAAACCAAATGCTAACCTCTGTTTGTCTCAAATTTTCCCCTATTAATACTTGGTCCAAGTCTACATTTCCAGCCAGTCTTTCATTTAAAAACACAGTCTCATTCAAAACCTGCATGGTAACTTTATCACTGGGGTAACTGTTACCTATGATGCAGGGCTGACCTGGGTCCTTGTAGCACTTGACATCATCTTTTGGACGGGTTACAGAGCCTTTTGAGGGAGTTGTTAGAAGCAGGCTCGCCCTGCAATGCAGAACCGGTCATAGAGGAAAATTAGTGCATTTATCTGTCAGCATTAGACTAGATTTTCAATCCAGTTCACTAGTCACAGCGTCTGGTTTTCCCTTGCTCTGGGAGATGAAACCGATATGCTGGTAGGTAGTAAAGGTGTCAGTTATAAATTGGACCATTGGAGCACGCACACACAAAAAATAGACGAGAAGACTGTAAGGCCACAAATTTAGCTCAAGGCAGAGAATTTCCCTAAAAATAGTCCAGCTTGTTAAAACACTGTAGGAAGAATGTATGTCAGGTAACTGTTGGCGCTATCAGAACAAGTTCACATATTCTTTAATGGGAACTGGCATTTGCAGTTCTCTCTCCAATGTGCTATTTGTTTTAACTGTGTGAGGGGAGATGGATCTTGCTGACTCTGGTAATAAATTAAATAATAAATAATAAATAAATAAATAAATAAATGATTGGTTTCCTTGTCACTGTCTCATACATGTGTGAGGTTGCCGCAAACCCGAGTTGCAAAGAGAAGGGGCAAGTCTGGCAGACACCATCAAGCTTGTCCTCGTGTTCCACTTACTGTTTACCTACCACTTAACAAAATGGGGCTCCAACCCTGGCTCAAAAGAAGCATGTTGCCTTTTTCTCAACTCAGTGAGTGATCCTGTCCTAAATTGCTTGTTTCCTAACCTGAATCCTGTAATAAAATAATCCAGGTGGAAACCCTGAGGACCAATCTAATGTTAATGACCCATTACAGAAACATAACACAAATCAGAAGTCAAAGCAAAAATGTTTAGAGGGTCCCGTGACTCCCATACTTTCTACCAATAAGACCCACCCATGGGCCCACTCAGTTCAATCAATATGGAGTGTCTGTTGACCCTGAAACACTGTGCTGAGCTATGTGGGTTTACAGACCCAATGCCTTGACTCAGAGAGCTTATAATTTAGATTGAGAGGTAATATCCAACAACTCACCATATAATAAACCCGAGTTGAATAAGAATTGGAGCAAGCGTCAGTACCATGTCATAGGAAGCACAAGGGAAAGAATCCACAATATATCTTACAGGTAACAGTTTAATTCACTTCTTATTTAAACCTTCATACGTGTCACCTACTATGTGTCAGAATCAGTGCTAGACATGGGAGATTTTTTAAAACCTTGCTTTCATGGAGCTATAGTCTCTCTAGGGTAACAGAAATAAATAACTACAATCCATCTTTATGTTCAACTTATTCTCTTGTCACTATAATATAGTCTTCCCAGAGAATGGTCTCATTTTATTTATTTTTGTGTCCCTAGAAAGCACCAAGAACAGAGCAGGTGCTCAATACATATATTTTAAAGGAAAGAATGAGAATTAAAATGTGATAAAATGTGAGATAAATCCTCTAAAAGCTTTAATTTTTCTTGATGATGGAGAAAGGATATTAAAAATGGAGATGTGAAAAATGACTTCTAAGTTTTTAACTGGACATATGGTTGATGGGACGCCATGACAGAGACTGAACACAGAAGCGGACTCATCTGGGGAAAGGGGAAGGTGATGATGCTAAACTGGATAAGGGACAAATTGCACTGGAGGCACCAACTGCAGGACATTCCATTGCAGATGTCTAGCAGACAGTTTAAAGAGTTGGTTGGGAGCTCGAATGAGAACTTGGAGCTAGTTCAGCAGTATCTTGAATCCATGAAGTTTATGAAGAATATTAAGGACCGAATTCAATTTAATAAGAATTTATTGAGCACCTACTATATTTGAATTTCTGTGAAGATTTCACATTTGATTAAGGAAATAATCCTTAGATTCGAAACACTTAAAATCTAGTAGAAGGCCCAGGTCTAGTCTACCTAAGTGTATTGGAGACTGGCACGATGGCAGGGTGGAGAGTGAAGGACCAACGAACAGCAGCAGCGTGGGAAAGCAGGGGACTCTGTGCTCAGATGGTCTGGATTTGTATCCTGGATCTGTCACTTATGGTCTGCACGGCCTTGGGTCAATTAATTTCTCTAGAGTATCTGTCAAGTGCAAAATAATAGTATCACCTATTAGGATTCTTATGAGGGTTAAATAAAATAACATGTAAAAATAATTACTTAGTAGAGATTAAGTGCTCAACTATCAGTGATTGTGGGAAGCAACATTAGTAGTTGGTGAATATGTTTTCAGTCTTTTAGTTTCACATGTCCTTGACTAAGATTAACACTTTCTTTCTATATTCAGAGAGATAAAGGGATAGTGATTTCAAAACAAAAGAAAAAGAAATATCAGACATGTCAAAGACATTTTCTTAGATTTTAATTATTTATTTTTAGGGAGAAGGATAAGGAGGGAGAAAAAGAGGGAGAGAAACATCAATGTGTGACTGCCTCTTGCATGCCCTCACACTGGGGACCTGGGATGCCACCCAGGCATGTGCCCTGACTGGGAATCAAACCAGCAACCCCTTGGTTTGCAGGCCGGCACTCAATCCACTGAGCCATACCAGCCAGGGCCATGTTAGAGAAGTTTATATCAACCTTATTTCTCTAAATTGGTTCTAATTTCTGATTAAAAAATTAGTAAACAAAAACATCCAATGCAATTCAAAAGTTAGTTTAGAGGTACTGGAGTCCCAAACCCTTAGCATTTGAATAAAAGAAGAACAATAACGCAAAGCACTTTCGTAACTGCAATATTGTTGCCACAAAACAAAGAGCCCCACAACCACCACAAGGTAATGCAAACATTAAAACCCATCATTTTAACAGGATGATAGTTGTGCATACTACCCCATAACCTTTGTGTTTTTGTCACTTTCTGCCTTGAACTTTGGTTGTTTATCTGTACTGAACCTCACTCCCCTATCATGTGTAAATTCAATATTTATTAAACAAACCAAATAAAAACAGTGGATTCAGTAGTAAAATTTCCTCGGAGACTATTTCTCTTGCTTGGGGTTGGGTGGGGAGTACTGAAAGCTCTTTGGTGTGGAGGACAAGGCCTGGAATACTTGTAGTGAATGTGTATGTGCACAGTGATGAGTTGGCCAAAGTCTCCTCATTCCAACGAGGTACTGTGTACAGGGAAGGTATAGTATACACATTTGTTAGTAAGTACATTCTCCCTTGTTACGGAGAGTTTTAAAAACAAGATTAAGATCTAGAAAGATCATCTAGTCCTGATGGGCCTTCTTGGGAATCTATTCTTTCTACTCCAAATGATGCTTTAAAAACTCCACCTCTCATTAGGAGCCACCAGGCCCCCACGGCCACCTCCCTGCTGTGTACCAGCTGGCATATAGCTAATGGGACTCTTCTGCCTGGTAAATCAGCCAAATTGGCCAAACTTGTTCTGAGTGTAGATACACTGAAAACAGAGCATTCAGAGAGGAAGTGTGAGATACAGATGTTCATTGAAGGAGAGCGGATATTGTTTCTTAAGAGTGAATCAAAATTCTTCAGGAGGAGAAAAGGCAAAGAGAATCATGGGATTCTGGACCACTGAGGAGCCCTCAAACTCTAGCTTATAGGCATTTTTGAAGAGACAGTTTGTTTTTTGCTTATTTTAATTAGAATTTTCATGGAAATGGCTTTCTGGACCAGCAGTTAAATGAGGTAAACAATCCTTATGAGAGAAATTCTTTCTGACTTTTTTTTGGGGGGGATCAGATACCCTTTTTCTTCTTATATCCAACCAATCAATGGAGGCCAAATAACTAATTTGTTAGTAAATTAACGTACAAACTAAACTTCCTACCAATGTTTGACAAGATACAACAAAACAAAGTGAGTTTTTCATATCTCATTTTACTAGGTAATAATCCTATGAAAAATACAACTTGCCCTGGCCAAGTGTTTCTGTTGGTTGGAGCATCGTCTTGTACTCCAAAAAGATAAGGGTTCGATTCCTGGTTGAGGCACATACCTAAGTATTGGGTTCAATCCCTGGTCGGGGTGTGTATGAAAGGCAACCAATTGATTTCTCTCTCAGGTCGATGTTTATTTATCTCTCTTTCCCCCTTCATCTCTTTCTAAAATCAATAAATATATCCTTGGGTAAGGACAAGAACAAATTTAAGAAAATAAAAATTAAAATTAAAACAATTAAATTTTATAGTATATATTTGAAAAATCTCTTTCCTCTTTTGAGAATGACTATTAAGGACATTCTTATTTTTCCTTCCCCTAGCAATTAAGAAGTTAGACAGTATGGCCAGACTTTCACGGAGACTCACCAAGAAAGACACAGTGGTCAAGCTTCTTTGCTTGATGCAGTTACCTCTTCTGTGAAGTCTTTTGGGATATTTTAGAAAATTTCCCTTTGCCAATATAGCTCCAACTGTGTACCTATCTTGTTATCTCACTTAATTTACCCAATTTCATGTACTCACCATCTAGCATGTGTCAAGTCTGTGACAAGTGCTTGAGCTCTAAGGCAAGGTAAGATTTTAGACCAGTCCTCAAGCGGCTGGAAATATAAGCAATCTCCACACCATTTGCTACTTTTCTTCCCAATTCCAAAGGTCATTCAGACACAAACTTGGCATGAAGAGTAAAATCCCTAACAGGGATCCAGGGGTTCTCAATCATATAGTATAACTCACTTATTGTCGACCCATTTAGCTTAATATTATTTTGTTTGTATATGTATCTACTTTTGTGGAATTGCATTAGATTGTTAACTTTAAGAGATAAAGATGAGTTCTAGGAGATTTTTGATGTCTGTTTGGACAGGTTTTGTTTTTTTTGTTTTTGGTGGGGTTTTTTTTAGCTTGCCTCTACAGGCAATTTGTTTCTTAATAAATAATTCATGATGATGATAAAAATGCAGATGAGATGCTGCTCCTTGGGAAAGTGATGGTACAATATTCTTGCTTATATCTTTTTGGTAGAATTTGAGATCACTTAAGAATGAAATTACCCTTAATGGAACAAGTTGCTACCACAGAATGAGAATTGTGTTTCTCCAAATCATTTCTAATTAAACATCAATAGGTCCAAGATCACTGGCTTTACAAGGGCATCAGAATGATGCTGTTTGGCTTCTTCTGATAGTGAATTACATTAGCTTTCCCAGATTTTTTTTCCTTCAATTTCTTTAGCTCAGAAAATCTTATTCTTTTTTGTTTCCATTTTGTGTTTCCTGCAAATATAAAAAACACTGTATTCAAAGAAAGAAAAATTGGTGTTAAATCTCAGATGCCTCATATACTAGCTATATGCATTTAGGAAGCCATTTACTGTTCTGTGACTCAGTTGCCTGACCTGTGGAATGAACAGAGTGTATCACTGCTGCCTGTCTCCCACAGTTGCTGGGAGTAAACCACAGAATGTAACATTTGTACAATGTCATCTTTCTTCTTCATCTTTGACTTTCTCTTATTCTCATCGGTTTTAGACCTAATCTTTAAAGATTAATTTTTCAGGAACACATTATATAAAGGTGCAAACAATACGATAGTCCCCCTTTAACCATGGGGGATCTATCCCAAGACCCCCAGTGGATGCCTGAAACTACAGATACACTGAAACCTACATATACTATATTTTTTCTTATATGTACATAGGCTTTCACTTAAAGGAATCACCTTAATGCTTTGCCCTGTCATATATGAATTGCAAGCATCTCCACTCTTACACTTTGAGGCCATTATTGAATACAATAAGGGTTGCTTGAACACCACACTGCTCATAACCAAGAAGGCTACCAAGTGACTAATGGGCAGGAAGCACACACAGCACAGATATACAGGACAAAGAGATGATTAGCATCCCAGGCAGGATGGAATGAGGTTTCATCACACTACTCAGAACAATGCACAACTTAAAGCTTATCAATTGTTTATTTATAGAAGTTTCCATTTAATATTTTTGGACCGCCTTTGGCCATGGGTAACTGAAACAGAGGAAAATGAAACCTCATATAAGGGGGGACTACTTGGCACAGAACGAAAATTAGCATACCCAAAGACCTCTTTAAATGTTTCTGCTTCTACGTATAAAATACCCACAGCATTAGTTGGAGTTGCAGAAGTAATATGTTTGATAATTATAATCACTTTTGAATATTATTATGAAAGGAGACACAGTACTCAGTTCTTTGCATGGATTATTTCATTGAGATTCGACACCAATGCTGACATCATAACATTATTATTTATACTTCACAGAGGTGAAAATCATGATGTGGGGTGGTTAAATAGCTTGTTCATGGAAACACAGTGATGAGGGCCTGGTAGTCTGCCTCTGGAGCCCATTTTCTTAAACACATTTTTAGGTGGTGAAGACGCTGAATGGCAAAGTTCTATCCCAAATCTGAAGCTGAGTTTCTCAGCTTTTGGTTAAATGCACAACATTGAGATGCTAAGGGAAGAGTCAGAGTTCACACCTTTAGGTCTCACTTAATTCTCAGTACCCAAGAACAACGGAAAGGTCATAAACACAAGGGACACTCAGTTCTGCATGAACATCAGACAAGACATGCGACAGTGGCCAAGGAGAGAATGAACTTGTCTGCTAAGTCCTGGTGTCAGACCTGTTAATCATGTTCCAACATTCTGAAAAGAAAAATCCAATAAAATCCAACAATCAGCTAGTCATGGCACTTAAATGGGCAAGAACAAGTCAAGTCACTCTGATGTAAACTATTAAGTTAAAGAAACTATGCACATATATACCAGCTCACTCACTACCTTAGCAATAATCTTTGCCACCTTTGAAAGTCCATGTGTAGCATGTGGTAGGAAGAGGCAATTGAGCTTTTGAGCCATATGTTGAAGTGAGATCATTTACATCCCTTCACTGGTCCTCTCCGTGCATGGGCACTTGACCAGCTTGCATCTTCTCAGGTGGGTAGCTCGAGGGTCTCCCTAGTCACAGTGGAGATTTGCTCCTTTTCTCTCACTCCTGTACTGAGCACAACAAAATTCACCTTTAAATATGAGCATATTTCTCTCCTGAGAGCAACATCCGAAGGATCCTTGGCTTTCTTGGAACCAATATAGCTTCAAATAAAACCCCACTAAATCCAGCCATAAAGACACCTCTGAACCTCCTCACTGCTGCATGGGATTAAGACTCAGTGCTGAGTTCAGGCTGGCACTAATGAGCCTGCAAACATCCTTAGAGCAGAACGGAGGAAGACACAGGTGAAACAAATCAAACAGAACAATCAGGGGTGAATTTTCAGTGTGGCCCAGCGTGGAGATTTCCTGGCGGGATTTCCATTAACATGAATGGGAGTTGTACCACTAAATCCCTGCACACTGTGCGGCAAATGTGCCTCTAAGTGCTTGGCAGCATTATGCCTGATGGAACAAAAACACCAACTACCCAAACTGGGAGAAGTGTTCCTAGGGCCAAGGCACCAAGATTCACGGCAGAAAGTGTCTGGAGCCCTAACTGTCCTGGGTGAGACAAAATGGACTCCCACTTGGCCTGACACAGTGCACTGGAAAATAGAAGGGCTCTCCACAACCTGCCCGGTGTCGCCTCTCGCTCTCCTCGACACAGACTTTGATTGTGAGTTGATCTGGCGTTCCACACAAATGGCCTGTGTTTGCTAAAATGATTTCCCTCCTGCTCTGATTACCTGAAATTTCAGTAAACCTTAGCATTGCATCAGGCCCACTGCAACCAGAAATTTAGTGGATGATAGTGCATGATGTGGTTTTAAGGCCTCTGCAAAGTAAATGTTGCAAAGGACTTTTACCCAGGATCAAAGAAAATAGTCAAGAAATCACTTAGCCTGCTTGCTTTCACAGAGCAATTTCCTTTCCATATCGTCTACAGGGTGGCTCTGAAACACAAGTCTGATCATGTTGCTTTCCATCTCAAAAATCTTCACCAGGTCCCTTCTTCCTCTAAAATTAAGGCTTGAGGCTCTCCATAAATAATTTTTTTTCTCATCTGCCACTATATCTCTCCATGTGTTATATTCTCTAACATATTTTTTTATTTGCCATTCCTCTAAAGGAAGTCACCTCTGATTGACCTTATTCACACACCCAGAATAGCTCCCTCTCAGTGATCCCTCTCCTCTGTCTCCATATCCTTCACAGTCAAGGTTGTATACGTCATCTTCTGCATTAAACATTTCTCCTACTGACTTAACCAGTTGCTCTGCGGTGCTATCTTTGAACCTACATCGTAGAATTCATTGCATTATGCTCTTAGACACCTTAATTTCTATTATATTTTGTTCTTTATCTCTCTGTTTCCTCAACCACATTCTAAGTGCCACCAATGAATACTCCAAATCTTTGCCTTTTCCAAAATGCCTTGCTTGTACTGTTAATAAATGTCTGTTAAATGAGTAAAAGTTAGGAGAGGGTCCCTCTATTCCTTTTAGCCTTGGTATCCAATGTTTTTATCCTCTATGGGCCATGATGATGAAGATAACAAATAAAACGAAGTCATTACCAACATTCCTCTAATTGTTCCTCCATGCACTTACGGATTACCTCACCTGTGTCAGGACGCTGTCATGGCAGCCCAGGTGTGAGCAGGAAACACTCCTTGCCCTGGAGCAGCTCACAGTCTAGATGGCAATGCAATGATGACTAAGTGTTAAGGAGCACCACTCTGTGATAAAATTTGTCACAGTGGTGTGCATTTGCACAGAAAGGCTGTGATGAGGGGCCTGTGACATCTGGGGAGTTCTCTCCTGAAAGGGCAAGTGTTTAAGAACCTGAGTTGCAGCAGCATCAGGCAGTAGCGTGCTCACCTAGAAGTTTGGCGGGGGCCAGGTGTGATTATGAATGAGGCGAAGTGTGTCTTCCATATTAGGCCACCTCCCCTCTTCTCCTCCACCTGGCTCCCCAAAACCCACCACCCCACTCTCTTCCTCACACTCTCCAGTTTGCAAGGTGATTAGTCTGTTAACCTTTGATAAACTTACCAAGCAAAGATGCAACTGGCTCAAGTTTTCCCAGGAAAAGGTTGAAAAAAAGGAAGCCTGATTTCATGAAAGGAGTACAGGTTTTGGAACCTGACATCCCTCAAATTCCAGCCTTAGCGTTTCTCATCTGTGTGACATGGAATGAATGATTTAAATTCTCTGAGCTACATTTTTCTCCTTGGGCAAGTTCCTTGAACTCTAAAAGCCCTCCGCTGTTTCTTTTGCAAAATTCCAATATTAATACTTACCTGGTAGGGCTATTTTAAGGATTAGAAATAGTGCAAAAAAGTGCTTAGGCAACACATAGTAGACGCTCAAAGTGCAGTGGTTATTAATAGATTCTTTAAAGGGGTTTCTTGCAGAGATATAATAACTTGTTCAAACACTTGTCTTGCTAGCAGTGGAAATGCAAGGCATGCTAACAAGCAAATAGTGGAAATGTTTGAGGGCTGAAAGCCATAAGTTCTCAGAGTGTCCTGCCAGCGCCTGTGAGGTGGCCACCCATCCAACCCACAGGTCATGGGATAAATGGGGCGTTGTGAGTTCCCAGCTCTGCCAATGGTATTAGCATGGGAATCTGGGTAAGTTGCTAATCTTCTTGCCTCAATTTCCTCCTGCTTAAAATGTATCCTGAGATCGCCTCCCCTGACAGGGCGATTTTGACTAATGTACAATTGAGCTTCGAGCTCCTTGGTTATAGGAGGGCTATAAAAGCCAGAGGTATTACTATTCATTTCAAGGCTCCTGTATCTGCTGTGAGACTCAAAGAAGCGGAGTTCCTTCCCCCACCCTCCTTGTAATATTTAGTTTCTTTGAGTTGCTTCATCAGAAGCAATACTGAGTTCTCCATTTCCCTGTCTCACTTTCCCACTGACGAGGGTGATGTTAACATCGAATCCCGAATCGCGGCTAGATCAATATTATAGCAGCTGTGAGAGAAGGGCACTAGCCCTAGAACACAAACACACTTTCTTTTCCAAGAAAGCCTGTAGTTCCCTTAGTGTTAACTTCCCGTTGTTCCCCTCGATGCCTCCCCCACTGCCCTCCCCTCCTGCCACCAGCACGACCCAGATCACATTAGAGTCCCAGAGCACAGGGAACAGTTCTCGTCTATCCGTCACCAAGGAGGCAGACGGGACAGGGGGAACAACAAGTCATTTGTACCTGATGAGGAGGACACTCCTGGGAAACAAACAGATGAGCCACCCCATGAATCTGAGCCATTCTCTGAGGTAAACAGAACTGCATGAGAAACCACCAATTATCTCCAGCATCGCCCTTACCTCTCTCACTGCCCTTCTGGCAGTCGGGTGGGGGACGTGAAACTGTAGCTTGGACCAATATCTGATTCTGAGAAAGTTAACCCTCGCAAAGGTGATTTTCTTTTCCCTCAGTCTCTTGGAGTTGAATAACCATCCATTCTATTACCTTTTTGTCAATTATATTTTTTTTATTGGAGAGGCGCATTTTCATAGGAAAGTGACAAAAATAACTTCCAGAGTTTGAGCAAGTGTTCAGACAAGGGAGCACCAACTTTTCACTAACAAAAATAGTGCATAGTGAAGTGAAAGTAGAATATGTACTTCAAAGCATTTTTAGAATACTTTTCTTAAAAACAAAACAAAGCAAAATAAGACAAAATTAAAACCCCTAGCTGCTTCTAAGACAGTTGGAATAGTGACTCAGTCCTCAAAAGCATTCTAGGACCCAGTGGGGAATCAGGGTACGTTACCACAAACCACTGTAGTTTTTTGTGAACACTATTATTATCTCCTAATTTCACCAATGGTCATGGTGAATATTAGGAAACACTGATGACGGCTAAAGAACTGGGTCTACAGGTCAGGCAGCCTGCCCTAGTGGTTAGAAAACACATGCTGGACAATGTTGTTTTGTAGGAAAATGATATCTGTGATACCAATAAACCAAAAGTTGGGAGCTAAGTGAAATGGTAGTTGAGGATTCATGAACAGACTTTGAAGAAAGGCAAGCTTGGCACACCAAAGCAGCATAAAGCCCCATTGCTAGTATTCTTTTTAAAAACATGAAATCCATGCTTAAACTTGGCAGAACTTGAGCACCCCAAACATAATTCAAGGAACTATTTTTATCCTGTATTTCACAAGTGCTCACCCCAAACTTGCCATTGGGATATCTCATGTGATGAAGTTTCTTTTATTTGATATGAACCTAAATTACTGTTCTAAAAATTATTGATGTGCCCCCGAAGAGCATAACATAGAGTTAGTTCCTATGTCCATTCTCCTGAGGCCAAACAGATCACCTGTTCCTCTTTGGTAGGAACTGTCGAGTCTTCCCTGTGCCATGATGAAGGAAAGCTTAGGAAATTCATGAGTTGAATGAATACAAAACAGAGTAGATCCCTTAAGACAACCACAGAAAGAAAATAAAAAAGGGTTACATCAGCCAACATCTTCTTATGGAATAAGATGAGCTGCTCCTCTGTTCATTTTTGAAAAGTCACTAATAACGTTAATAATTACATTGTACCCGGTAATAGCTGATCACCTATCAGATATTGCCACCACCAAGATTTTTTTTAAAAAGGAGGGAGAATGAATAACAGTTATTGGGCATCTACTTTATGTGAGGCCCTGGGCTTTGCATGTATTATTTTACTTGATTTGCATAATATTTAAGTGAAGCATTATTTTAGACCAGGAAACTGAGGCATAGAAAAATTAAGTCATATATCTTCTCAGGTTCCTGTATGTTTAAAACTTTTGGAAAAGTCAGAAAGCTAGACACATTAACAAAAATGCTTCATCTAGGATTTTTGCATTCCCTGACGATCTTTATAACCAATGATTTGAAAGATCACCCTAGTCTGCCAGAGAATGGAATGTCAGTTCTTCTACAAGCTCTCAAACCACTGAGTGTCGGGAGCTCTAAAGAGGGTCCCCCAGGTGAGAACATTTTCAATGTATGCAGAGCAGGGTTACATGAGAGAGTGAAACTCCCACTGTTAGTACCTGCTCATTCCCATTCTTAGGTGAATCCAATGCCAGGAGGTGAACGACTCAGGGGTGTGAATGCAGCAACCGCTTTTATATGGTTCTGCCCATGGAGAAGCTGCAGAAAGGAGTGAGGAGGGCAAAACCCTAACTGCCAGAGGACAAGCAAGAACTGAAGGCAAAGGAGAGAACCTCAGGCCTAGAGTCAGGAAACTGGGTTCAAGCCCACATAGGCCATTAATTTGTTCTATGATCTTGGGCAAGTCACTCCATTTTCCTGAGCCTCAGTTTTCTCGTTTATGAAAAAGGAAATTGGGCACTGTATGGTCACTGCCAAAGCCTCTTTCACTTTCGACATACCTCTTGAGAAGGAAAAGCCATGTCCTGCCTCAGCTCTTAGTGCTACAGTGGTTTAGGGCAGCACTTCTCAAACTTAAGGGTACACCAAAATCGCCTAGAGGGCCTTACCCTCCAAGTTCCTGAAACAATAGGTCAGGGTGGGGACCCCCAAATTTACATTTCTAAGTTCTTAGGTGATGTTGGTGCTACCAGTTCAGGGACCACATTTTGAGGACTTTTGGTTTAAAACTTCAAGGCTTTTCGGTGGACTATGGGTGAATATAAAAACCTATGAAGGTCAATTCACTTTAGGTTAACTTAAACTGATCTACAACACATCAGACTAACTGACAGAGCTGGGGAGACTCCTCTGATTGGGAAGAAACAAGTTCCTTTGCCCTCCAAAGGTGTCCTATAAAAGGTGGGTAGATTTTTCTTCTATATATCTTTTCAGACATATTCTATCAGATATTTTTGAGACTGATATAAATGGATATTATCACATTTGTGCAGAGGTGGCATGGGAATACTCAGGCACTTGACCTAATTGGGCTACTGAGTTTGGAAAGACATAAGCCAAATCTTTCCTTTTCTAGGTTCCAACCTACACCAACAACCTACCAGAGCCATATTCCTGAAGTCAACATAACACAGTGGAGTCCGGTGGCCTAAGTTTTCTCCCTTAATACTTAGCAGCTGTTCAACCCTTAGTTTCCCATGCCTGTTTATGGCATCTGTGAAAATGAGAATGATAGCCTCATAGCATTGCCATGAAGATTAAATGAGGTAACACATGTAGGGTGCTTAGACTGTCTGGCACATAGTAAGTGTTCAATAAAAGCTGAGCTACTACTTCACTTCTTGCCAGAGAATATCATATAAAACTCCCTACTCTTTGTCTTTGAACAAATACAGTATGAAGAGTGCTATTCAAAGAGAATAATTTGGAGAATGTGCTGCCATGCATTTCTCTAAATCAAGCCATTGTTACAAAGGCTACCTGTTTAGACCACACTTTGTTTGGGGGGCAGGGGGTAGGGGGTTCTTTGGAAAATTGCTATCACTAAATTTCACTTTGGCCTTAGCCATGTAATGAAGGGTATCATTAGAACTAAGTCAATAAAACTCACTAACTGAGGTAGAGATGGAAAGTGCCTTTTTAATTGCACCTTGCTCTCTTTACAAGGATTCACTGGAGGAATTTGTCCTGAGCAAGGCTTTCTTGTTATCATTGAGCCCAGTAAACTCAGGCCTAAATCTGTACTTGCCTCTAGCTAGTGTTGGAAAAGACATAATGACATGTGTTAACCTTTGCCCTGGTTTCATTTCCTTATCATATTTTCCTTCTTGCCTGATTTATTTATCTTTTTATTTTATCTTATGGGATTGCATGTATTTTGTAAGCTTCTTAAGAGTAAAGGTACACATAAATGAATCAATCAAATAAAAATTCAAATAATAGGAGATTGTAGAGAATTATCACATTTCAATAATAGAGTTTCTAGTGACACAGTATCCTTTTAACTTGATTTATAACTTAAGGTTGGATAGGGCATGTTCTCATTCAATAAGTGTTTTAATAATCATTCTTCCATAGCTTTCCTTAAGAAGAACTTTTGGAAGGTTACAGATTTGAGGCACAGGAATACTTCACAGAAAACAGACTGCATAAAATATTACCCATATCACAAAGTAACCATAAATCCCATCCAATCTGGAAATGTGTGTATACATTGTGATGCAAGGCCTGTGTTCCCACTGGCTGGGAAACGGCGGGAGGATTGCCTGTCCTGTGACCGATGTGAGAGGAGGTACGATGTAAGGACACCTGTGGTCATCCATTTTTATAAAGTGAAAACATCCTTTTGCAAAATGAATTCGAACCTTCCCCCACACCATCACATCCCAGCCTGCCATGCAAAAACAGTTTTTACCTCAGGTTTTCCCAAAGTAACATCCACCAGTATAAATAATCTGGGTGATGCCCAAATTTCTTTTTGTATGGATGTTGTTTCATTACTTGGTCTGAGGTAATCACTGTCAATGGAGTAATCATCCCTCTGGGAATGACAAGGACAAAACCCTTTAGTGAGCTTTCATCCTCAGATCTAAGCAGGAGCCACACAGGCTGAGCCAACGAAGCACTGGGTGCTGTACAGCTGTTAGAAGTGGCCAGTGCTGGCGCCTCTTCAGTTTCGATTCCCTGCCCAGGGGTCCAGGGCGTGGCAGACAGGGTCAGCACCAGGCAGGAGGCCGCAGAGCACTCTGCGCCGCGAATCCTCCCTGCAGGGTGGCAGGTGAGGGTAGCGGAATGGGGAGGCGCTGCTCACCACAGCACCTCCCACCAACCTGCTCCTGATCCCTCCTCCCTCAGAAGAATACACTTTCCTGTCTTAAGATCTTTGTCAATGGGAAGGTTCCTGGGACCTTTTTCTCATCCTTTCCTGAATTCTCATCTTTTCGGATGAGCTTCTCCTTACTCTGTACTTTTGTATGAAACTTTCCTTCCGGTTCATCCATTCCCACCACATTGCCCTTTTTTCTCAGAAAGAATAAAACAGGCTTTTCATTTACAGAGGGCTCAGCTTAATATTGAGGAAACTAATTGGACTGATTCTGGAATTCTCACCAGATTCTAACTCAAATTTTTCTTAAAATTGAAAAGGATAACCTGAAAATTTTTATGTTTCCTAGTGATTAATCTCAGTGTCACTAATAATAGGATAACTACACACCTCCTGAGAGGTGTGAAGTATGCAATATGAAGTATGTAGAGTCATCCATTTTTTCCCTGTATCAAAGTATTATTTATATACTGTAAAACTCAAAGTCATTCAATGCATTTTGAAAAATCTGTGCTCCCGCCCTGGCTGGTGTAACTCAGTGGATTGAGTGCAGGCTGCAAACCAAAGGGTTGCCAGTTCGATTCCTAGTCAGGGCACATGCCTGGGTTGCAGGCTAGGTCCCCAGTGGGGGCACAGGAGAGGCAACTGCACATTGCTGTTTCTCCCCCTCTGTTTCTTCCTCTCTTCCCCTCTCTCTAAAAATAAATGAATAAAGTCTTAAAAAAAAAAGCTGTGCTCCCATGTTCCCACCATAATCAAGATACAGAACTTTTCCATCACTCCAGAAAGCTCTCTCATGGCCCTTTGTCATCAGTTTCCCCTGTGCTCAAAGTCCACCACTGCTTTGGTTTATAATGTCATGGGTTAATTGTGCAGAATTTTGAACTTCAAATACATGAGATTATGCAGTGTGAACACTTTGTGAATAATTTCTTTCATTCAGTATAATGCTTTCAAGATTTATCCATATGGATATGTATATCACTAGTTAATTTGTTTTTAAGTAGTAGTCCACTGTATGAATATTTTGCATTTATTTGTCCACCTTCCCGTTGGTGGATATAGGTATTATGTTCAATTTGGAGTAATTGTAAATAAAGCCATTATGAACATTCTTTTTTAAAATATATTTTATTGATTATGCTATTACAGTTGTCCCATTTTTCCCCCTCTATTCCCTTAAGCCCTGCACCCCCTCCACTCAGATTTCCTCCATCCCTTAGTTCATGTCCATGGGTCTTACATATAAGTCTTTGGCTCCCCCATTTCCCATATTATTCTTAACTTCCCCCTGTCTATTTTGTACCAACCATTTATGCTTCTTATTCCCTGAAACTTTTCCCCCCATTCTCCCCTTCTCCCCCCCACTGATAACCCTCCATGTGATCTCCACTTCTGTGATTCTGTTCCTGTTCTAGTGGTTTGCTTTCTTTTGGCTTTGGTTTTTTTAGCTTCAGTTGTTGATAGTTGTGAGTTTGTTGTCATTTTACTATTCATATTTTTTATCATCTTCTTTTTCTTAGAAAAATCTCTTTAATATTTCTTATAATAAGGGCTTAGTGATGATGACCTCCTTTAACTTGACCTTATCTGGAAAGTACTTTAACTTCCCTTCCATTCTAAATGAAAGCTTTGCTGGATACAGGAATCTTGGATGTAGGTATTCATGACTTTGAATACTTCTTTCCAGCCCCTTCTTGCCTGAAAGTTTTCTTTGGAGAAATCAGCTAATAGTTTTACAGGAACTCCTTTGTGGGTAACTGTCTCCTTTTCTCTTGCTGCTTTTAAGATTCTCTCCTCTTTAATCTTGGGTAATGTAATTATGATGTGCCTTGATGTGTGCTTCCTTGGGTCCAGCTTCTTTGGGACTCTCTGAGCTTCCTGGGCTTCCTGGAAGTCTATTTCTTTTGCCAGATTGTGGAACTTTCCTTCATTATTTGTTCAAGAAAGTTTTTAATTTCTTGCTCTTCCTTTCCTCCTTCTGGCACCCCTCTGATTAGGATATTGGAATGTTTAAAGTTGTCCCGGAGGTTCCTAAACCTCTCTTCATTTTTTTAAAATTCTTGATTCTTCATTCTGTTCCAGTTGAATGTTTACTTCTTCCTTCTGCTCCTACTTGTTGATTTGAGTCCTGGTTCCTTCCCTTCACTGTTGGTTCCCTGTACAGGTCTCTTCATTTTACTTTGAATAGCCTTCATTTTTTTCCTCTATTTTGTGACCATACTCAACAATTTCTGTGAGCATCCTGATGACCAGTGTTTTGAATTCTTCATCTGATAGGTTAAAATCGCTTCATCCCTTGGTTCTATTTTTGGAGCTTTGATCTGTTCTTTTATTAGGGCCATTTTTTTTTGTCTCAGCACAGATGTTACATTGTAAAGGGCAGAGTCTTAGGTATTCTCCAGGGTGGGGCAACCCACGTCACTGCCTTGTGGCACTGTATGTGGGGAGGGGTCTGAGAGGGAGCAGTGCTGTTTGTTTGACTCTCAGAGGGCTTTCAGTCACTTCTCCCACTACCCACAAGCAAATTGGGCCCTCTGGTGCTGATTCCCAGATGGGTGGGTTTGTGTAGGTTCTAGGACCCTGTGGGTCTCTCCAACAAACCCTCCTGTGAGGCTTGGAGTTTCTCCTGCCACCACAACCCCCATAGGTTTTTACAGCCAGAGATTTTGAGGCTTTATTTCCCTCTGCTAGAACCCTGGGTTGCATGGCCTGTCCTGTTCCCCAGTTGTTCTTACCAGTTATCCACATGCAAATGTGGGACTACCTGGTCTACCAGGCACTGCCTTCCCACGTGTTCTCTGCACCTTGGCTGCCGATCTCCACCCCTCCTATCAGTCTGGATGAATATTTCTTCTTTAACTCCTTGGTTGTCAGACTTCCATACAGTTTGATTTTCTGGAAGTTGCAGTTATTTTTTGTTTATAAATTTGTTGTAGTCTTTCTTTTGGTTGTATTAGGAGGCAAAGTGTATATATCTATGTCTCCATCTTGGCAAGAAGTCTCTGAACATTCTTGTAACAAGACTATTTTGTGGCCATGTGCATTCATTTTTCTTGGTTATATATGTAAGAGTGGAACTATTAGGTCTCCTATGAAACATTCTTGCCAAAAAATGTTTAACTTGAGTCTAATCAGACCTATATACACAACTTCTAGTTTACAGTGAACATGGGAAATAGAAGAAAAAGTTAGACCACTGTCAGAAAACAATATGACATTCTACAGGACAACTGGCCTACAGTCACATAAAAAAGTAGTGTCATGTAAAAAAGATAATTGTTGATGGGGCTGTGGAGTGGATGGTATTGGTTTGCATAACAAGAAATTTAAGAGTTCTAACAGCCACATACAATGTGTAGTCTCATTGATCTTGGTTCAAACAAATCCAGCTACAAAATGTGTACTGGGTAAGTTGAGTGTGAATTAAGTTTCAGGCAATATTGGGAAATATTTGTTAGTTGTATTAGTTGTGATACTGATATTGTGCTTATACAAAAAAATTCATAATTTTAATAGATGCATATTAAAATGTCTAGAAGAGAGATGTCATGATATTTGCAATTTGCTTTGAAAGACTTCCCTGTAAACAAAATATATGAAGCAAATGTAGCAAATGTTTAAAATTATTAGAGCTAAGATATGGATACTTGGGTATTTATTACAGGATCCTCTTATTTTATTACATGTTTGAAAATCTTAATAACAAAAGGACAAAAATTATTTTTGATGAGCAATAGTAATTTAAATTTTTATTTCCATCTTGATTTAATTCATAAAAATAGGTCTTTTTAGGAGACTTCCGGCCAAGATGGAGGTGTAGGTGGACACACTGTGCCTCCTCTCACAATCAAAATTAAGGACAACAAAAATTTAGAAACAAGAAAACAACCAGAATTCATAGAAAATTGAACTGCACAGTAGTCCAACAACCATTCATCCAGACTGGTAAGAGGGGCAGAGTCACCACAGGAAAAAGTGGAGGTACAGGACCGGCATGCAGGCAGCAGTGGCTGGCAGACCCCAGGTGCACAGTCAGCGGATAGCGGACTCTGGGCACAGGGTGGCAACTGTGCAGACCCAGTGAGGTTGTGCAAGGTGGCTGGCTGACCAGGTGGTCCCACATTCATGTGCAGATAATCCAGGTGAAGGAGAAGCCGCGAAGGAACTGGAATCCAAGAGAGAGCAGAGCAAGCACCATTGTTTCCTCTCAGACCCCACCCCCACATACAGCATCACTACCCAGTGACTGGGCTGTCCCACCCCGGTGAATGCCTAAGGCTCCGCCCCTCACTATGTAACAGCCACGACTAGACCCCCCCAAAAAAAAACAGAAACAAAAATGGCTCAAACCGGAGAACAAGTCAAAGCCCCAGAGCCAATTCATCTAAGCGACGAAGAGATAGCCAACCTATCAGATGCACAGTTCAAAGCCCTGGTGATCAGGATGCTCACAGAATTGGTTGATTTTCCTCACAAATTAGATGAAAAAATGAAGGCTACAATAAGTGAAATGAAGAAAAATGCACAGGAAACCAATAGTGATGGGAGGAAAACTGGGACTCAAATCAATGGAGTGGACCAGAAGGAAGAAACAAACAACCAAACTGAAAACAAGGAAGAAACAACAATTCAAAAGAATGAGGAGAGGCTTAGGAACATCCAGGACATCTTTAAACGTCCCAACATCCAAATTGTAGGGGTACCAGAAGGGGAAGAG